>MU399588.1:0-371722 GCA_022578875.1 Hypoxylon crocopeplum | reverse complement strand
CCTAACCCTAACCCTAACCCTAACCCTAACCCTAACCCTAACCCTAACCCTAACCCTAACCCTAACCCTAACCCTAACCCTAACCCTAACCCTACGGTATTTTTATATTAATTTATATATATTAATCGATAATACGAACTTTTAAACTAATTTTTAGATTTTTTAATTAAAGTATAATTAGATCGTTTTTTATAAATTAAAGTAATAATTTAACCGAAAGTTTATTTAAATTTACGTATAAAAAAGGCGGATTATAAATATTTTATATTTTAATAAAGTTAGATTTTAATTATATCCTATTTTTAGGAACGAATAATAACGAAAAAAAAAGAAATATAATATTAAAATCCGGTTTAATATTTAAAAAAGCTCGATTAAAAATAATTATACGTATATTTATATATAATTTTTTAAACGAAAAAAAAAAGTTACGATAATTATATTATATATCGAAAAGATTAAATCCGATAATTATTTTTTAATTTTAACTTATTAATATATTTATAAAGTTTAATTTTAGGTTCGAGTTTAATCGATAATTAGTAAATATATATTATATTTCGAAAAAACTAATTATTTTCGATTAAAAACTTGGAATTTCGAGAATTTTTAAAGAAAAGATAATTTATATATTTCTAAAATATATACGAACGTTTTAATTAAGCTTTATAATTAACGTTTTTAATTTCGATATTTTTAAAAAATTCTTATTTCTTAAATAGTTTCGGAAAAAAAGGAAATTAAAAATTCGATAATATTAATAAAAGAGATATTTCGTAAAAATTACGTAGCTTTTCTCTAATATATAAGTTAGGAAATATAAACTTTTAATTTAGATTTTCTAGAATTTTTAATTTATTTTTACGTAAAAAACTAGCTATAATTAATAGAATTTAAAAAAGCTTAGCTTTTTTTAAATAAAATTAGAAATTTATAAAAAGTTTAAAAAATTTAAAAAGGAAAAAATTATAAACGTAATTATTATAAACTTTTTAAATTTCTTATTAACCTTAAATAAATAAAACTTTATTAATCGTATATAATTCTAAACGTTATTATAACGTTTTATTAATTAAAAGAAAAGATTTATAAAATATTATAATATATTATTTAAGGTTATATACGTATAAAAAAGGTTTTAATTAATTTCGTTTTAATCGATTAATAAAGCTTTTTATCCTTTTTAAACTTTTCTCAAAAATTTATTCCTTAGGAATATTCTAAACTTTATAATTATTTAATTATAGTTTTTATATAATAATAAATAGAAATAATCGAGGATAATTTTTTAAATCTTTTAAAAAATATATATTATTTCGATATTTATGTTAATTAAAAAAAATAACTTTAATAATCGAAATTATTTTAAACTTATATAAAAAACGTTAATATAATAAATTTAATAATATAAAAGAATTATGGATTTTTATTATTAAAATTATATCCTTTTCCGAATTTATTTATAAAATTAAAACTTTATAAATTTTATAGAATTATTTTACGTTAAATTTTAATTAAATTATCGAAATATTAATTAAAAGGTATTATCCGTATTTTATTTTTTTAATAGTTTATTACGATACGTAAAATCTAAGTAAAGATTTAATAAAATATACGAATCTTTATTTTTATATAATATTAATCGATACGCGAAAAAAACGAATATATATTTTCGATATTTTTTAAAATAAAGGATATCTTAAATAAAATATATAATAACGATAAATAAAAGTTATTAATTAGATTTTTTAAAAGTTTTTCGTATATTTAAATCTTTTTATAAAATAAAATTTAAACGTATAAATATTAAATAGTTTATATTTTATATTTATTATTTAAAAAACCGATTATTTTATTTTATTTAAAGAAAAACGAAAAGTTTAATTAAATGAAAATCTTAGATTTTCTTATAAATATAATATTTTTATATTTTAGAATAACGATTAAATCGAGAACGCTATTATTTATAACTTTTAAAAAGCTAGTTCGGAAACCGATTAAATCTAAAATAAACCTTTTAAAAACGGGACTTAAACCGATTAAGTTAATTAAAAAAATTAAGGTTAAATCTTCTAATGAAAATAAATTAAAAGAAATTCCCGATTTTTTAGATTTAGATTTTAAATTTAAATTAAAAGATAAAAAAAAAGAGTTACCGAAACCTAATTCGAAAGATATAATCGTCGTTAATTAGTTAAATATTATCGAAAATAAGGAACGTTTTTTTATTTTTTTATCGTTTAACCTATTTATAATTAGTTTATTTAAAGTTAATTTACTTAAGGTTAATTCCGTTAATAAAAGTATAATTCGTAATAAATATAATAAGAATAACGAACTTAATTTCGTTATTTTACACGATTATTTATTTATTTTTAATTAATATAATAAGAACGGCTTATAGCCAAAGAAGTTACGGCCTATAGCCTTTTAGCTTTAACATATAATTCTTTTCGCTATTTTATAGATATTTATAGAAAGTAAGCTTTTATATAATATTTAATTAACCATTTACTTAATTAAACACTATATTATACCATACCAGAATGGTACGTTATATCGCGTATTATTAATCGAGATTTAATATTAAAGATAAAATTTACCCGTAAAATTCGTTATATATAAAGGTATTTTATATTAATAAATAAATAAGTTATTAATATTTAATCCGATACAACGTATAAGTTATAACCGATATATTTTTACAAATAAATAAGTTAAAATAATTATATTATATTAGTTAATAAAATAAATAAAAAGCGTGAAAATTTAAAACCTAACGTAAAAAAAGCTTATTTAGCTTTAATTAAAAAAAGAAATAAGTCGGGAAATCTTATAGAAATTAATAATAAAAAAGAAGTTATATTATTATTAAAAAAATAACGAATATTTATCGATTGTTAAATATACGAAGGTTTTTTTTATTTTAAATAAATTCGAACGAAAATGATATTATATTTAAATTTAAAAGAAAATTATAATAAGATTTAATTACCGGATTATTATTTCCGAAATCACGTAATATCTTATAATTAGATTTTATCTTTTCGTATTTTTAAGTTTATAAAACTTAAATTTCTCTTTTAATAATTACGTATTATATTAAATTACATTCTTTTAAATATAACTTTAAATTTATCGATTATTACGAATTTTAATCCTTTTTTTAATATTAATGTATTTTAAGGTAGTTATAACGTAATTATAATTATGCCGAAATCATTAATATTAAAGCATCGTTCTAATATAATTAATAAAAATAAAAGGTTTTTTTTTAATTTTTTTTATTATATATAATATTTTATTTTTTTTAATTTATCGATTTTAAAAATATAAATTCGTTTATAAAAACATTATTAATTAATTAAACTTTTAAAACTTTAAGTTTATATATAATATTAACGGAAATTTAATTCGATTTAATTTACGTTTAATAATATTTTCGATTAACTTTTTTTTTTTTCGAAAAAATTCTCGGATTATAACTTTTATAATATTTAAGAATTTCTCGTTTATTAATATATATATTATCGACTTATTTTTTTTTAACTTATATTTTATAGAATTTTCGAAATCGCTTATTTTTTTATTAAAAATAACTTTTAAAAATTAAATAAATTTACTTTATTAATCGATATTAAAAATACTTTCGGATTTATTTTATAAGTAATTTTAAATTCGAATTCGGTTTTATTATTAATCGTTTCTTTAATAAAAAGCCTTTTATAATTATTAACGTAACCTTTAATATTAATAATTAATAATTCTTTTTAAATAAATTTTAATAAAGTTAATTCGTTTATTTAACGTTTATTTAATCGATTAAATATTAGAAAAACCTTTATTAAACTTTCGTTAAAAGTTATATTTTTTATTATTTATAATTTCTCGTAATAGAAAAATATCTAATTAAAAAAAAATTTAAGTTTAATAAAAGTTTCGGAAATATCTTATTATTTTTAACGATATAAATAAAATATAAAAAGCTTTAATTATCGACTTAAATTAGTTCTTCGATAAATTTTATAATTATAATTAATATAAATATATTAAATCTAAATTATATAAACGTAATTTTAAATATAAAAATCCTAAATTTCCTAATATAAAATTTTATAATAAAGTTAAATTACGTTTTAATATTAATTATTATAATGATTTTATTTTCGTTTTTATAAGATTTTATTTTAATAAATAATCGAAATAAAATTTAAATATAAATATATAACTTATTATAAATTAAATTTCTAAATATATAATAAATTTCGGCGTTTATAAAGGTTATATATTTAATAGTTTTATCGATTAAATTAGTTATAATATTAAAACGTTTAATTTTATTATTCGATTTTTTATTTTACGTATTCGTAAGATTTCTTTTATATTTTTTTAAAGTAAATTTAACGATATATATAAAAATTAAGTTTATATCTAAACTATTTATCGTTTCTTTTAATAAATTAATAAAATTAAATATATATTAAGTTATTTCTTTTTAAATAATAAAAAATTATTTATTAAAATTATTTTTAATTTTATTAAGTTAAAATGCTTTTAATTTCGGATTAAAGAATCTTATAACTTATATATAAATATTTTAACCATTTTAATTTCGATTATTACCTTAGAAAATTACGAAATTACGTAAAATTCTTTTAACGTTATAAACCCGGTTTTTCGTATTTATATTAACGGGATTTCCATATAAGTTTATTTTTTTCTTAATATTTAAAATCTAGTTAAATTTAGCTATATTTATTAAAATAACATTTATTTTAATAAATTCGGAATTTTTATCGATCGTTTTCGAATAATAATAGTTAAATATTTCGGGATTATCGAAATTAAAATTATCGTTTAAAATTATTACGATATTCGTTTATATATTATTCGTTTATAATTAAATTTCTTTATTTCGATAGGGATTTTCTAGATTTATTTCCGATTTTCTTATAAAATAACCGTTCTATTTCTCGATTTAAACTTTATAATATTATACGTTAAAAATAACGTTTTTATTTCTTAATTCTTTCTATTTAATATAATATAAAATATTCTTTTTTATCGGTAAATTTTCCGCGTAAATATTTATAACTAGTTTCTTTTCGATCGATATATAAACAAAATTATTATTTATTTTAATTTTATCGAGTTTATATTTCTTTATTATTAAATTATAATATACGATTTTATTATCGTTAAATATATTAAAAAGATTATAATTCCTTATAAAATAAATATTAATATTATATTAATAGCATTTTAAAAAATCGAATTTTAATCGAATTATTAAAAATTTATTATTAAGTTTCGTTTAATAATTAAACGTTACGTAATTAAATATAAATTAAAATTATCCGATCTTTAAATTTATAAATTAAAGTTTTATAATATTAATTATATTAATTAACGTTACGATTTTTATTTAATATAATATTTAGTTTTCGTAAAAATTATAAAACTTAAATTTATTACTTTTTAAATTAACGATATTTTTAACGAAATTTATATTTTAGATTTATAAGTTTTTAATTTATTCGATAAGGTTATTTATTTTATTTATTATTATAAAAAAAATAATAATCTTTTTTAAGATTAATTTAACGGGGATTTCGATTTTAACTTTAGTTATTCGAACTTTTTATTCGGTAACGATATAGTTATTTTTAAAATAATATTTCGATCGATTAACTTTAATTTTAACTTTATTTATATTATATATTTATATATATAAATCTATTTAACGGTTTAATTATTCTTTAAATTCTAAAAGCGATAATATTTTTAATTTATTTAAGATTTTATTAGAAAAGTTAATTAATTAAAACCTAACTTTAAAAAATAAAAGTTTCTAAATCGTTTTAAAATAAAACGATCTTTCGAATAATTCGCTTTTAATTTTAGTTTCGAATATAATTATACCGTAATTAAAGAAAAATATATTAATTAACTCGGAAATAATAACGTTTTTTAACCTTTCTTTTAATATATTAATTTAGTTTTAAATAATTTAATATTATTTAAGGTTTTAAACCTTAAAAGAAAATTTAAGTTTCTTTATAATTATTTTTTATATATTATAATTAGAAAATATAACTTTAGTTCGTTTCTTTATTTTTAATTTTTTTATATAATTAAAAACTAAAATAAACTTTCTTTTATTAAAGAAACCATATTTAACGAAATAATAATCGAAGTTAATTATTTATTAAAAGATATAAATTCCATTAAAAAATAGATTTTTATAAAGTTAAAAATTTATTACGATTATATAAAATAAATTTATTATATTCGAATAAAATTTTATAACTTTTATAATATTTAGGTTATTAATAATTATATTAATCGATAAATTAAAATTCTTATTAATAAAAATAATAACGTTTAAAATAAATATTATTATTATTAAAAGTTAAATATTTTAAGGTATTATAAAGGAAATAATATTTGAAAATAATAAGTTTCGATTTATTTTAACGTTATTAACATTTTTATTAAATGTTTAATATTAATTAAAAAAGCTTTAATTAATTTCATTATTTTATAAAAAATAAGTTAATTTAAGGTTTATTTAAATAATATCGACGGAAAAGTTTAAAGATTTTTTTTTAGTTATAATCGAAGAAAATAATAATAAAAAGCGATAAATCGATCGTAATAATAAGTTTTCTAATAAAATATTTTCTTAAGAAAATATAAGAATAACTTTTAAGGTAATTTTTTTTACGAAAATCGATTTTTTTCGAAAGTATTTTTTCCTTAAAATTATACGAATTTTAAGAAATAAAGTTTCTTTATTTTTTAAAGTTTCGATTAAAATAATAATCTCGATATTCGTAAAGAATTTCGCTTTTTAAAAATTACTAATCGTTATTTTAAATAAAAGTTTTATCGCGATAATTATAAACTAAATTACTAAAATAAATTCCGTTAAAATATTAAGAAAAAACTTCCTTTTTTATATAAAAGTTTATCGATTAAATTATTTCGTATAAAAAGAATTAACTTATAATATAATTCGCGTATTAATAAAAATATTATTTTAATTAAAGATATTTTATTAAAGATAAATAAGTTTCGTTTTATATACGTATTTACGATATAAGTTATCGTTTTTTAAGTTCGATATTTCGGTAATTATTTTCTTTATAATCGATCGATAAATATTTTAGTTTTTAATAAAGTTTTCTAATATTTCTAACGTTTAATTAAATATTAAAACTTTAATATAATTAGTTCTCGATTTTAAATAATTAAGTTTTAAGGTTTTAATTTTAATATTTTTAATTTTCTAAAGTTAAAAGATTTTTAAAGCTTTAATATTCTTAATAATTAATTTATATCGTTAATTATTTAATGTTTCTTTAGTTTATAAAATCTTAATAATTTATTATTATTTCGTAACGTCGATTATATCGTAATATTAATTTAATAACTTATTTAATAAACGAAATAATAATTAATACGAAATAATAATATTAGCGAAAGTTTTATTAAAGTTTAAAGATTATAAAATAATATCGATATTTTTAAATAAATGGAAACTTTTAATTTATATCGATTTTTTAAAATAAAAAAACCTTTTATTTTAATAAAAAATGAAATATTTTTACGTTATTTTTATTTTCGTTTAATAATAATTAAAATAATTCGATCTTTTTAAAATTAAAATTACGGGTTCAAATTTTATAATAATCGCTAATTATATTAGAACGATATTTTAAAATTAATGATTTCGATATAATTATAATTACGTTATAATTATCCTAAATATATCGATATTAAAAAAAGAACTTAAATTCGTAATAATCGATAAATTTAAAATTATATTTAAAAAAAATATAATTCGATTAAATATATAATTAATTAAAAGAAAAATCTAAGTTTTATAAACTTAAAAATATAAAAATGATAAAATTTAATTATAAGATATTACGTAATTTCGGAAATAATAATCCGATAATTAAATTCTATTATATTATATAAATAACGAAATTATTAAAGGTTTCGTTTTAAATATTAAAGCGAATATTTATATAAGTTTTTAAATAACGTAATTTCTTAAAAACGATTTTATAACGAAACTTTTTAAAAAATAAAAATTAAACGAAATCGATATTTAAAATTACATTTATTATAACGTTAATCGAAATAATAATAACGTTAAATATTAAGTTACGAAAAAAAACGACTAAATATACTTTATTATTAATTAATATCGATAATAATATAATCGATTTTAAAAATACGAGGTAAAAATATCGTAATTATTTTTAAAAACGATAAAATAAAAAAATTTATAAAAGTTATAAAAAAAATAATAAAAAAAGGAAAAAAGTTATATTATAAAAGGAACGTAAAACGTTAATTATATATATAATTTTAATATAAAATAATATAAAGTAATTATTTTAAATATTAATAAAAAATATAAATATAATAAAATTAAATATAAAAACATTATTTTAAAAATACATTATAATTATTAAAAAAAGATATAAAAATATCTAAAAATCGTTAAAGAAATCATATATAATATTATTAATATTATTAATTAAAAGGGTTAAAAGTTCTAAATAATTAAAGGTTTAACGTTAAAATAACATAATTAAAAGATTTAAAATTTCCCGATTATTTTAAAAACGTTTCTATATTATTTAGTTATAATATATAATTATTTTAAATTCGTTAAAATAACTTAATATAATATATTTAATTAGTTAAGTTTTTAAAAGTTATAATTTTAAAATAATAAAAAGTTTAAAATTATAACGTTAAAATTAAACTTTTTACGATTTTCGTTATATTTTAAAAAGCTTTAAAAACAATTTAAATATAATTCCGAATTGTTTAATATCGTAATTTTATTATATAATTCGAATTAAATTAATTAAAACTTAAAAATAATAAATTAACGATTATATTTTAAAGTTTAAACATTTTATTTAAATAATAAAATTTCTTATATTTTTATTATATTTTAAAACCCGTTTAAAATTTATTTAAAATCGTTTAAATATTATTCGGATAATTATATATAAAATTATAAATTAAATTTAATAAATAATATTATTAAAATAATTTTTAACGATTATTCCAAAATAATTATTATATTTTACGAAATATTAAAAATAATTTAAATATAAGTTTAAATAAGTTAAAAATTATTTAAACGATTTCGTATAAAAATTTTAATTAAATTTATTAAAAATAATTATTAAAATAACGGAAAATAATCATTTTATAACTTTTACGCTATTTTATAAAGTTATAAAATTAGTTTAGAAATAATCTTAAATCGTTTAAAAGTCGTTTAAATAATCTTATATAATTTATTAGCTAAAATCGATTAAAGGTTAAAGTTAGAACGATAGAAAATAACAATTTTAAAACGCTTATTTTATTTTAAGAAACGGTAAGAATAGTTTGGTAGTGGTTTCGAGTTATTTGGAAGTTATCTAAGCAAACTCATAAGATGCTAAGTTAAATTAGTTAGTGGTTAAGATTTGAGATAGCATAAACATCGATTCCAAGACTTCTAACAGCCTTAGGAGGTCTTAGGAAGTCTCAGGGGCTCTTAGAGCATGTCACGGGATGGTTTAAGGACCATTCAAGCAAGTACATACGATATCGAGCTAAGTCTCCTAGGTCTCAAAATCGGCAGGACGTTCAACGACGACTCTACAACCTCCAACACACTCAATAGGTCTCAGGGCATCTCGGACATGAGACTGGGTTGTTTAGGGACCGTTTAGGTGATTGATTTGATCTTTGAGCTTCAGTCTGTCAGGGGCTCAGAAGTGGAATGACATAAAACATGGCTTCTACGACCTCTAATGACATTTGGGGATCTTCGGACTGCTTAGGGGACAGTGCCAGGTCATCTAAGATTTGTTTCTTCGATTTTCCATCATGTCAAGTTGATTTGCTCGGGGCTCGAAACGAAGACGACGTAAAATGGAGACTCCATTAGACTCGGACACCATTAGAGGTCTCAGGATTTCCTAGGGCATGATACTAGGTGATCTAGGGCTATTTGGGCTACATATGATCCATCAACCTGTCTGTCAAGGGTTGAGAGTTGGAATAACGTAGAACATGCTTTCTAGAACCTCTAATAACCCTGAGGGTCTTAGGACTGCTTAGGTCATGTTACTAAGGTCTAAGGGCTGTTTCTTGATTTTATGATATACCAACTCAAGTCTGTAGAGGGATCAGAGTCGGGATATCGAAATATTCAATGACATCCAACCTCTGAAGGTCCCAGAATTGGTTGGAAGATGGATTCGTATCGTCCAAGGGCAGTCTCGATGATCGTACAATGCAGCCTAACAGTAACTGAAGGGATCGGAATTAGGGTAGGAGTTTGAATAGCTGAAAACATGACCTAAGTCCTCAAATAGCGGGAGGAAGTCTCAGTAGCACTTCGGATGTTGTTTTGTTGTGAAGGCCATTTCGGCGATATCGTATAATATACCAACTTGAGTGTTAGGGGTCAGATCCAAGATGTAGACGCATCGATTCCATAACCACATAGCCATAAGTCATCTCAGAACTACCCAGAGTGTCGAAAGACGTTTTGGAACAGTTCATATGATATCAACTGAAGCATGTCAAGAGCTGAATGGCCTAACATTACAATCAGGTTCGTAGCCTTCAACCTCAAAAGTCTCAGGGCCCTTGGGATATGGGTTGGTTGCGTCCATGAGTTCTTTGGGTGAACGCATATGATCAACGCGATTCTGCCAAGGACTCAAGGGGTGAGGAGTTTAAACAACGTAATCAGGCACTCCCCATAGAGACACTCCAAATGGAGGTACACTACGATGGCTAGAGTCTCTAGATCAACATCGCCTCGTTGACACTTGAAAGCTGAAAGGACCATGCTGCGGCGGATACAACACTGTTTAATCGGTATCGAACCTCATACTACAACGGTGACGGTCAGGAGTATGCCATCGTGAGGAGATTCCCATGGCGTTATAAGGGATGCTTTCCAAGTTTAGGTCTACAACCTCATGCGACTCGGCGAATTTGAAGTTCGTCCATATCAAGTAGAATGGCCAGCAAGACACTAGATTATTCCGATTCCTATGGGACCATCTCAGAGTCGTAGCGACGGATGTAGCGTTCGCATGATCAAATATGATCAGCATATCAACATACATGTAGTCAACAGTACACGTATCAGTCATTCACGATGATAGGAATGTTGCAAGCGCAGCAATAAGTAATCATATTTGTGCTAGCTCTTATCGCATTCTATGGTCATCCTGTACTTCCCAACTCACCCCGTGTCAGGATACCTGACCTTAATACCTGACCTGTCAGGATGGGACTTGGGCAAGAAGGCAAAAAGGTTCTTATATACCCGGGGTCTCCCCCAGATCGGTTGTAGTCCCTCGCGGAACAACATAGTTCATACCCCCCCTATATGGTCCGCCTCGTGACACGCGGTCTCGGATTTGCCTCATACCAGTGTTGTCTACTCTGTCGCGCCTTTGGCCTAGTCGTCTCTGCACGGATATTGTTGTTTGGAGCAGCGAGAAAATCAACAGCTGCATCGCGAAGTCGCTTTCGACTTGCTTCATTTCGAGGACGGAGACGATCCGGTTTAGGACTACTACGATCGCACCGAGAGGAAGTCTATCTAGACCTTCTATCCTCTTGGTTAACAGATGTAACCCGCTAATAGGTCGCCTATAGTCGGCGCCTATAGCTGTACCGTATAGATCGGCCATCAGTTCGACTAAGCTAGCATTGGTCGCGATAGTCTCGGTCGGCATCGCACACAGATGATCCCATAATGGTAATATGGTCCAGCATAGTTCAATTGCCCGGCACTGATGCAGACATAGTCTACCTTCTGAAGCCCTCGAAGAAAGGTATCTAGAAGTAGGGTTGTCATTAGACTGAATGGCCGTCCTGGCATCGTAGAGGATTCGTATGATGTCCGGCCTGACGTATTGTTGGTCGATACTGCGATGGGTCAAGCAACCGCCAAAGTTGCTGGCTAGGTACGACCTCTCCGAAGTGTCAGGATACCTGACCTTGATAGACACCAGACTTGATGACATGAGAAGTGATGAGGTGGAAATGTTTGAAGGATTGGAATAACCATAGTCTCAACGTGACGACCTGGACTTTCTGGTTCGTCACCAGTAGAGGTCTGCGTTGTTAGGAATTAGCTTTAATACAATAGATAGAACAGGACAGGACAGGACAGGACAGGACAGGACAGGACAGGACAGGACAGGACAGGACAGGACAGGACAGGACAGGACAGGACAGGAAAGGACAGGACAAGACAAGACAAGACAAGACAAGACAATAGATACATACATTTGAATCAATACTCGTCAGTTCATCTCTGTTCTCGTGCGCTTCTCCGTCTTCATAGAGCTGGATACCATAGATTAGGTGCTCGTTGATATAGGCGAGAGGCTGTTCTTCTCAGTAATCTCGTCTTTCTGCTGAGAGGGATTGAATAAACAAACCTGAGCCAGCTGAGTAGATACTAATGGTGGTGTCCATAGTCTCAACAGCACCCTGGGCTCCCTTTATTGATAACCCGAGGTCGGAAACGGATGGTTTTGTTGAATTAGACGCAGGTTACGAGTGTAATGAGTTGTATTAGAAGAGTACCTGTAGTCTTCTAGGAATGTAGGTAGAGTTTCGTAGATAACCTTCACAGGCATGGATGGATATTAGTGCAGTATGAGGTAGCTATATGGTTATTCCACTGGTGATTCATCTAGGCGTATCACCAGGCCACTACCCAGGTGATTACTACCTTATGTACGTACCTACATGTACATTGGTACATACATCCTAGCCTCCAATGTTTCAATATCGGTATTTCCTACTTCCTAGGACGTGAGAGGAAACCACTAATACAAGTGAAATGAGGGCTGGGCAACTGCTAAAAAATACCTAGGTACCTAGAGGCTTGCACAGCTACCAAAACCTCGACCCGTGGAATCTAAAGCGAAAATATGTAATCCTCTTGTTACCATCACATCACCATCGCATTTCAGCTCAAAGAATAACTATTTCACGCCTGTTGACTGTCAGTTACTATTTTCACGCAGGCCAATCGCCATGTCTTCTATTCTATCCACTCAAGCCGCCTCTACACTATCAGTTGGTTCTACACTACTACCCGTCTTTACTGGCGCTACCTCTCCTATCCGTGGAGAGACAATTCTGCAAGTGGAAAACGAAGACTTGGATAGCGTTAGTGAAGACGAGGAGACCTTAACCTCTACGAGGGATAATCGCGTTTTCAGGTATCCCACAAGTTATATCACTGGCGGTGTCTAAGGTCTGACTTATCAAGAGGCCTAGTCCAGGAGTTGGACAGGAGACAAAGAGCCTCCTTTGTATATCCGAGACCCTAAATAGGTTGTAGTTTGTCGCGGAACAGCGTAGCCTTTACTCCTTCATATGGTCTGCATCGTGACAACGCCTCAGAACTTGGATGGAGCCAGAGTTACTAATCCCGGTGAAGAATGGCACCCACCGTATTCATGGTCCTAGCAGATGATATTATCATGACCCTGGCTAGTCGCCTTGATCTAACTTACGTTCTTCACCATTTCCGGTCCATATGCAACGGAGAAGACACAATCAACCTCTAGAGGGCCGATAGGAGTCGGTAATATAAGGCACGCGATGTAAAAGTCTTGGAAGACAATTGGCACTACTACCAGGTACCTAGGTAGGTATGGATATGTCCGTGGAATAGGGGGCCACTAAGTGACTACGTAGGATAGCTGACAGTCTAGATTCAAGCCTAGAAGATCCGATAGTACTATAACTCACGTATTGATCTATACTCTCGCCAAATAATCCGTGGTTACTGGGACCAGAGTTGGGGATGGTCAGCCATCCCACCTAGTCGACGTCTAATATGTACCAACTTTTCGAGGGATCAACCAGCCCAGACGAGCCCAGACAACCCCAAACAGGCAGTGAGCATGGTAACCAGTATTTAATAATAAGAAAGACTACCTAGGTTAATGTGCTTGTCCTGGTCGTACTCCTATCTATGAGCTGCTGGGGTTTCGCGGCTTGAGGGCATAAGCAGGAAGATGGACACATCGAGGGTGAGTCTAGCCTGATTTTGGTATTCGGCGGAAAGCCTGTGTTCATCCTCGCACGCTGGATAGCCCTGAACTGCCAAATTGATGTCCTACATATATTAAAAACACTTCCAGATACTTATTTCGTGGATCCCAAGTCCCAAGACCTTTCTCAATTGCTTGTGCTGGCTACAACGAGACTCTGAGGTGTAAAAGCAACGTTAGGGGCTCGAGACGGCAATTCTCTTGATGCTGAGGCTCCGCCGATCATTAGATGGACGAAATTCATGTGTTTGAGGTACCGGAAGTAGAGCAATGAGGTATGATACCAGCCTCCGACCACCTAGCCGGCGCCTCAGTGTCGGATTGGATACATAGGTACCTACCTAGTCTCGGCGGCGTGCAAAGACAAACCCGTCCGTTCCTCAACCTCGACGAAAGCTCGCGAGAGACCACGGTAGGGTTTATGATAGGGAACTCGATGCCGCCGCCGAAAGCCACGTCAGAGTAGGTAGTCAAGTATCCCTTCCCCGTTCCCTTTGGCAAGGTGGACGGCAACGATGTCTAAGATCTCTATCGGGTTGATGAAGTCCACACTGGATGAGACGTCGACCAGTCTCGACTCTCGAGTTTCGTCTTCCAACAACAGCAGCAGCCTATGCAAGTATGCCTACACGACTGGGAGCTCGACGGAGGGATTCAATTCGAAGAGGCACTTGACGATAGCTATCCGACTGTATTCTCGTTAGCGTGTAGCCTAGAACGTGTGCCATCATGGTAGTGCTCTTCCCAGCAGCTTGAAGGGCTTAGATGAAAGTTGCGGACTTAAAACGTTTCCCAACGCGATTAAAGAAACAGCCGATGCTTGGGTAGGTATCTAGCACACCAGGAGTCATAGACACTGGGCAGATATTTAATCCTAACTCTCCTTTGCTTGACCTTACCTGTCTCTAAGCCTCCTACCTGGTAGGCAACGGATGAGCTACGCCGTCTTTAGGTCCAGTGACCATTACCATGCTAAATCAGTGTCGATATGAAGTATAGGACATGTTCAGATTCTCTATCTATTAGGTACCTAGGTACCTATCTAGACAACAAGGTCGTGTGGAAACACCATCTAACAGAAACAGCGAACCAGCCAGAACTCCATGCTATGCGTTTCGCCCGTGAAATACATTTAGTCGCCGCCTAAGCTGCCGCCTTGATGAATTCTTCACTGAAAGGATAGTCCGTATAGCCCTGCTTGCTACCTGCAGTGTAGAAAGTGTCACGGTTATAATCCGCCAACGGCAGACCCTGCCGTATTCTGAAGGGCAGGTCCGGCGTCGAAATGAAGCGCCTCCCGAATACCACGGCGACATCCTTATCCTTGAATTCCTCGTCAACCATCTTCTTTGCGCTGTCGGGTGTAAATCCACCAGCAACGAGGACGGGAGACGTGTTATCCCATGCGTCGACCGCGAATGAAACCATCTCGCCAGCTTCGGTGTCCCTGTCGCCTTCGATCCAAGATTGGACGACGTGCAGGTATGCCAGCTTCAATTTCTTCAGCCCTTGAATCACGTACGTAAACTGCGGGATAGGCTCATCCATGCGCATGCCCTGGAATGTGGAAAGAGGAGATAGGCGGATTCCAACTTTGTCGGCACCGACGGCAGAAACGATAGCACTGGTGACTTCAAGTGCGAAACGAGCGCGGTTCTCGATACTGCCGCCGTAGTGATCCTGGCGCTGGTTGGATACGTCCTGGATGAATTGGTCGACGAGGTAACCGTTGGCGCCATGGATTTCAACACCATCAAAACCCGCCTCTATAGCGTTGCGTGCTGCTTGGGCGTAGTCGGCTATGAAAGATTGGATCTCGTCAACCGTCAACTCCTGTGGCACAGGCTCTCCCTCGCCGGACGGTATGGCGCTCGCAGACCGGAGTTCGAAGCCTTCGGTCTTGAGGATGTTAGGGTTGGCTACGCGGCCCAGCGCCCATAACTGGAGAAAGATATAAGAGCCCTTCGCGTGGACAGCATCCGTGACCCCTTTCCAAGCCGTTACTTGTTCTTTGGACCATATCCCCGGAGCGTTAGGGTATCCGCTCGCCTGTCGTGAGATGAAGGTAGCTTCTGTGATAAGAAGAGTTCCCGGTACCGATGCGCGCTGCTCGTAATAGTCCTTGACGAAAGGGAGAGGGACATGTTCCGAATCCGCACGATATCTAGTCAAGGGGGCCATCACTAGACGATGCTGGAGTGTGGCGTTTCCCACCTTTAGCGGCTGGAAGAGACGCGATGATTGAGACATTTTTGTGTTAATTCAGGAGTGCAGGAATAGGGTGATGGTAGAATTGTTGAGTCTGTCTGATGCGATGGCTATGCGAATCAAGCATTCTCTTATATACAGGTACGACGGGGCACGAGGCACACATTCGGACCATCATTCAGTCCGTGTCTATCGGAGCGGCGGAAAAGATTATGCCCACGGCATTTCTAACAGGTGCTAGACTAGGGGACCTAAAGAGGCTACATTATTCAATTACTAGTTTGGAGCCAGTTCCACCAAGTAGGCGACTAGGAGGATGAATATCATGCGTGGAGATGTATTGCGAGATTTGTCAGGCCAATGATTGGTAAGCACCGTGACTCAGGCCGGTTCTGAACAGATTAGTGTCGCATCCATCCAAGGCTTGACACGCCTTTCTACCTGTGACAATTAGCAATGTTCTCGTAAGTAAGGAGGTGGGTAGCATTCAAAATGGCACACGCAACGTCGAGTAGCAAGTTGGCGCAAACAATTACTTGCTCTAGCCTATCTCCTTTTACTAATTCATAGCATGGGGTTTCATGATCTACCTCGTGCCGACAATAGTATCCGTCCTGTATATCCACTTAATTCGCCATCCGAACCGACAGCTAGCCCTTTAGCTGTATCTACAGCGTAGCCCTAGCCACATATCTAGGTATGCAGCACCTATAGGTCTAGAAGCAAGCCACTGTATGTACTAATAGTTCACTCTAAAACAATGCCATGGCCATTGTTGACATTTTTGATATGATATGATGAGAATCCTACGGCTTAGCGAAAGTGGTATGCCAGGTACCTACTCGCTGTGGTACAATTAGATGCGAATTAGACAGATGTCAGAAGTACCGAGTTAACTCCGAATGAATAATCAGAGTCCGAGTCGTAGCATCGTCCAATAGTTGAGAGTCGTGGCCTTCTATCGATTGAGGATGGTAGAGAACTTCTGTATTGATCCACTGAGACCGAACTACAGTACCGACGCCCTATGTCAATATGCTGTAAGCGGAGTTTACAGAATGGAGATGCCAGCAGAAACAGCAATCCCACGTAGAGCGTCAAATGTCTAGAGACGAGTAGGGCTATATCCGAATGATACGCAACAGCTTCATCCTGTAGTAAACTGCAGACCTCCAAAAGGAATTGGAGTGATCAATGATTGGTGCACGTAGAAGTTCTTAATGTCCTATAGCCGAAGGGTTCAAGGCTGGCCTGTTATGTCCGCTTGTCGAATGTAGTGATGCCTCATCATTACTGGTAGATTAATAATGTCCCCAAATGATATCTCATCGGCCAACATATGACAGCTACCTATAGCCTACTCCACGGGGAAGTGAGGAGGATAGCCGAGGAGTCAGTATATTGCTCCTTAGTTTGACCTGGAGAGCAATGTCAGGATGGTAAATCAATGTTGAATAGAACCCGATCAGGCCACATGACCAAACGACACAGCAATTAGTAAAGATTGGGTGACAGCCCTCTAGCAATCAAATATCTAGAGACGTTGTATAGAATAGACAAAGACATTGGATCGGCCAGTGACACCTATCTATCAACTCCTAGGACCTTGTGCAAAGCTAATACAATTACAAGTTCTGACAGTTTCTTGTATTCCACATTTCAACCACTTCATCTCACTCATCTACTCTGCCTGTTCTCTTGTTCCAGTTGTTCAGATAGTGTTCATTCCATACTTGTTTTGGGTAGTTAGATGAGGAGCTAGAGTCATTTCCATGAGATCCGGGGCAGTTTTAACGCAAAGACGGCAGATATTTACAATAGGAATATTCATAGAGGCTTTATCTACCTACGTACATACCTTACGTGAACTCCAAGTTCTACAGAGGACGCCTGCTGAGATCGGAGCTCACTCATTTAACTCTATATAATAATAAAGAATTGTTTACGTCTAGCAGTATCTAAGTACGAACCGCATCTATGGGCAGATCATTGTAGGGAGGTCTTCGGTCTTGCCTTCGTCATACATTAGTTCTTACTTCCACGGATATGTCGCCCTATCCTTGAGTGACGAAGAGTTAATGTGAGGTAGCTTTTAAACGGAATCGATAGCGATATAAAAGTATTTTATATTTACAAGATACTTTACCAACGATGTTATGTTTCTCCGATCCTCATGAGTTACGTTCTATGACTTTTAGGAAAATTGCATTAAATGGCTTCGGAGCTATAAGTTCAAGAACATTGGGCCTCCATAATCCGGTTGAAGGATGTACTCAGGCTCAATTCTCAGCGAAACTCCGACTTCCAGAAGCGTATCTGTGAAGATTATCGTGCTGAGGCTAGACAAACTCATCTAGAACTGATTCATGAAATAGAGCTATCCTGACCTTCAATGATAGCTCATCGATCCCCATTGACAAGCCTCAGATACGTCAGAATAGCTAAATATCTAGACTTGTAGAAGACATCGACTAATAAGATTCAGCCGACCACGTAGACTACAGTATGATAATTGTTATATTCTACATTATCTACGAACACTGGGAATAATAATCATTCGAGTAAGCACAATTAGATCCAGAAATGCATGTGGTGTACCCGGTGAAGCCTTTACCACCGCATTGTCCCCATTTTGACACTGTGCAAGCTCCCGAACTAGTTATAGGCTCGATACTCGAGATGGTTGTGCTCGCAAGCGTTGTAGTAATTGTGTTCGTGGCTCCTGAGCCCTTGCTCGCCGCCGTTTCAAGGACGCTGCTCACTGTGCTGTACGCGGGTTTCTTCGAGAGGTTCTCGTCCCATAGGAGCGCCGCCCCTGCTCCGTTAAACACGGATGGGATCCAGCTATATCTATCCGTGTAGTCCCAAATTGTAATACCTACGCATGCGTTGACAGCCAGACACGCCTTCGTGACAGTTGCGTAGTCGGTTGCTTGTTGTTGAAGACCAGAACTACTAGCTGGCAGGCTATTGAAACAGATGTCAAGCTCCGCATACGCCACCTCCATAACTCCTCCTGAGAGATACGACGCCATCGCGCTCTCGAGGCTGCTCTGGCTGGGTACGGAACCGACTATCAGATGTGCTTGCATGCCCACCCCGTCAATCTTCGCTCCAGAATCCTTGACTAGCTTGATGATCTTAACAGCAGCTTGCTGTTTAGAACCGAATCCTTCGATATTGTAATCGTTATAGTACAGCTTGGCACCTGGGTCAGCAGCGGTGGCAGCTTTGAAAGCGATCGGGATATATGAGTCTCCCAAGACTTTGTAGAAGACAGAGTCGCGGTACGTGCCATCCTCGTTGAGTGCCTCGTTAACTACGTCCCAAGAATAGCATTGACCCTTGTAATGTCCCACCTCGTTGGCGATGTGCGTATTTATGATAGACGTCAGCTGTGAAGTTGACCAAGAGCCTCCGCTAACTAAATTGTCGTTAGTATTCCAGCACCTTCTCTTGAATGTGAGAACATACCCCAACTCGGCAGTTAAGAATACCGGACAAGAGTATGGCACCTCACTATCTGGCCGTTCGACTTTGCGAAGTTCACGATCTGGTCGCCCGAAGTGTAGGAGAATGAGCCCTGGCTTGGCTTCGTGTATTGCCATTTCTGTCCGTTTCCGGGCGTGATCTGGCCGAAAATGTTGGCATCTTGAAGAATCCGGACGTAGGCAGAGTCCGAAAGTTCTCCATTGTCGGTTGCAGAGCCGAAGTACAGCCGTCGACGTAAATATACGCATCACGTATGTGACCGATATCTTTCGAGAACAAATAGACAATTACGGGTTCGGTGATTGTGCCAAGTGTCGGCATACACAAACGTCCACGGTGAGCCTCCATACCGGGATACCTTATATACTGCAATGAACCCCGGACGGTGAGGACCAAGACGACGGCATCGCAACGCTGCGTTTCCGTTAGGAAGTGGGCCGACCAACCATTCTAGAGCACCAAGCTCCAAGAACCAAACACCACGCACCAAGCATCAGGCACAAGGATCCACGCGATGCCCCTTGTAGCTTCCGATGTGCGAGGGCCCTGGATCGTCTTTCCGTGTCTTGGGGTCTACTACAGAACTAAGAAGTGAGCTTTTCAGTTATGGGAATAGTAGAACGGAGGTGGAGAATATGTTCATTGTGTGAATCGGGACGGCCGCCCAAATACAACTGCGGAGAAGATCGCGGGCCAAGACGAACAAACTCACGTTGGAGTTATTGTAACATCGTCAAAGACCTTACTGACCTTGATGTAACTGTAGCCTAAGACCTATTGTTACTCCACCAACCGGTGTCGAGGCTCTTTGTGGCCATGGAAGAAACGGACCTTGCAGCCTCCGCATATTCTAACCTGTCAAGTGATAACAATCCTAGCATCTGTTGATCCTAGTCGATTGCGTAGGTACTTAATAACGTACAAGGCCTCCCTAGTTCAAGATAAATACAACCGCTCAAGCGTTGGTGACACCCCATGGTGACAGTCACCTAGTCTAGGCATGAACACTGTAGGATCTGAGACGGTTGGTTTTACACATCTAGAAGACGTATTCATTGTTAGAAAGGATTGAAGACTCACCAGAATTTTAAGACGTAGTAAGCGAAAAAAGGATCACGAGACGATCGTCAGTGGACAGTGAGTACGAAGGTGGAATCGCTAACCACGTAGTTCCCCCGACATGCAATAGCTAGATCAACGACCAAATACTTCGAGATTCGAGCATGAACGAAAGGCCTCTTCGAAAGACTAGACAAGGCTGGTAAGACATCCACACTATCAGCCTCGGGCGATGGTAATAATCTTGGATAAATCAAAACGCATGGTAATTCTTTTCATAAAAACTGTCTGGTAGCAATATACAACACCCTGCTATCCTCTTCCCGAGCCATGGATCCCAAGTTATAGAACAAGACAATTATAAGTCTAGACTGAATCCTCTCAACGAACCGACCATATGCAAAACAATGCGCCGTAAACACTGTCCTTAGCCAACCGCTCTAGTTCAACCTCCGTTACTTTCGTTCATGCATTCATGCCAGTTAATAGAAACGTATCCCTAAGCCTGCCTCAATGGAATTCGAATGCAACTTTTCCACATGCCCTTGCTTGGGTATCAATCCAATACTCCAATGCCGATGATAAAAATAAATCGTAGACCGGTAGTTCAGAAATATCTTGGTATCTGCAACTAGTGTAGAACAGAGCAGAGCAGAGCAACGAGAAATACGTCACACTTCCTCAGACTCTCGAAGCCGGGCCCTCAGCTCCTACGCTCTGATAAATCTCCAGCCATGGTGAGCGTCATAGGGATCGCCGGACGTTGGATTTCCAAACTCCTACTTGGAACCATCCTACCGCCTGGCGTCCTTGGATGGGGTACGTTAACCCTCCCGCTTCGTTCTGTCAATCTGCTGGGCGTACCAACATCCTCGTCGTCGCTATCCGATGCGCCGTCGTAGTTAGCCAGTCTCGCAAAGTAGTCGGCCAAACCATCTACGCTAGGCGTCCCGACAACTAAATCGTACTGCGGCGGGGGTGTAGGCATGGGTGGCGGCGGAACATCGTCGTCGAATGCCGGAGGGTTGAAGCTCGGGTACCGCATGAGATGCATAGGTCGGGGGGCGAATTGCTGCGTGTTATACTGCCTCTGCACGGGCTGCGAACCGGCCGCTGGGTGCTGTTGTAAGTGGGCAGCAGGCGGCGGTGCGATGCCGGGAGATTCGGGGTTAGCGACGTGAATTCCTCCATCAACGGGTGGTATCGTGCCGGTGCTTGACGAGGGACTAGGACTGGTGGCGAGGATTTCCGCGTCCGGACATCCGCAGCTCGCCTGCTGACGGTACATAGGCTGGTCCGCACCGGTGTACTCGGGCAGTGCGGTGTTGGCCTGCGTAGCCCGGCAGTTTAAAACGGTAAAGGGCGAGTCGATGCTGATCTCAAAATGCCTACGACGCTTGCCCGCCGGGTCGTCCGGGTCGAGACGGGAGATACGCATGACAATCTGTAAAACGTCAGTCACATAATCATCACCGGCTTGTCAGTGTGCGAGGCTCGATCAGTAGAGCCCGGAGGGACAAACCTTGATCCAGTGGTACACGTTCACGTTCTTCCAACTACAGTCCGGATGTAACCGCAGGCTCTTGTCTTTGGCCATCTGCTCGCAGGTCGGAATCTGAACGTTCATCTCGATCTCTGTCGATCCCCAATACGCTTCTAGTCCTAGGTCTCCTAGTAGGTTATCTGTAGGGTCGGGTAGCGGCTGAGGTGCAGTGTGCGTCCTCGATGCCTCTGCGCTCCGCCGTCGTTGCGCCGCGATTCGCGCTTCGTGTCTTCGGTCAGGAGTCAACTCGCCGCCACTCAGCACTCTTACATCCGACGCATCGAACTGCTTGTCGAGAGGCTTCCCTGCCGACTTCTCCAGCAACAAAATCTTCCGTCCTGGATCTTTCCGAGTCACTCGCCGGTCGTTGGTCCAATACTCAATAGACTCCGTCACGAACACCTTCAGCTTGTGGACTTGTACCTTGGCCAATGGCGTCAGCTTGAACGCGATAGGTATTTTAGTGCCAATAGGGAACGATTTCCCCGATATCATAATGTCGTAGTGGAGTTGATCTTCCCACTGCCTACTGATGGAGATGGGTTCCGTCATCTCGAGCGACAATTGATCCGGCACTCTTACGATGCACACCTCTTTCGTCCCGTGGAGGTTTGGCTTGAAGGCACCCGCGCGTTCCACTCTCGTCTCGAGGTCCCACTTGACCGACCCGAATTGTAGTTTGGTGGTCTCGAGTTGGTGGTGGTCGATCGGTAGCTCGAACGAATATTCGTAGGTGCCCGGATAGAAAACCTTGTACGCCTTCTGCTGCACGACGTTCGGGTTGGGCGTATCTCCCTTGCCGAAGCTGCGGGATTGGACCGACTGTAGCGACAGCCTCTTGTAATCGCGAGCCGTTAGGTGACCCGTAGGCCTATTCTTCAACGCCAGAGAGATCGTCGACTGGGAAGGTGACGCGACCCGACGGCTGCCGGTGCATTCGGGACTACCTCGTAGTGAGAACGTGCATTGGTTTCCGTACTCCGTCTCCCACGTCTCGTGCATAGCGTGGAAGAACGTCAACACCTGAGTCCTGAGGGATTCTTCCTCGAACTGCTCGACCTTCAGCGGAGGGATACCTTCTGGCCACTCCGTCCTAGCTCTACCGTGGAGCTTAAGGGTGACCGACTTAATCTTCACATTCTTGGACACATTCAGCTGTAATCTCCCTCTCAACAACGCCGTAGAGTTGGCAGCATCGTTCCGCGGGTGACCATCGTGCTCGAACCCTGTAAGAAAGATATTCGGCTCCGCTAGAATGATGGAACACGAGACTCCGCTTCCACTGGCCACCGGTTTCGGTACCTCCGTCACCGAGCTGCTCATTATGCTCTTGGCCGATCGCACAGACATGAGGCTATTCCTATGCGGGTGGTTCGAGACCGCAGCCAGCATGGGCGACCGTCCCGACTCCGGCATGACGGCGGTGCCTAGCAGCGAAGATGCTCCTGAAGGGTTAAGCGCGATCATCGAATGCGGGCGTGGACGCTGACCGCCTGTCGTGCTCGGTCGCGTCCTCGGATGGCTGAGTGCGGTAGGGGATGTAGGGGTATCTTCGGCTGTGTGCTGCGAGAAGTGAAATTTCAGAGGCCCTAATACCTTTTCGATCACTCGGCGAGGTGAGCTCTTATATCCGGGCCTGTCTTCCTTCTTAGCTTCTGGTCCGTTGCCTTTTTCCTTTCTAGACTTCGATTTCGACTTGGCGAAGATGGGTGGTCTCAAGTCTGGCGGGGTGTAGCCGGCGGGATAAGATACGATATGAATAGACTGGGGTCGACGCGGGCGAGGTCGGATATGTGGAGTCGGGAGGTGGGCGCTGTGGCGATTCCTCCGTTCTGATGACCTCGGCCTGTAATAAATGTTCCCAGTTACGGGAAATGCGTGATTCGGGCGATCTGAGCCGCTTGCGTCTGTCATGATGATGCTGTTAGGGGTGGATAATCTAAGAATATTTGATGACTAAGGATGGATGAAGTCGACGAGCACTCCGTCGTCACTCTGCCTAGCCGGAGGATGTGCGATCAGGGTATGTTTAAAAGGCACGTCTAGGCCAGCGAGGATTATATTGTATAGGGTGATCAACGAGCACGGGTGAGCTACTAGTCATGCGCAACACTATGCCAGACACCCTATGCTATACACCCTAATGCTAGACAGGAGGGGTGCGGTGACAGGTGAGTGTCAATAGGCATCATAGGTGTAATAGGTAATAGGTGAAGCAGGGCTAGGAGTGACGGGCCGGATGGTAATATAAGGCAGGCCGAAAAGAGCAGAACGATGAGATTGAAAGGGAAGGAGGGTAGAACCTACAACAAGGTGAATCATAAGCCAGTCATGATCGACTCTGGGGAAGGCCCAATTCATGTACGTCTGTATTGATGGGCAATAGACACGGGAGAGGAGACTAGGGATAAGGCAATAAGCCGCTTGGAAGGAAACACCTGGATTGGAAAGTCCGGGATGCGGTGCAAATATGCACGTCGAGCCCCGCCTAGACGTGTAAGTAATAAGAAAATAATCAGACTGGAACGTAAGAGTGAGATACGTTTGCAGGGAGAGGAGAGATGTGCGGTGCGGGATGGACCTTGACCTGGACCTGGGACCTGACGAGGTCAAGGGAGGTAGCGTTGGTAGTATGATGCGGTCGTCTGGAGCCCTGAGCGATTATTGGGGATATAATGGTAACATTATTCGCTGTATCTCAGATTTTGCTTTTGTCGGTGAGTGGGGAGGATGACTGGTTGTGGTAACTGATGACTGCTGGACTGCTGGACTCAGAATGGGTTGCGTTACCTTTTAGACAGCTTGATGCGATGTTGATGGAGGTTTGGTTGACGGGCTAGGTCGGGACTCTTCGCAGATGACGGAATGGCACTACCTGGTAGGTATGATGTATTACGTCCAAGAAAACCCCTGCTAGAGCCGTCGACATAAAGAGACTAGAGTAGTGAAGCCTCCCCGCTAATGATCGCCTCTACGGCGACGTCAGTACATATCCATCATTCCAAATGCCAGGAGTCTCGGCAGCTCGGAAAGAAGACTCTAAATATGATAGGTAGATACCTATATGTATCTGCTAGGATGCTTGTATTATTATGCGTGCAGACTCGACTCTTAAGACTCAGCCATCATGAGAGTCGTAATATGTTGTGGCCATGCGTTCATAGCAATCCAGAGTGTCCTTGCTCTTCCAAATACCTAGGTAGGTATGTACCATTGACACGAACCAATTACAGTCTCGCCCAGATCCATCCTAGAATGGGATTCATTAGAACCCTGGCAGCCCTGAGAGGGGCCAAGGGGCCAACAATCACTTCTCAATCCATTGGATCATGTGAACACTCAATAGATCCCACGTCACAGGCAAGCGAGCTGCGAGCCAGCAGATATCCAGCAGACCCTTGTAAGAAAGACATAATATCATACGGTACCGCAGCCGGGTCGTCAGGCATTGCTATGCTAGTTTTGGAGATACCGAACGTGATCCAACATAGGCAAGACAGGTAATAAACAACAACGAGACGAGCATTTCCGGTGATGGGTCTGAAGCCAAGTCACACCGCATGGATAAGAGCCGGACCCGCCGCCCATCTTGATTTTCTAGTTGCCAATTTTGCAGATTTGCAGATTTTGCAGATTCACACTTCATAAGCTAGCCGAAAGACGAGCGTCTGACCGTCTCTTTTCGGCTACGACACCGCACCGCACCGCACTTACTTAGGGCTAGGTCTATCGTCGTTCCAATAGTCTTAGATCCCTTAGTACTTAATAATGCCTGTTCCTAGCGAAATACCGCGTGTTCCCCGAGCTTCCGGGACAGCGGGTTCGCGAGATGGCAGCGAACTAAAGCAGAAGTACCGGAGAAATGGGTCTTCAACCATGCTATCAACAATAACGTACGGTATATGGACTGATAGAGTCGTCCCTTGGCTTCACGATCGTTTAACCTTATTTTCTACTGACTCAAACTTCATGTATGTACCTGTACGATATTCTAGATTAGGTAGTTGTGATGCGGAACCTTCGGCAGCTCGAGGAGGCTTCGCAGCTAATGTCGTCATCATCGGCATTGAAGGATATGAGTGGTCCCACGCTGGCTGACGTGCAGATGAGCATGTCGATGTCTGAGAAAACTCGGGTCCTAGGATTGATGAAGTTTTCTTAATCGTCAGACCCTTCCGATTCTAGGAGCCAGTCCTGATATCTGGTACTAAGAGAATCTTGTATTGTACATGATGAATATAATAAATCTTGAAAATATTTCGATGACCCTCGGTGTTTATTTTTGGAGGCATTGAAGTACCTACTGCGTAGATCCTGGTAGCCAGCTAATGTGCAGGGGGTGTGAGACATGATCAAAATGTTGCCTGCCAAGACATCATCCTACAGATCGACTAACCCCAACTTCACCATTAGATTATATAATAAAAATGACAACTCGATCCATTCGTCAACCAGAAGGACAATACAAACATCTACAAGCTGATAAGAGACGCGGTGGGTAAGATAGTGCGATCTTGTGTATCCCATCATAATCATTAGTTCATCACTCAGTGCTCTAGCAAGTCTGAATGTCAGCTCCTACCTTGTACCCCCTAAGATAGAGTCGCGGCATGATATCGACATGTCATCAGATGAGGCTACCCGTATCTCGCCAGCGCTTGACGCTTGAACTCTTCGTAAGTCACGTACTGTCAAAACGTTAGCGATTGACACAGTCAACAAGAGCCCGAGTTTGAATCAACGCACCGATTCTTGTAATGTCTTTCTAGCACCAGACCAACTCTTCCGGCCGCATCCCGGCACGCCTTTAGGGTTGGTGTCGAAAAGGCGCCATGAGTAACTGTTCATCGGACCTTTTGCAAGCCAAGTCCACAGCTCGCGGTCGTTCCACCAGAGTGCCCAGCCTCGGCCGGTGAACAGGTGGTCGAGATTGTCGTAGAGACCAGTACCAGCTGCGTCGTGGAGGAACCGGAAGAACGGATACCCCTGAACGTAGCCCGAACGCACGGATTGGTCCTTCTGCCATTCGCCACGCCACCACTCATGGTATGCGTCGACCCGGGCGTTCATCTCGTCAAGCGATGGTAGGAGTGCAGGCGAGCGATAACCATCCGTACGCAGCTGCTCCTCGCCCGTAGATCTAACAGTTTCCGCCGCCCACATTTGCGCGACGGCCATCGAAGCAAGCTCGGAGACGCACCACACGTTCTCTTGGGGGGCCATCCAGCTCAGAACAGCCACGGACGACGCCCAGCGAGGAGGGAAGATCATCTGGAACAGGCGAGGGAGATGCGGTTTCCGTTCGTTCTGCCGGTTCTCTTCGGTAATCTCGTGCCGACCTGTCACCGTATCTGGTGACACATCTCCTGCTCTTTTCAACGGCAACCCGACGGCACCATCCATCTCCATCTCGGGCATGATGCTAAAGTCCAGGTTGTATCCCGTGCAGAAGATCACGGCGTCTACTTTAAGTATAGTGCCGTCTTCGAGTTGGACATCTCTCTCCCCGACGAAATCTCGGAACCCTCTAACCAGGACGATATCCCCTTGGTGCAAGGCAGGGATGAAATCCTCCTGAACTGCCGGATGGGTATGGGCCAAGCTGGGACTGGGAAGCAAGCGCCATTCCTCCCGCACTCTGAGTCCTGCACGCCGCAGTTTCTCACTACGAGGAACATCCGGCGATGCAGGCTCGAACCGAGCTGCATCGCTTATCATCTTGTCGATCAGTATTTTGTCTGCTAGCGGCGTCATCAACCAAGGCATCTTGTCGTCGAGAAAGTACTTCAGACGCATAGTAGGCCAGGAGAACTGGGTGTCCATGGGGATGCCGTTGTCGAGATACCGCGAGACCATTATTCTCCCGCGTCTGTAGCTTTGGTACAGTTCAGCGGCATGCTTCCGCAAGGCCAGAGACACCTCGAAGGCCGTGTTTCCAGCTCCTACAACGAGGACATTCTTGTCCCTAAAGGGTTCTGGACTATGGCTAATATCAGCCAGTTCCAATCGAGCAATGACACGCTCGGGTGTGGAGTGTGAAACTCACCTCTTGTACGCTTGCGAATGCATCACAACCCCCTTGAATTTGTCTTTGTTAGGCATTAGAGGCCACGCTGGGACACTGTCACAGCCGTGACCAAATACAACCTTGTCAAATGACAGGACGGCATCACCCTCTAGATTGGTGATGTGAACATCCCATGCTGTATCGGATGTGTCTCGAATCACTTTCCTAACTGTGGTATTGAATCGTACGTGGTCTTGCAGACTAAAATGTGAGACGTACGAGTTGAAGTATTCCGCTACCTGGGCGCTTGTGGGATACGGCGGGTAGTCTGCGGCGTACCGATGAAAGGGGGAAGTTAGCATGGCTTCTAGTCGAGGACCTGACGGGAGTGCATTCCTCACCTTTAGGAATGGGATAGTCACTGAAACCTGACTAGAGCCTGTAAGTCCTACTCAACGAAGAGACTGGGCTTGCTCACTATAAACTTGCTGACGTTACAAACTGTCTCATGCAGAGCAGAGGTGAAGGCAGGATTGCCACTAAATGACCATAGCCCGCCGACTTGATCTCGCCTCTCAAATGCAACGGCGTCAAACCCCTCCTCTCGCAAAGCTTTTAATGCTGCTAATCCTGCAGGGCCTGACATGAGATTAGACCAGCCCTGAAGTATTTGCGATGTAACAGGTATGAGAATAGGATGATACCAAGACCAATAACTGCAATCTTCACTGTCTCCATTTCGCGTAGAGACTAAGGTGAGATAGAAATGGTCACACAGCAGGCTTGAATCCTTGGGTCACTGTTCAGCTGAAGCGGACTTTGTGAGCGTACCGGAGGTGTAGCTGAAGCTATCATAATGATACCGTAGTATGTCAGCAGGATAGATATACCAAAGTTGAATTCATGCAGTTCCAACTTAACAAGGCACGTTCTTTAACCTACCTAGGTAGACATGAAGCGATGAAACGATGAAGCCATATAGCGCATCGTGGAGTCGTCTGATACTTTCTATGCTGTAGCTGTGGACTTTCCCATTCATGGACTAGTACATAGCACATGTAAGCATTATAACACACGTGTCGGACCACACACGTGATGCCGTCTTCTACTTACCTACCAGTATTCAAGGCTAATATTATCAAAATGAAACATCACGTGCCCTACAGATACATTGATGCTCACTCGACGTTAATAGGTATCGAGACACTAGACAGGAGGCGTAGGGCGGCATAGCCAGATGTGAACTGTATTGGATCTTCCCCCTTAATTCATCTATCGTTCGGTTCTCGATACTCAACTTGAGTCTTGGCAAATGAGAACATCTGAAATGAGATGAAATGACTCCAGGGATACGTATCATGAGTTAAGAGGGGGGGCCGTGGGCGGGATGATTCATCCAGAGATGCTCGAATCATCTTATTGGTACATTCGACCTCCGCGGCCCTGTATTGAAGCCACTGGCTTGGAACATGTAGGCACTCCACACGATCTCAATTATTCAAGTTGGAACCATAGAGGTAAAAGTATGTGATTGCTTGAAATCAATTGTCTAAAGTACAAGAGGTATTCGCTGTTACATTACCTCTCCTAATCATTAGAAAAGGGGATGTTCCTTAACCTGAACCATCGAGTCCATCCAAATACCAGCAATCCGACCCTCCTTCTACGAACTCGCGAGTGCCAATAGAGCCGAAAAACTCGCAGAGCTCGCCCTGGATGAAATTAACGCCGTGGCAGAACCAGTAATCGTCGTCTTGCCTTGCGTTCAGCTCGGGATCCCCGCGCTTTGCCTTCTCGAAGGATCCGGTGCAAGCATTCATACACGATGCCAGGCTGTCGTTCTCCGGCCGGATCAAGGTCTGCGACGCAACAGCTGGGGAGCACTTGGTATCGCATCTGACGAGGCCGAGGTATGGGTTGCCGAATGCCGTAGAGTCGGCGGTGTAGGGTGGGCACTTGCAGAAGACGTTGTAGTCAGGATATCCAGTGGTCTGATTTGGGTTGTCGCAGGTAGTTCCAGTCGATCCAGGTGGAGTTGTAGGTGTTGGGTTTGGTGAGCAATTTCGCCTTAATACAGCACCTCCTGCGAGGGCGGTACTGGCCATGGCGGACAGCAAGATGAGTCCAAACCAAGAAGGGGTGCCATTGTTCCGAAGCATTTTGTCTAAGTCGAGGATAAAGCGTAGAGGCAGGTATCGTCCAGGGGGTCGTCTAAGAGGTCGGTGAAAGGTCGATGACAGGTCGATGAAAGGTCACTAGCTTCTGATGATGGTGAGTATAAAAATTTCGTCTCTTGTCGTCTGTATATCTTATATATATAAATTCCCACCGCGATCAGCGTTACATCCCATGTTTGACAAGCTCATCAAGATGCAGTTCGCCTATGTACCTATGCAGATCCTTCGGCTGGTCGGCAGCGTATTGTGTGGTAGGACTCAGGGCTGGCAGGGGAAAAAGCCAAGAAGCCGGGTTCGCATAGAACCTGGACGCCCCAATTATCCTGCCTCTTCCATAGGGCTCAATACGAAATTTAGACTAGTAAGCATCCAGCTACCACGCGATAGCCTACTTATGGCTAATTTCATTCAATTAATACTGCTTGGCACTCTGTTTGCCTTGTTGTGTTTACAACGTCATGCTATGCTCGTCCAAATATATGCAACGTTGCGGCTGAGCGACGCGACTGCTCTCGTATTGAAACCTCCAAGCCACCAAGATCCATTCGAGAGGCTTGACTAGCTAGGTATATCATGGCTGCTCTTAAGTGAACTGATATTGTAGTCATAAGTAGTCATTGGCAATTGCCGGTGGGAGCTAATGTGAATCTCTCGGCCTTGGCTGATCTGATATACGAGGAGTTCTGCGCGAGACGTACGCCGTATTGCATTTGTTCGGCCTCAACCCCTGACGTCGAAAATATCATGAGAGATATGCATTCGTATAGGCAAACAATCTTGGCGAATGAACCTTCGAAATTAGGAGACTGTTCAAGTACGAATGTATCTTGTTTGGTTGTCAACAAGTGCCAAGGAAGCAATTGTCACGTTGGGTTGGGGCTGAACTCTGGGGAAGCAACGGCAAACACTTGTTGAACAACTTGAACAACCTGGGGTTACACTAACTGAGCGTTGCAAGTTCGCCATGCTATTCGTGATATGCAGTTTCAAGGACGTGAGAGTAGGTCTATCGAGTTCGTTGTTGAAGTTCTAACTAGGTCTAATCGCCGGCTAATTCTACTAGGTTAGTGCATGATCACCAAGTCGTAGTCCTACAGGTTCATCGGCACCGTTCCCATGATCATACTCGTGTGCGTACTCATCTGCCCCTAATCAGCTCGCTATCCGGTCCGTATCTAATGCCCGTTCTTCCTCTCTTTCCCGTTGGTGTCTTTGTGACCTTGCTTAGTGGACAGGTCAACATCATCGGCGCCGTCGAGCCATTGCCCTATCTTCTCATATAGGTCTAGCCACAGTTGGTTGGCTGACCCTCCCTCCGGGCCTTGGATGGTGGGAAGTGACACGTCGACGTCATGACCGAGCATGCTCTGAGCTGCGCCGAGGTACTTGTATCCATCCGGATACCTGTCCAAGGCGTCCTTGGTGAAGCTTGGTACAGTCTTGCCGTCGACGGGAACCAGCTTGTCTTTATCGTATGTCAGCTTAACGTACTTGACCTTCCAGGCGTCGGTATCCGTGTTCCGGAAGCAGAAGAAGTGAAATCGAGAGTCGCAGTCCACGTCGAACACAATAGGTTCGATTCCCATAGCGTCGTCTCCTCCAATCCTAAACCGTTGAGTAATCGTGGCCTTCATCTTGCCAACCGCTCGTTGTGCTGATGGATTGAGCTCTACCATCGTTCCGCATTCGCGATGCATGATGAAGTCGCCGTTACGCTTTCCCTCTTTGGACTTCTCGATGAAGCCGTCGATGGTCTGGCGTTTACTCCAAGCTGGGTGATCCAATTAGCCCAGCCTGCCTCGACAGTTACGTGGGTGATCACTTACTTGTCCAGACGTACGCGTCATCGCAGAACAGTGAACGGAAGTTCTTCCATTCGGATGCGTCTCGATAGACGGGCCATCCCTTACACAACTCGGAGACGGCCAATCTATTTAGGACATCGGCACCTTCGCCGTTGATGTGAGAGTACACCTTGGCCTGAGGATCATGTGGCGAAGTCATGTTGGACGTGATTTCTCGAGGGTGTGAAAAGACAGAAAACGACAGAAAACGGATTGGGAACAGATGTCTTGTTTGATTCTGCTGTGGCACGAAGATGTTGACGGTTGTACCATTGTGATCGAACGCTCGCCGTCACAGATCTGGGAAGATGGCCTTCCCTAATTTTAAGTACGGCCTTCCTGCTTCTACCGTCTCGTCAACAAACCACTCTTCCTTCCCACGTCAAAGCCCGAAGGAGGGACGAACAGCTGTTCTTGCCCGTCACGACGTCGTTGCGACCTTGGCTACTACCTCGAAAGCCCTGAGTTTGACTTGAGGTGAGTGCAAACACGCGTAAACCCGTGGTTGAAGCAAGCATGCGCGTCGTCCCGTCTCACCAGGTGGTCTGTCCGAACACCAGGAGCTGAAGGAGCGCAAACGCAAGACGAAGCGAACGGATTGATGAGGGCGTGTCACTGATGCGCCCATGCGAAATCAGGTAAGGAGAGCGATACACCGATACGTGTCCTGTAGCAGATGGATCCACGCCGTTGGGCTTCGGCAAAGAAGCCTGTAGTAGATCAAGATCGGTGGTCCATCCGACGCATCTACTGATCACGGCAGCAAGTTCCCGTCTCGTACAAGGCTTCATCCTAACTAGCGACTAACCAACTAGAGTGTCGCCGGGACCTCCCGTCATGGTCCTGTGCTTTTCCGCCGGCTCGGCAGCTTGCGGTTTGCATCAGGCTTCGACGGCCTATAATTTCTTTCGGCGTAGGCGACGTCTCTCAATAATCACGAGAACGATAGGATGATACTGTTGTCTAATTCCTTGAGACGGGGTTTGCAAAGACGACATCATCCGCCTCCCTATTTCCGTCATTGTCTCTAACTTGTCTCTGTTCCTGTCTCTGCTTGTGTCTTTGCCTGTCTCTACATCAGTGATGACGACGATGATGATGGATGAGCGCCGACCATATCTTACGTCGTTACCATGTTGTAGGTCATTCTGTATTGCTCTTGATACTGTACTTAGGAGTAACCTTGCTCTTGGTCAATTGACCCCATAAACTCACAGCAGGTTCAACGTTTGTAGACACGCTTGGATATCCATAGACGGATTACTATCAAAAGGAATCCTGTAGGCTGCAAATCATTCATAGTTGTTAGGAGCCAAGCCGTAGATAAATATCTCATACTTAACCCCCACGACAAGGAGAATAGTTTCCACGATAGTTGCGGATCCCCTTGCATTATCGCCTCTTCAACGTCTATTCCCGCCGACGCTAGGAAGACGGTCCGACCAAGGGTCCAACAGCACATGCTAATAAATGCCTTGCCATGACGTTATCATTACCTAGAAAACTCGTCGATAACATAGATCTAGACCATGATGACCGATCTCGCACAGTGGGGAGGTTCAAATCTGAAATATCACCTTACTCATGATTAGATATGATTAGAAAGCAGGTCGACCTTGATGGGTCATTGTCATAAGGGGTTATCAGAAGCTGCAAGGTCATGATAGTTGACCGACTCCGCCGCTTCGGATTTTGGGGCCAAGAGTTTTCAGCCCCGAGCCCGTCTTCGAACGGTTGTACGAAAGGTGCGAGAATCTCCGAGATCAGTCGCATTTGTCGGCTTCCGACTCCATTTCCGTAGGGATCTGACTAACGTCCCAGTAATTAATGTGAGATGCAAACAAGAACTTCTCGATAGGGCCCTGTCAGATCGGTAATTCCCTTGTGAGACATCCTCGAACGGGACGGGTAGGTAAGCTTATCTTCATCCTAGTCCCTTTTATTAATACCTTACGCAACCAACCAGCACAACGTGGTCAGCGACACAGGACGTACATGTAGCTTTCCGACGTCTGACGAGAGTCCCATTTATTTTTTATATTTTTCTTCTTCTCGGCTTTTCCTTGGCTGGCACTGGGAAAGTCTCTCATTCAACTATGAGTATCACGACGTATATTCCTCGGTTCTAACCCTTCTCCCTGCATGTCGTGGCGGATATCAAGTTGCTATTTCCCTCGAAGCGTGTTAATTGGCTAAGCAAGAAGGAAGACTTGAAGACTTAAAGACGTAGACATGACGATCGATGATCAACACCAACAGCCTCTCGGAGGCGATAAGAGGACGGGTTCTAGGACTTCCAGCATTACCGAAGCACCTATGGCGAGCCGGGCAAGTCTCTCTGCGGAAGAGCCACTAGACTCGCCAAGTGATGGTTCCACGCCGATACATACCGGCAGCATCTTCGGTCGGGATGCCTCTCTGCTTATAAGTCAGGCGGGTACGCAGACTCCAAGGGATGAGCAATGGACTAGCAGCGATGAAAAGGAGGACAACGAGAGAGAGCACAATGAGAGAGACACGAAAAGCCGGGACCTGGCGAGAACCGAGACCAACATGTCCATCGCCGACACACTTTCCTTGCCTCGGGAGATTCTGTTTGTCATGGTCATCTGCTTTGGGCAACTCTTCACGCGTACGTCCTTCTGTTGCCGTCTTATCTGACTCTTGGTCTCTTGGCTAACGATCGCGATTGAAGAGGCTGGTCTCGGTCAGGCCATAAGCATTATTCAGTCGATTGGCGGTAGTTTTGGTATTACGAACCCTGGAGAACTGAGCTGGTTCATGGCCGGCTACAGTTTGACCATAGGCACCTTTATATTATTCTCGGGTAGGCTCGGCGATCTCTTCGGTCACAAGACGATGTTCCTGATCGGCATGGGTTGGTATTCCGTCTGGAGCGTTATCTGCGGTCTCGCCATCTACTCGAATCACGTCCTCTTCATCTTCGCTCGCGTGTTCCAAGGCATCGGTCCTGCCATCGTTTTGCCCAACGGGTTAGCGATCCTCGGCGTTACGTACGCTCCCGGACGACGTAAGGAGATGGTCTTCGCCTTATTTGGCGCCATGGCCCCTACCGGATCCGTCCTCGGGTCATTATTTGCTGCCATTCTAGCCCTCGCCTGGTGGCCCTGGGCATTTTGGGCATTTGGTATCGTCTTAGCGGCGTTCCTGGTCTTGGGATACTATGCCATTCCCGCAGCTTCGAACAGGCAACACCAGGAACGACCGAAAGGCTTCAAGGAGACGCTACGAGCTCTTGACCTCATAGGCACGGTCCTCGGCGTGGGCGGTCTCATCCTGGTCAACTTCTCGTGGAATCAGGCCCCTATCGTTGGTTGGCCTGCACCGTATGTCTACGTCACACTTATTCTTGGGGCCTTATTCTTGGCCGCGTTTTTCGTGTTCGAATGGAAATACGCGGAGAATCCCTTGATTCCCTTCCATGCTCTCTCATCCGACGTATCCTTCGTCTTGGGAGCTATAGCGTGTGGCTGGTCTTGTTTCGGTATCTGGTTCTTCTACACCTGGCAATTCCTGCTAATCCTCCGAGAAGAGCCTCCGCTCTTAGCCACGGCTATGGTGAGCCCGACCACCGTCTCGGGACTCGGCGCGGCACTCTTCACAGGTTACATGTTACATCATCTCAAGCCGCCTATCATTATGACGATGGCCCTCGTCTTCTTTACGATTGGAATCATCATCATCGGGACCTGCCCTGTCGATCAAACCTACTGGGGCCAGGTGTTTGTGTCGACCGTGGTTATGCCTTGGGGCATGGACATGAGCTTTCCGGCCGCGACCATCATCCTTTCTAACGCCGTACCTCGAAAACATCAGGGGATCGCCGCGAGCCTGGTAAATACTGTTGTCAACTATAGTATCTCGTTGGGATTGGGCTTTGCGGGAACGGTCGAGACGCAAGTCAACAATGGCGGAGGAAATCCGGCAGATATCCTCAAGGGATATCGGGGAGCGTTCTACATGGGTATGGGCCTTGCAGGGCTTGGTGTGGCGGTATGCCTTGCTTTCCTTCTTAAAAGTACGAGGCAAAAACGCGATACAAGCAAAGAGGCGGCTTAAGGGATATCTACCACCCCGCGATTAGTACCTCGGTTCCTATGAGCCCTAGGGCTTATGCTGCTGCTGTTATCCATGACGCCACGCTTAGCGAGAAGCAATGTCATCCTTTCTTACTAAATACCCTGTATATTGATAATCGGAGTACCAACAAGACAGAAGAAGCTACTTCGTCTTCGAATGATGATAGATGATACCATAGATTTAGCGATTTAATCGGAGACGTGGGCATGGGCTATTAGAATGGGCTGGGAAGAATCACTAGGTTGGCGAACGGATTCAACTACAAGCATGATAGATCTCTACGTTCACGAGAGCCGGCGGCCAAATATAATTCATCGAGATTTTTAATTCATCTGAATGCGACCTTGTGTATGCGAAGTATGACAGCCACTGATGTAGCTACTCTTATGCGGCCAGTCCACTGGGAAATGCAACACAACACCATGTAATGCTCAGTGAAGCCTTCGAAAGCAACGCCATGCAAGTATAGCCGTGATCTTGAGGTATGTACACCTGTGAAAAGCCGGAAATTCCAGTCTAACTCAAGTTCGACCAAGGCCGACATCTTCCCCTATACCTAGGTACCCTCCGTATGCTCCTCCGCATGCTCGCCACTAGGGTTCCCCATGTCGCCGCTTACGACATCCTGCTTGCTTGTAGCACGGACCGCGATGGCATCCCAGTCTTTGCCGCCCGTTCGCATCACAAGATGCGGGTTTACATCTGCGGAGAAGTATCTCTCGCGTCTCGTACTAGCTCTAGAGCCACCTTCGAGAGCAGAGTAGGCGCTCCTAGTTGTGCGCATACGTTTCCTTCCGGGCTGTCCACCTTCGCTAAGGAGGCTACTACGGAAAAGTCTCTCTTGGTGAAGTCGCTGATCGTATGCGACGATGCTGCGAACGTAAGGGGCTACGTCGAGAGTGATGGTCTCCATGGTTCTGTCAAATACCGAAGGATCAAGGTAACCGGCGGCCATAGTCTTCTCCGAGGCAGCAATAGGGTCGAATGCAAAACTGTAATCTGATCGCTCAACGGGTGACTCCGCGCACAATGACTCGTCTAGGTGGGCTTCCAACATAGCCGTGGCTTTGGTTTCGTCTAACGGATTGAAGGCGTTCTCGACTCCCCCGATACGTTGGTAGTCGCTTTCCAGTTGCGCTCTAGAAAGGTCCTTCAAATTAGTAGCCATGTCGAGACGCATCGTGTCATAGCGAATAGAGGGAGACGCCTCGAGTAGCCGCTGGCCGATGATGAAGTCTTCCCTTGCCTTCGCCGGTAAATTAGGAACCGAGGCATCCATAGGAATCATGTTGGGTACGGCCAAGAACTCAGCCGAGCCGATGTCTGCGTCGCTCATGGCGCTGACGAATGCATCCACAGATTCTAGAAGAGCAAGCCGCTCCCAGGCGGAGGAGCATCGATCGGTGGCAGCCGTTGCCCAGGCAGAGAAGTCATCGTTTAGACGGGGATCGTACGCGTCGAGAGACCAGTTCTGACAGACTTGCTGGTTGAGTTCCTCTTGGGCCGAACGGAAAGATGAGTTACACAAGGCCGAGTCTCTGCTGAGCCAGCCCATACCCGCTCGGTAGGTGTCCTGGCTGACCACCCGAATGCGATCACCCTCTTCGTCAACGTCGCTACCTCTAGGCCATCTAGGGTAGAACCAGTTGAATCCCCCTTGCACGTCTCCGACTCCAATCTGGCACCAGTAGTTTAGCTCCGTTATCGAGGCGCGTAGGTCGTGGCCGCGAGAGTTGTAGAGGGTCTCGGCGGCGTGTTTTCGGAGAGCGTGACCCTCGTTTGCGGCAACTAGTAGCAGGTAGTCGACAGCAAGGTCCCTGGGCGGACTAGAGAGTCGAAAAATGCCATGCAAGTTCAGATTATGTAGCGGAATCAAGGCTTCGTCGTTGCAAGTCATGATGAAAGGGCGCTTTGACTGAGAGATCATGGTGAGTATGGTCGCCCAGAACTGCTTGTCCTCCTCGTACAACACGTCCACCTCTTCAAGTAGGATCAAGGATTGCTTCTGGGTATTAGCCGGCTTCTTCGTCTCCTTTGTGCCAGACACCTCTCGCAATTTCTTGCTCGGTTTCTGGGTCGTAGTCGGCTTCGCCTTAAAGAAGGCTGTCATCATTCCTTGCTTGCCAGATTTCAGGTCTCGATCCGCATCGTTTTCGAGCGCTGCCCCTTCTTGTGGCGCGTCTTCCTTTTGATGATGCTGGTGATGGTGATGAACGAGATGATTGCGTGTCATGTCTCCTACCTTCTCCAGCACGTCCTTGCCGTTCCTCCTAGAGCCCGAATTGATTTCGAACACTTCAAAATCGAGCTCTTTAGCGACGGCATACACTGTAGCTGTCTTGCCACAACCATGCGGGCCGCTGAGGACAACGGCGTTTGCCAGACGATCACCATCTCTGGAACCTCGACGAGAACCGGATCGCATGACAGTCTTCTTCGCATTGCCTTGGCTGCTTACTGCCCAGTCTCCTCCAATGTCGGATATCTCGTCTAGCTCGTCTGCTTCCTCGTCGCTAGATACGATGAACCCGTCTAGTTTGTTCTTTCGTTTTCCTTTGCCCCTTGCTAGAGCGGCGACCTTAGGCTTGGATCCGGAATCTCCCGTGCCTTTATCTACGGCCAGCACCTTGAGGCTTTCCAGCCAGTCGCGTAATAACTCAGCCTCTCGACCGCTCTGAAGAACTCGCTCTGCAGACGAAGGGGAATATTTCTGAGCCCAAGTACTCGTCTCGCATGTTGCCTTGTCGAAAGCGGATTGGCCGTTCTCAATAGAATCATATGCATGCGCGATGGCCGGGTGCGTCTTCGAGGCGTCGCCGCTTCGTCCAAGAGTCTTCAACTCACCCGAGATGCGCGCCTGCAACTTCTTTCCGCTTTCAAAATGTCTGTCGGCGATTCGCAAGATGGCAGGAGGCGGTTGAAAGTTGTCGCCCTCGCTGGCCTTCAGTTCTTCGGCCACCTGCTTCAAATCCAAGCCCAGAGTGATATGAGTGAAAATAGACTCCAACCCCGTAATCTGGACTTGCGCCCATTTCGCCTTTCGTTCCCGGTGTTTGAATTGCGCATCTTCGCCGAGGGTTGGGAAGCACGACGCATTACCACGTACATGAGCTAGCTCTTTCGACGGCCAGGGGGGATGGCGGCCTCCCGGCACCTTCAAGACGTTGGAGATCGTGCCAGGAGGTGGGAGGTTGAAGTTCGGTACGGTAGGTCGAGGTGGTTTAGATGAGTGTGAAGTCGAGGGAAAAAATACTCGTCCCTTGGCTGTCGATTTGGTCGAGGGCTTCTCTTTCTCCTCAGGGGCAGCGCCTTGTTTCTTCCCTTGGAAGAATGGGTGGGTGGGTTTCTTAGGTGTTCCGCTCGGCTTGGGAGTAATGGTCTGGTTAGTTCGAGATGCCTCCTTTCTTGCTGTACCTTCTTTGCGCCCGTCTCGGCCGTTCGAGAGCTGCTCGTTGCTGTCTCGACTAGAAGGTGGCGTACTTGGGAGAGTACTGGGGGTGTCTGCGCCATTGAGTATGATTCTCTGCGCATTGAGGACCTTATCGATCTGCTGTCCGATTCGAAGTCGGGAAGAGTCGTCTTCGTCACCGTCACGCTGGCCATAACGTATAGAAACTAGGAAGGTCTTAGGTTTTCGACCACGTCTCTTGGGTTTTGTCTTGGTAGTAGACGGTTGCGATCTTGGAGGAGAGCCGATGGTGCCAGTTGTGCGGTTGAGCTTCAGCACCTTATGTGGCTTGGGGACGGAAGCTGGACAAGCTGCGCAAGCTGTAGAAGTTGTGCTGTTAGTATCGTGTCCGCTTCCTTCCACATTGCTGCTTGCTGCGACATACCTAGGGCGGGCGCCTTGTGCTCGTCGTCAGTCTCGCGTCGCTTTCTCTTGCGGGTTCTAAACTCGCATATGGACACAATCGGAGTGGGAATCGCATTTGTAGGACTTATGTCGGTGCTATTGCCGACGGAGTTAGGACTACACGATGGATCGGGCGTGACAGGGGCGATGACGTTCTTCACTGTGAAGAATGGGTGAATCTTCTTGCATTTAGCCTCGGCATTTTCAGCATTGTCGGCGCTGTCGACGCCATCTTCATTCACGCTCATGATGGCGTCGATAATGCTGTCGATAGTGCGATAATGCGTCGATACAAGCCTAGAATACACAGGGATTGAATAATTTGGTTAATTGCCAAGGTCCTCGGCAATAGATCCGTTATATCGACGAGTGGGAGTTTGGAAGGGCGAAATTGTGGTAGGTGGGAAAGATGGAGGAACTTCCGCACTCGCCGATATTGAATTAATGATGCGCCGACGAATATCTAGGAAGTCGCGTCTCACTATCGCGTCCAACGCGACTGCATCATCAAGCTGCTCAATTGATTTTTGGCCCCACTAGTCTGCCCCACCTCCTTTGGTAGCCCCACTTCGCTTCAATGTCGGATCGGTGCTTTGGGACTCCGACTGCAACTTTTTTTTTCTATTCTCTAACCTACAAATTACACCTTATACAACCGTCGCCGTAGATGGTGATAGTGTTCGACTGCCAGAACTAGACACCTACTCGCACCTAGTCCAACATGGCTTCCCACTTTCAAATTCAGAAACCGTATGTTCTGGCTACATTACCGCGACCCCTTGACCCGGCGACTGGTCGCTACGTTGTTGGCGAAGTATACGGATCGACTCCCGGGTCTAGGAAGAGGAAGCGTCACGAGTTGGCAGTAGGAATTGATGGAGAAGCTGTCAATATCTATAATGTAAGAATTCTGCCGCCTCTAAATTCCCAAAATCGGCATCGATATCGGCATAGGCTCACTCTCTATAGGTTTCCTCAGCTAGGCTGGTGACCTCGTACCCGATCCCTCCCCAATCCTCCTTCTCATGCCCTGTAACCTCAATTCGGCGCAAGGTAGTTGGGGACGCGGATGGGACGCAGGAAGTTTCGAGGTACACGTACGCGGCAACAAACGAATCTCACAAGCACAAGGTCACTTTGTTCAAGGACTACGTGGATGCTTCTGGCAACACCCATTCTATCACGAAATCGACGTTCTTAGATCCAGGTCAATCGGTCGTGTGCGTCGCTCCCGTCACCACCCCAGTTGGACGAGGGTCCGCCGGCCTTCAGACATCGGAGGAAGAGCTTCTGATAGTTCGGGGAGACGGGGAGATCGCCTGTCTCGACGCTGAGAGTTTGCAAAAGAAATGGAGCTCGTCGTCCACGGCGTTGCATCAGGACCTTACGGGAGGGTCGAGATCTGATTTCAAGATCGACTTTTGCTCTCCCGTACTCTTATCTGACCTCATTCAAGGCATCTTCAAGGGTAGCGACGATGCTCTGGCTCTCTTCCCCGAGATCAGGCAGGACATGAACACGGATGCTGAGATCCTCGTTCTCGTCTCCAGTCACCATTCCAATGGAGTCCAAAGCCGGCACCTCCATGTCGTAACCGTGCTACCACCGTCCTCGGGCTCACTGAGTACCCACCGGCAAGGCGTTGCCCAGCTCCACGTAGTTCCTATCCCGTCGTCTGCTCAGGGAGACTCTAGCACTCCCTCGTACCGCCTTGACATTCGGTCCGGAACCCTGCTAGAGTTGCGTGGCTCATTGTTCAACATGTACGACCTAACAGCAAGTCTTCCGAAAGTCACGTCTACAATGGAATTAGATGGAACAACGTCTTTTATTCGCCTTAGCAAGACATCGCTACTCTGCTCTACGCTCAATGACCTGAGCATCTATAACCCTGTCTATCGGTCTCTCCAGAATTCCGTACCTGTCGATCCTGATAGTCAGGCAGTGTCCAGCGCTCATACAGATTCGACAACCTGCTTTCTTGCCGCTTATTTTTCCCGCCTGGAACTTGCGGTTGCTATTGTCGATTCTAATCTAGTTGCCGTTCAGCTAGAGGCTCCGATCCTGCGCGCGAGGAAGCGGCGCGCCGAGGGCCTGCTCATCGACTCGATTGGGCGCGGCGTGCAACTCAGCAAAAGATCCTCGACTCATCTCTCTGATAAGGTAGCCAAGATGTCTGTATTTTCCAATTATCTCCCGGGCTCCATCAGGGGCGATTATTGGCAATCGTGGACTGCGGACGAGGCAAAGGCCGATGCCCTACTGAATGCCAATGACATCCATGGCCTCGAACTGCTATTGGCTCAGAAGTTCGGTATTCAGGTCCGAGATGAACCTCAAGTGCCGAACGGCGTGAGTGGGGAGGAGCCGGTCCAGCCAAAGACCTCTCCGACTTGGAACTTGCCGAAGAGCAGAGCAGGGTATCCCCCAGCAGATAGGAGATGGATCATTTACGCTATAAGCCGGGCCTTTCAGTGGAATGATGCTTTACCCGAAGACGCCACTATCCCTCGACTCATCTGTCAACTGCCGCAGAGCGATGTTGTCAACTATCTAGTAGATGCCGGGCACTTGACCATCTCGAACGTCAGGTCGGCATTTCGAGGACGGCTTGGGGATACCGAGAAGGCAGAATCGTTCTTGGCCGAACAGATCGTGCTGCGACTTGCCGAGAGCGACCCGTCTCTGGAACTCCTCGTTGCCTACATCTCTGCCACCGCACTTGGGGCGGTAGAACTGCTCATTGCCGTGCGAACGATTATGAGGAGTCTTGAGCTAGTCCAGGATCCAAAGCAGCCGCCTCCGAAACTACTTACCAATGGCTCGACCGAGGAGACCGCGGTAAACGAGGAGAGAGAAGCGGAATTTCAAAATATCGGCATGGAGCTTGACGACCTCGAGGACGAGATCCAGAAGACCGTGTCCTACCTCAACGAAGATGCGGCCATCCGCGGCAACGGACTAAGCGTTGCCTTTGCTAAGCTCGGTACCTGTGCCGGCATTGCCATGATCAAGGCATTGCGGGCCACGTTCAAGCCGGAAGAGATCTTGTCTCTGATCTACCTTCTTCGCGTCGAGTTGGTCAGGGGTGCGTGGACGTCTCGCTACCTAGACGCGACCGATTTCGAAAAGGACCCGACCCTTGACGCGCCGCCCGACGGTATCATCAAGCTCCTCGCAGATCTACTTGGACGCTGCGTGGACTCTATCGGGCCTGGTGGTTGGCTCCTCAACGATGCCATACTGGCAGGCGACGAAACAGGTGACTTTATCGCTTCGCTCAAGCTTGAGGTAAGTGCAGCCTTGGAAGGCTTGATGGAGGCTGTCTACCTCCGTAGCATTGTCGGCGAGGCGGTGAAGTATTACGAGGCGTCGGAGAATGCTAGTGGGCCTGACAACGCGGTAAAGATGAAGCCGATCCCCCTGCATGTAAAGGATGCCGGTGCCCAAGCGTTACCTCTCGGGCTCAAGACGAAGAACAGGATTTCAGCTCATAAGGTGGTGTCAGGCGGTGAGGTAGTGGACAGATCCCAGAGAGAAACCGGTCACCTCAGGAGTCGGCAGGTTGGGCACTATTCGCTGGAGAGGATCGCATTGTAAGATTCATGCAATGGGAGACTCTAGTAGCCTAATTAACCCTACGGACATACAAGTCGTATATCGCAGATCGACGAATCAGAATATATTTCTCAGATTTACAAATTTAATCGTCGACTTCAGTTGCCGTAGTTAACTAACTACATGTAACCCAACAGCTCAGGGTTTCGCTCAGTTCATCAGTATCCATCGCGCTTCTTTCTGTAGTCTACACGTAAAGCATGACATGTCAGTCTTTGACACCTTGTAACCCTTGGCCATGCCATCAAGTTCAGCAAGTCACTGCGGCTTGGTCATGAGGCGGAATCTTCAAGCTCCCAGTCTTGAAAACACGCCGATGGTATGTATCATATAGTTATATGATTGAACTACCTAGCTTGAATAGTAATAGCATACTCTACCCAGGGGTAGCTATTCTAATTTGCATCTCTACGCGCACAATTCGAACGACGCATAATTCGAGCCGCGCCTCAGACGATTCTCCTGCACTTAAACGCCTATTGGTTGTGCGAACACGTTCCTCGACAGTCAGTTTGCTAGGTACCAGGCATTCGTGTAGCTCTCTTCCTCGGGCCGTTCCTTAACTCGAGGGGGGAGTCAAACGAGGGAGCGGTCCAAGAGATTCGTCGAGAATGATCTCGATGCTTGTTTGCTGACGGACGTCTATCCCTTCCAGTACAACTCTTCGAGTAGTGTGGTAGGCTCTGACAAGAGATTGTTTGCGCTTATCCCGTTGTTTGTGGGTGTTCAGATGATCTGATATGTCCCTATGAAACACAATGAAGGATCCGACGACACCAGCGCATTCAGCCGCAGCCTGATGTTGTTGCACCGCCCATGTAAACATGCGGGACAGCGGGACAGCAAGACAGCAAGGCAGCAAGGCAGCAAGGAGCCGCACTACCACGACATTTATTAATTCATGCGGCTGAGCGAGCGGTCGGGCGATATCTCCTTGAAAGTTGTCATGTAATCCTTCGCCGTTTGTATCTGCCTAAAGGAGACTGCGTCGACCATACGCCCAACGCCTACGTCTACGCGAATACGACATAATGCCAAGTTGCTGCTAGATTAGGGCTGGCTACCAGTAACCAGTCGATTACTGGTCGTCGACTACGCTAGGATCTCTGGGCTCTAGGCTCTGGGCTCTGTTAGTCTAGCTACTGTAGACCATCGAAACGCCACATGCATATCGAGCACAGCATCGGTGAACTCATTCAATACCGTAAGGCTTCAGCCCATCTACTCCAACAGCGTAAGTGTGTGCGCCAACAGCGCAGAGAGCAACCATCAATGCTTCCTAGAGCCACGCAAGCTGCACGAGTCCTACTAATATCAATATATGAGGTATATCGCTTTGCTATAGTTGATGCTATGCAGCGACAACACACATATCGATTGGCACAGCAGAACACCGTGTTGGGTATCCTCTGCATGCGATCGAACATCAACTGATAAGGTCCTGTAGATCTCACCTAGAGCCGAGCCTCGTCCCGTCTCGGTTTGCCTCACCTTCGCTACTGGGTCTCTGCTGACTGGCTCTTCGACCTGAGATGTGTGAGATAACGAGCTTCTTACGAAAGAAAAAGCCTTGTCATCGATGTTTGTTACTTGTCAGCAGAACAATGGAGGATTCCGTTGGGTTGCACCGACAAATGTGCAATTTCATCTACTCTCAGATATCTCAAGCTTGCAACCGAGGATAGACCAACGCCAACGCATCCATCGATCACTGGCATTGTAGGGGAGAATGCGGCGAACATGTCTATGTAAGCAAGTAAGCGGGTGCACATTCGCTGTATCACCGCATCGTGCACAGTTTCCTATTCGAGACCCGTCGGGAACTGTCATCGCAAACAGACACATGCGCCCGTCTCCGAGGCTAGGGAGCTGTGCTATTTGCTGACGGATTATGGAGAAGGGCTGTAGAAAATTCTATGCAGTCATGCACCCCAAGGACCCTTTACTGCGTATGCATGTCAGGAGAAGATCACCAGCTAGGTGGCGCAGCCAACCCCATATCTGTCAAAGTCAGCAGGTCATACTGCCGTGCGGTAACTGTCCTGACAGTCCAAACAGAGTCGTCCAAACACCACCCACCAACCACCGTAGTTTACGTAGTGGAGTTGACGAATTCCCTTAGGAACTTGATCGAAAGCCTTGTCTAGGTCCTATCCTAGCCGAGGCGGCTTTACTGGACTAGGGGATGGAGGTCAGGGGTTGGAGAAGCCCATAACAGCGTGGGAACATGGGAACATGGGAAATGGGAACGCCCGACCAGGATGAGGGAAGAAATAAGAAACAATGATTGGACAGCCCTGCCACTCTTATACCCCAGCTCGCGAATTATGATGACATGCTTGTGAACTAATACGTCACATCTCTTCCCTTCATCGGCGGGAGATGACTGTGAACAGGGAGATGTTCGATGGCGACGGTCGATGTCTTTCGCCCTGTCTTGTCTCATCAGCCCGTGCCTGGCATATCTCACCCGATACTCACCTAATGTGACTCGATATAGATTATGAAAGACCATTCCTCTATTCCTTCTAGGGAGTCTCTCGCCCATCCGATGTAACCAACCAATCCATTGTCAAGGTGTCGAGTGAATCACGTATCTCTATATTCTTCATATTCATAGTATGTATTGTAGCGGCAATACGGTACAGTACAGTACAACCACAATCCTAGCCTCTAGCTTCTATCTAGGGAGTAGCTAGGGTTTTATTATTATCCTCTTCATCTTCATGACGAACGTAGCAATCATCACAGACCTGAACCACGTACAACATTACATGCCCTAACACTGGTATCACTACTCACCCAGGTCAGACAAGATAGATATCTAGTGTTCCTATCTCCAAGTTAGTCCTCCACGCAGTGATACCTGCAAACATCCACATACGAGCATCCTCGGCTTCACAAACTTGCTGAATACTTGAGGAAAAGTCCACAATCGAGCCAAGACTGGTCCCGAGACCCTTGTTTCTCTATAACACTATAACGCTAGCCTACGTCTGGCGACCGCACCATCATCAGCATAGCACATCCCACTTCCTTGTCTTGTCTGTATTCTTGTCTCCAACTATTTCCCCCACGTATCTATATGCACATCATCTCGTCCTCTTGACACGCACACCCACACGACACGTACAGTCTACAGCACACAGTACAGAGGTTCGCGAAACCAATACTAGAAGCATAAGAGACAATTACGAGTATCAGGGACTTTGTTCCCAACCTCTCGTCCGTACGTATGCACCATCTCGCGATGACGGCCAACAATCCCAGTGGTGCATCGGTAGTGAACGGTGCTGCCACGCGCGTCTCGCCCCCGGATGTCGAACAGGTCGATGCGTTCGCGCGGAAGCTGTACAAGCGGGCGCGAGCAGCAGGCCCCGACCTGGAGGAGATCGCGACGGCGGTACGCAGCCTGCATACGGTGCTCAAACACCTGAAATTCGAGGCGGAAGACCCTGAGTCGCTGCTCAGCGCCAACGGTAGCAGCAGCGCCGTCTATACGCGGCAGCTAAAGCCCATCCTTGAGGACTCCGAGTTCGCGCTCAAACAGCTGGACACCATATTAGAGAAGAAGTACGGAAGTGGCGCCGACGGTGGCGATGGCGGCGGGAAGAGGATGGATGGAGAGAAGGGGTGGACGATGCTGGAGAGCCGCGAACGGGACATGATCGACTTGATACGCCAGAAACTCGTGAGCCAGAAGCTCAACATCGACATATTCCTCGACACGATTCAGCTACACAATCCGTCCAAGTCGCGCCGCATGGTTGATACGAGTAACGCGAACCTCGACTCGATCAAGGACAAGGTGGACGCTATCGCGTCGCGGATATGCCAGCGGAAGAATTCAAATCTGAGCGACGGTAACGAAGAAGAGCTCTGGGAACAGTTTAGAGACGAGCTGGAACGCGAGGGTTTCTCGAAAGACGTGTTGCGTAAGAATCAGGTCAGCCAACCCCCTTCACTTTTTTGAACCCTCCAATCCAGTATCACCATGTTCACACCCGTATGCACTAGGACGTCATTCGAGCATACATCCGCCAGTTAGACGAGCAGCTCAGCGCCAACGGCGGCAGTACGCCTTCAGTGCGGGGACTGCTCGAGCACTACCATCCTCGGGCAGCAGAGGACCTCCAGATCGCTCCGTACCCAACGTACCCAGCTCAGGCTGAGTTGAGTCCTGATGATATGAACCCCGACATCGACGAGGAAAAGCTGTTCCCGTCGACGAGGATGAAGCGACTCCAAGAAGACGACAAGGATCGGTCACTGCCCAGCATGCCGGATCATCCAACTTACCTCTCCTACGATCGCCACTCCTCGAGTGGTGACGAGGATGATGAGTCCATGGCGCTCATGTCTACGCGAGAGCTCATGGCACTCGATAAGAGGTCCGCCGACCTCGCTCTCACGATGGGGAACATGCATCTGCAGTTACCATCGGACCCGGCTGGTGCAAACTATCAGACGTCCAACTCCCCCACGCCTCACTACTTACCCCCTTCAGCGTCGCAGCCGGCGCTCCCCTCTTCGGCACCGCCTACCAACGCCGCCGCAGACCAATCCGCGGCATACCCGCGTTATGTCCCACCGCTTGCTCCATCGGGCGGCAGTCCAACGCTTACCCTGCACTCGAACGGTGCCTCCGCGCCTGTTATAAGCCACCACCAGCAGGCTCTCACGGCACCTCAGCGGAGTGCACGTCTCGCTCCTGACAGCAAGGGCCGTGAGATCCCTCTTGAAGCGAAGTGGACGCGCATCCCTCGGCGGCTCGTGTCTCCTGAGGTGCTTGTCGGTGCCGGGGTACGGTACGAGGCGAGGCCGGACTTTGTTGCGGTGCTCGGCGAGCTGACGCGCGGGCAAGTAGCTGACTTCGCCAGGCGGACTGCCGAGGTGCGGAGAGCAAGAAGACGGCAGTCTATCCCCGTCAGTGCTACCGTCGCATCCGGGCATGGAACGAGGGAGAGGAGAACCGAAGACAAGTACCATCCAGACAAATACCGGAATTGGGATGTGATCGAGGCAGAAAAACGGCGGCGACAGCGACAGAAGGGAGGTGAAGAGAATGGCTATGATACTGATGACGACGACGTAACATATGTGGTCAATCGTCCTAGTCGTCGACGGAGAGGGAGCACGACTAGCTCGGTTAGTGAGCTCTACGACTCTAGTGACGATGATGGCTCGTCGGATGGAGATGGAGACTATGATCGGGACCGAGAGCCACACACTTCATCATCGTACTCGCAGTCGTATCCACGTTCCGGCTCACACCTTGAAGAGTTCCATCATTCCCGATCGCAGCAACCTCGCCGGAGCTCTACCACGCCTGTATCCTCGTCCAAGCAAGACGAGAAGACGCGGGCTCGAACTAAATCTCGAGATGACAGCGAACATCATAACGGTAGCAGCGGCAAGGGCACCAAGGTATATCCATTCATCGTGCCGCCTCCGTCGTCTACAAACGAAGGCAGAGACAAAGGCAAGGGCAAAGACGGTACCGGCGTTAGTCCCGCCGCTACCTCGATGCCGAAGCCCATCCTCAAGAATAAGAACGATGACCCGCACGTACGAATAGATCCCAACCCCCAGATCATTGAAGAGGGCTCGACCTCACTACCGCGAAGCTTACCTTCTTACCGAAGAAGTGAGCGGGAACGTCGGGATCGAGATCGCGACAGGGACAGGGATAGAGACAGAGATAAGAACAAAGACAGGAATAAAGAAAGGGATCGTGATCGCGACCGGGAGAAGAGATACCGCTCAGACCGGTATGTGGATAGAGAACGAGAGAGAGATCGACACCCGGACCGGGATCGAGATCGCGACCGTGATCGTGACCGCGACCGTGGAGACCGACATCGAGAGAAGGAGTACCACTCAAACCGTGATCGTGACGACGGTAAGGAGGACCGCCACCACCGTCGAAGCCACAGCAGCCGGTACCACGGCAGCTCATCAGGCACCACGAGGAGGTCGGAACGAGAGCGAGATCACAACGACGACCACTTCGTCAGTAGCAATAGCCGGGTCAGGGAAGACCGCGCCGCCAAGAAGAAGGCTCGCGACGAGACGCTTCGGGCCGTGGGCCTGGGTGGGACGGCTGCCGCCTTATTGAGCATGCTGAGCGAGGCGGCGGCTCTATAGGTTCGGGCCCGTTGCCTCGCTGATGTAATGTATCAGTGTAGGGATTTGGTTTGGGTCCAAGACAAGGTGTAGAAGTGGAAGAGGAAGGGGGATGTGAAGGTGAAGGTGAAGGATTATTTTCCTGAGTGCTTGAATCACACCCAAGTCATGTCAGGCGGCAAGGGACATGAGGACGTAACGCGTAGGACACGTCGTGACAGCAGAAGTGATGTTAAAACAAAAGGAATGAAACGGAAAAGTAAAGATTGATTAGATGGGAGATTGGTTACGAAGAGACAGTACCGCAAACAAAGCTCGCAACAGATGAATCAGCCAGCCAGCAAGCTTCCGAAGTATCACATGTCCTTCGTTTGTACACGGTTGAAGGCAACCTTTCGTTTGTTTGTCCCATGATTTTCGGGACGTGGTAGAACGTGGAAGTTTGCAAATAATGCTTGGAGTAGGAGCACAATAGCGACGGTGATTTACCTCGCGAGGCAGGTCATTGATACCCCGTAGGATCGACAAAACCTATAGTTAAGCACGCAGATTATGAATTGACGAGAATCTATGACTCGAAATCGAGTTCCAGTATGCACCGAGACCATTCATGCTGGCTTTGTGGAGCCGAGTCAGCGCGTTGCGTTGCATACAGAAGGACGCCACGTATTTATAAATCTATATTCAGCTTCTTCAACTATGATAATACCGTCCTAGCAGCTGGTTTAAGAGCCACAGATATCTACACTCGATTCTCCAGTTCCCTTATTTTATTCGATGATGTATGCACAAGATCATCGCCGCCTCATCGATCTTCTAGCAGGGCCTGCTGCTGCTGCTGATATACCGCTTAATTTGTTCTCGTTCTCTAGACTGACCGAAGGACCTTTCTCCTGACACTGCTTGCTGCCATTTGGCTCGTCTTGTTTGTTACGGCTCGTCATGCGATTTAAAACAGCAGCCCGATGCTGTCGCGCTTCAGGGTTGTCATATTGGATTTGGGTGGCTCGCGGTGGACTATCGCCGTTCTCAGTCGCCTGGTTACTCTCTTCGCTATGCTGCATTAGCTTGTCTAGAAGCCCAAAAGCGCTAGCTGTAGGCTGGATCGAGTCCATGCGGGATGCTAAGGACTCGGTTCTCCTAAGATTAGATTTAGAACTGCTCAAGTGTTGTGAAGATTCCGCGCTCGCGCTTGACGCTGTCGATACGTTGCTCGCCGCTCGACCAAGAATTGTACGCCTGCGACGCTGTTGTTTCGGTGCTGATTGGGGTTTGATGCTGGTACCATCTTGTGCCGTCCCGTCGCGTGACATTAGAGAATTCAATCGTTTCGACATCTCTTCGCGTTCTGCTGCTTTAGCCTGTTCTTGTCGCTGTCGATCTTCATCCTGATTTCTCGCAACGCCGTCTTCCTTTTCTGGGTCGATCGGTACATCGAATTCTCCATCGCTCTCAGAATCCCCTACTTCGCCTCCAGTCGGGAACCGCTTCAACTTTCGCGGCGCCGGAGCTATCTTTGATGGTGACGGTGACTTGTTAAGTGCGTTTGAGGTCATCTCCGATAGAGGTGCGTGGGCAGTCATAGGGTTGATTCCTATGCTCTCTGCTAGATGAGAGGGCGCCGTGTCATAGTTAGACTCGTCAGTATCCTGCTCCCACGCAGTAGTTTCCTGAGGAATTGGTACCGGCATCGGGGTATCGTCGTCAAACGCAGTCATATCGATGCCGTGTTTCGTCGCTGGTAGCGAGGGTCTTGGCCTAGGTTCTTTCCTCGGCACAGGTTCTGATTTCGACCTTGCAAGTTTATCCTTATCCTTTCTACTAGGGACCTCATCATCTACAGGTACCTTCTGGGCGAGTCCTTGGAATAGGAAGTTATCCCACGGCACAATGCTACCTGTCGTAATGCATCGCCAAATCCAGTCTGCTCCCACTACCGGAATCTTGGACAGCACAGCAAAGTCCAGCTTCTGCTTCCTTACATTCTCAAGAGAAGGGCAGATTAATAACGAGCACTGGGTGTTCAGACGCTCTGAATACTTGGCTCCGAGCTGAACGATGGCCTTCTCCATCTGGTTCAGTTGCTCGTTCCTGAACCCAGCAGTACATATGGTCAACTCGCCGAAGCCCTCGATGGGGAACTGCGGGAAAGGTTGCCCAAGGACGTGATCGCCGGGGTTGAAAAGGATTTTGTTATGGACACATCGCTCGACATAGAATTCGGTGACGATATGCATCTCTTCCGGAATCCGAGGGTAAGAAGAAGACTGAGATGTCTGCGGGACGATGACGTAGCGTCGATCCATTGGCTCGGGATGACTAGACGAGGCGGCATCTTCAACAGAGTCCGATGTCTGCCCATCATGGGATGAGATATGGTGACGTACAATTTCCTGCTTATGTCGAGGAAAGTCGTGGACGTAGAAGCGACACGAGGAGAAAACCCCGCCCTGAATTTGTTGGGCGTGGCTTGGGTCCGCGACTTGCTGATTTCCAACCGTGGGCGCGGCAAGGTCGGCCATTTCGAGAGGAGGTACGCTGGCAGGTCGCTCGTCCGGGGCGACAGCGGTAGTGGTCGCGTGGGTTAGGTCGAGGGATGATTGATTAACGAGAATGTCACCCCAAACATTATCTCTCTGGCTCATAAGTTTCATGCTTGCCGTCTTCCTCAATTTCCTTCTACCGTCATCAGCTGGAGGGGCGGTTGCACCATCTCGAGACCTCTTGCCTAGAGAGCCTCCTCGCCGGGGGTCCCTTTTTATCCAAGCTCCCTTTCCTCGTTCTTCCACTGGCAAGGTCGGGTCGTAGCATTCTTCGTTGAGGATCATACCACGCTTCACACTGTCATGAAGCCACTCGATCGATACAGTTCTTATCTGCCACTTCCGAGCAGCTACATACTTCTTGCCTTCGGGCTTGCAGACGATAAGGTGGGTAACTCGCCTAGAGAGATCGCCAACGTAATCGCCGCCGTTCGCTCGAACTTTTTCCTCGATCATGACACGCGTCTCGCCTTCTCTTGTTAGCTTTGCTGATGCCCGGTGAATTGTACGATAGACAACCTACTGTCCTCGAAGCCGGTTAAGCAGCATACCAGCTTCGTCCTTTCTCTCAGTTCTTTGATAGGGCTTTTGGGAACACCGCCACCGGTCTCGAACGTCTTCAACCTCCAGGTATCTTCTAAGGCATCGAAATCGAACTCCTTGTCCTCGAGCCATAGTTCGCGTACAGCCTCGACCCAGCCAGCGGCCATAGGTTTGATGTCGGGCCTCTCTCTTGCGACATGACGATACTTGGCGGTGTCGTATTCTCCGACGATCAGATGAGTGACGTCCGGGGTGAGATCGTACTTGTGAATGCCGCCGAGATCAACAGTTCGTAAGGCAATTTCTGTCTAGACAATGAGATGTTAATCAGTAGGGCCTCAACCACACTTGATATCCGCCGTAGGATATAATGAATAGACGTGCTTACACGCAGGTCTGCCTCGACACTAGTGCAGCAGAGCACGAGACCTTCGAAAGGCTTAGACGGATCGAATGACCTTTCCGGCGTAGGGGATGACACCATTTTGTCGTCAGGAACAGCAAAGCATTGTAGTAACGAGTACAATATATATGATTTGATTCTCGGCTAGACTGTGCTAGGATGCAGTTGTATTGTATGTACTGTGATGTTAGTGTGTGACATTTGTAAATGGTTTAGGTTATTAATTAATCGAGGCGCGTCGAGTCGATGGAGTCGCGTCTAACAGCCCTGGAGTCAAACTAAAAGTTATGGGGTTCCGTAGCGCGTCTTATTAAAGTGACGTACATTTACTTCTTATCTGCATATATAAAGCTTAATGCATATAACCAATTTATGTATATAGGTAGGCAGTAAATATTTATCAACGTCATCGAGTTCCCCTTTACCGAATCCTGTTCTTCACCACCATCGCTACAATGGCCTATTTATCGACAGGTACTAACTAACGTGATGAGGAGGTGGTATATTCCTATTCATTTTTATTCTCTTGTCCATTGCCCATGGCTAACCGGAATCAGATGCTGTAACGACTATAGCCTCGATGGCCTCATCATAAACATCTTGTATACAATATCGTACCTAAGCAGCCTATGATAGGACTACCATTTGTATCAAACATCGCTAGTCTATCCGACCATAGCGGATGCTAGTATCTCTAGTGTCGTTTTAGAATGATTCACGTCGGGCAGATCTCGATTACGCTCATCTTAAGCCTCTGATACGCCAAAGCACGTACAACTCTTACACACCAGTCCAACGAGTTCTCCAATCATGTTCATGATCACTACTATCAAGCTATCTATCCGATCCTTTAGATTGAAACCCGGGTATGTCGTGGTACAGTTCATGTCTCTCCATTGACTACCCAGGAGGTGGGTAACCGGGCACTTAATATTGGCAGCGTGGTTGAAGAAGTACATGAGCGACAGCGAGCAACAGCCAAGGCGGTTCCGAAAGCTTATCTTGACCGTCGTACGGCATCTACATCTTCCTTCTCTCTATCCAACCAGTCAGATGTCTAGGTCGTGCCTCAATCCTTGTATAGCTCGTTCTCTTGAACAACTACAGCGACCAGGGTGTTGACGCCCTAAGGAATTGGTATCTCGATCGGAACTTGGATAGTATGGTCACTATCTACCAATAATCTTGCTATGCTAGTTCGCGCGAATTTGGTCTCGCTCTTAAGCCCCAACCTCGCCAGCTACAGTAGAAGTAGACCTTAATTCGCCCTACATCATCTTGTGGAGTTTCCCCAGTTACTCTCTACCCACTCATAGTTAGAAAGAGCTAAGTTCGCTCATGTACACTTGAGCTTTCCTATTTTCATCATACCTTAGTTTGTCGACCTAGAAGCCTTGAGCACTTGTTTATCTTTACTCTCGCGGTCGCGGTCGTGGTCAAGATGCCTCGTTATAGATCTCCTTCCCCCTCTCCGGATCCGCATCGCAGCCCATCATCCCCTTCCTACGGCAGGAGCCTTTCCGTAAACTCGCGGCCGCGACGCCAACACTCTCCATCGCCGACTCATTCCGACAGTAGGAAAGACGTGCTTAAGACTTCTTTAGTCTTCCTCGGCGCTATCGGAGCTGCATCGTTGGCAGCTTCCAAGCTATGGCCCAAGGGCATCCTATACGGCGAGAAAGAATCATGGGCGCAGAAGGCCAAAGAAGAAGTCAAGCATGTGGTGCGTGGAGATGGATCAGATGATAGAGAACATCGGAGACGACCTCGAAGCATTGGTAATAGTGATGGGGGCACTAGACAGCGACGACCTCCTCGAGTTGATATAAGGGACGAGATAGTCGTCGCGAAGCCTAGTGGCCGTGTCGTCTACGTAGATAGCGGTTGGAATCGACACATTGAAAATGGCCAGGGCTATCGTGGTAGACAACATGTCGTCGATCCACGTGATAGGAGACCTGATTTCGACGACGATCCGTATGGGCCACGGGGGTCAAGGGGTTCATCATATGTTGACCGGTAGTTCTCAACATCCAAGGAAGACTCTTGATGAAGCCTCATTGGCTACCTACCGGTACCTAGGTACCTACCTAGATATACAGACCTCAGAGCACTTATCATGAGGAAGGATAATGGTGTTCGCTCGGCGAATTGGGCCTACGTACAAGCTAGTTGATGGAGTTTCTGACCTTGAAGCAAACGGTTATGAATGAACGCAAGCGCTTATTTCTGGGCACAACTTTACTGTATCTTAATGAATCAACTTGGAATGACGAACAATATTAATCACACCACTATGAAGGTCTGATGAAACTTGTTTACCCATTGAAATGCTGCCAACGATCGCGAGATCCAGCTACGTAGGAAGCTCGCAGTGCATTCTTCGGATACAACCATCGTCAGAGTCAACGACAAAATGGAAGTTGTCTAGCCTTCAAGTAGCAATAGAAAGATTCATACACCGCCAACTAGGTACTCTTACCTTAACTACCTGTTGACACAGTCTCATACATGGTTGCGCAAGGCCCATAAGATCTCTTTTGCCTAGGTTTCATAGGTGGTATAGCAAAGTTACTATTGGGACCAAAGGGACGCTCTGCCAACGTCTTTCGTGCAAGGAAACGTCTTTGGTGATGCCATAACACTGGGAACTACCATGCGTGGCTGTTCGATTTCAATGGACATCAATAAAGCCAACAAGAATGACACGGGGTACTAGTACCACTAGGATTCGGCTCACTGCCACATATCACACCGAGGTTCCATAATATTGTTGAAAGGCGAGCGAAATAATAAAGTACCAATAACATGAGTTCCAATTCAACACCACGAAGCTCAAGGATTACTTAGTAGTTCGTCGTGGTCGGTGGCCAACAACTGCACAACCAATGTAATCGAGGCGGCTACCTGCATCTGAGGGAAAACAAAACGCCACATAAAACGTCTAAATTTAATAAATTGAATAAATGAGATTCGGTGAGAAGACTCCAAATTCGACGGGACAGGAACTGGTTGCTGGGTTCGGTGAGTACCTAGGTACCTAAGGAAGAGTCTAGACTCGCAGACTTGGAAGTGTAGCCTACACGTGTAGTGATGTACGTAGCGAGTTGAGGTTACGTACGTCCCTGGCATCAGGAACAGGTTAATAAGCTCCCTTGGCACGAGAGCTTAGTCCTAGTGGCCGTTAACCCCTGTCTACGCCATGTCAATGACGCCAGTGTCCAAAATTTAGCAGGGTGAGCTACACCAATTCCGGGGGTCCCCAACACCTATCGTCATTTTATAAGTACCTCCTATAGTACCTACATCCCATACATACATCCTAGGAGGTAGGTACATATATAAGACATTGAAAAGACAGGTACCAGGTCTGGAGAAAATATAAATGAACTTCTAGAGGAATGGATCTAGCTTGTATCTAATCTGTAGGCATCGTGTGTTCATAGCAATACAATGGCATCGTCACTCGTTAAAAATCTACTTCGACTCACCGCATTCGTTCCCATCATTCAGCCGTGTTCTGCTGCGTCGCTCTATTCCACATACAAATTCAACCCTTTAGAGCATCTTGGAGGTGTAGCACCGTATTTCGAACCTCAAGACCCCCCAGCGTCGCCATCGCCTCCCCAAGGATGTACGGCGTCACGAGCAGTCTACCTCTCCCGTCATGCCGCGATCTACGCGAATGACTATGACTATGAGGAATACATGGATCCCTTCATTTCCAAGTTGGAGAACAACACGGCCGTCGACTGGACAAAGGTTCCCGCTCTGAGTTTCCTCGCCGGCTGGACAGCCCCCTTGACCGAGGCCGAACAAGAGTTGTTGACTCGCGTCGGTAGACTAGAAGCGGCACAGCTCGGTGTCACGCTCTCATTTCGGTATCCTAACCTCAGACTGCCGTCTCGTGTTTGGATGTCGTCCGCCGAGCGCACTGTCAAATCGGCGCAGTCATTCGCTAGAGGCCTAGAGTTAGATGATGATGGGATCAACGTCGTCAGCATTTACGAGTCCGAGGAAGCTGGCGCGGACAGCCTGACACCGTACAAGAGCTGTCCGGCCTATTCTTCATCCTTTGGAAGTGATCAATCGGCAGTATACCTGGACAAGTTCACCGGGCCCGTCATGGCGCGGTTGAACGCAATGGCACCGGGGTTCAACTTCACAGTGAACGATATATACGGCATGATGGAGCTGTGCGGCTACGAATCCGTCATCCGCGGAAGTTCTCCATTCTGCGATCTGGACCTATTTTCGCCTGACGACTGGCTAGGGTGGGAATATACAGCCGATGTCATGTATCACTACAATGTGGGATATGGAAACCACATTTCCGGCGTGGTGGGATTGCCATGGTTGAACGCGTCGGCCAATCTACTCCTAAGGGATTCTGCAAGCGATCAGGATATATTCGTTAGTTTTACCCATCGCGAGCTGCCACCCATGGTCTTCGTCGCCATGGGGTTGTTTAACAACTCTGCATTCGGCGGGAGTGAGGCTGCGATAAACGACACTATGCCACTAGACCGTATCAACCACCGACGGGCGTGGAAGAGCTCACACCTCTTGCCGTTCTCGAGCAACTTAGCCATCGAGAGGCTGAATTGTTCAGGGAGCTATGGTTATGACGATGGAGACTATTATCGTGTCCTGGTCAACAGCGCGCCTCAGCCTTTACCTAACTGTGCAGACGGTCCAGGGACTAGCTGTTCAAGAGACGGGTTCGAGCAGTACGTGCAAGAGAGAGTAGACATGTTCCAAGGCTTTTCAGAGAGATGCGGCGTAGACTATGACAACTCGACAGATACGCTGTCGATTTATACGGATCCAGGGGTAGGCAATGGCACGGCTGTCGGGAAGAGGTATGAGGCGTTTAGATCCCGGTTAGACATTTGAAGAATAATGTTGATTGTAAATAATTACGACTCGTCCTCTTAAGGATCCAGCGGACGGCAAGATGAACAAATCACTCCCTGAAGATGACAGTCCGTTCACCCGTTAATTATATAATAGATATAATACAGCTAAGCGGGAACTCCAACTACCCCCGCATATGTCAGTCCTGTTTGGGGTCGATTTGCTTGGCATTGCCGCCTTCATACAAACGGAAAACTTCGAGTAGGCAGACAAGGTGGCAGACAAGGCGGCAGACTAGGCGACAGACCAGACAATCAAAATGTGATTGCTAGGCTTCCGCGGCCTTCTAGCATGAATCGCTCTTATAAGACCTTCCTCCCGCCGTCAGTACTTCCCCGTGTCACGGTCACCAGCAGTGCCAGCTTCACTTCCCGCCGTCCCTTCTGGACCCGTCATAAAGAACACGCGCAAATGGCCCCGCGAACCTCCATCGACGAATTCAAGGAACTCATAAACTCGAGCACTCGCATCCTAGCCCTCTGCGGTGCCGGCCTATCTGTCGCTTCAGGGTTGTCCACGTTTCGCGGCGCCGGCGGTCTGTGGCGCAACCACGAGTCTACTTCTCTCGCCACGCCGGAAGCCTTCGATGCCAACCCTAGTCTCGTATGGCTCTTCTACGCCTGGCGCAGGCACATGGCCTTGAAGGCGAAGCCTAATCGTGGTCATTACGCCCTTGCCGAGCTGGCCAAGAAGCGGGATGGTTTTCTGTGTCTGACACAAAACGTCGACGGTGAGTTGGCATCTGTGACAAATGACGAGACTATGTTAACAATGTTGACAATACGACAATGCTGTTTTAGGTATATCGCAACGTGCTGGACATCCCGACTCGCAACTTCGCCTGCTCCACGGAAGCCTCTTCGACATCAAATGCTTTGACGAGTGTGGCTATGTCCAGCGATCCAACTTGAGTGACCCGATCTGTCCGGCTCTCGCACCCGCGTCCGAAGACTATCCACCCGATCAGACGCTCCCGCTGCTCGACCCGGACGTCCCTGTACCGCCCATCAATGTCAACGACCTCCCACACTGCCCAGACTGCAAGAAGGGACTGCTTAGACCAGCCGTCGTTTGGTTCGGAGAGAGTCTTGACAGCAATATGCTAATGGAAGTCGATAACTGGATCTTAAGGGGACGAGTTGATATCATGCTGGTAATTGGAACAGCGGCGGCCGTCTATCCTGCTGCCGGCTATACGCGCAAGGCTCGGAGGAAGGGGGCTGTCGTTGCCGTGGTGAATCCAGATCCCTCCTCGGCATCCGAACTTTCGAATGAGGATTTCTTCTTCCAAGGAGACGCTTCTGATATCTTACCGCAGTTATTCGAAGAGGTCATTGGGAAGATGGATGACAATGGCAAGACCTTGTAGGCTACATTATTGTGACCGCTTCTTGCTGCTTTAGACGACTACTGCTCAGCCGAATACCTATCTGTAGGGGTATGGAGAGTAATTGAGCGATGATTCCTATGAAATTGCCTCTCCTAAACTCGGGACTTTCACACCATTCATCATGTAGAGCCGTTAAGTTATATACCTGTCGTATACCGAGACTACGAGCGAAGTTACGAAGTTGAGTAGGTAGCTAGCCACGATTCACTGTATATTTCGATAATGAGTTGCGATACAGCCATCAAATTCTATCAAACTATTGACCCAGTCATGTGTAGTGCGAGACATGTTCCCTGGTCATCTTAAGAAATCATTCTAGCTCCTTTGGCTAGGTCTCGCCACCAATTCCTGCAGTGTTGTCTTTGCTTCCCCTATACCTAATAGCAACTCGTCTTTATCTCAAGTTAGTGTAGAGTACCGAGTACGTACATACAGGATGAGTCCTTCAAACAAGACTTTGCATTTGTCGCTACTTAAGCTACATTGAAATTCGAGGTTGTAATTTGCTGCTCTTTGGACATGCATCGGGTGTGATCAGAACAAGCGATGTAGGACCAGGGGCTTTAGATTGTGTAAGTCAGAAGTAATCCTTCCCGTATCGACCACGGCTCTACCGAACCGAGGCACATACCTCAAAGCTTATTCTGACGGCCTTCTTACACACTTCTTATTGTGATCATTATAAGTCGTCTTGTATTTCATGTAAGGCGATATAATTGTAAATACAGGATAGACATCAACTTTTGGCTCGGAGAGGTAAGATCTGAGGATATGTCGTGAACATTCACCTCAGCAAGATGCCAAAAGGGGCTCATGGGTCGAAGCTAGCAATCATAAACGGCAGCTCGACAACAAATAATGCATGAGTTTCAAAGCTCTTTCATATTGTAATATTTATGTTTAGTATGGTCTTTTATTTCATTTTAGAAGGGTTATTAAGGTGGAGGTTGGCTTCACCATCCTGCTTGGGTCATGTCAGTATATTGGAATGCGTCGACTTATTTGAGAACGTCCGGGTAAGACAGGAATGGGAAGTTGAATTAAACCCTCAGATTCATACATGATCACCTGCCACCAAGGTGTTCGGTTTCTTCCAGGCAGTGCATTCACGATGCCCAGCTAGGAAGTAGAACAAGTGTTCCCTGCCGATATATGCGGTCCAGACAGGCCGGCAATGCCGTATGCTTAAATATCGCCGCAGCAGGCCCCGTTTCGTGAACCAAGACCCTTCAGAGACATTCCGAAGGATCTTGTGAAGCCCGTGTGCGGAGCCTCTACACCGAGATGAGATCAGATCTCTCGTACCAGGAAGCTTATCAAGCTATCACCACCCCGCACATTGCTCGAATGTGACTCTCCTGCCGAAAGTAGCCTAGGTGGTGTAGCACTCGCAGAGGATGGGCGGGAGATCACCCCGGACTTGGCAAGTCGATTGCATCTCGAGTGGCTAGGACCTTAGATTACGAGCGAGTCGGCATGGCTGGAAGATGGCTTCAAGTCTGGTTCATGTAACCGTAGCATTGTTTGTCCTGGAATAGCACGCAATTGCAATATGTAAGGGGCTATCTACCTAGGTACTTACTACTACGTTGTTATTAATTTGCTCGCGAGTCCCCTCGCGACAATCGAGGGGGTTTGTTGTTCTTCACCTCCATCTGGCTCATCTGGTTCATCCGGCGAAGGGGGAGAGTAAAAACAGTCCCGTACAAGCCTCCGAGATCTCTAACCATGCGTTCCCTTTTCGTCCTCTTCGCCTCGGCCGCTACGGCCAAGGTGATGGACCGTCTTGCCTCCGTCCCTAAAGGTTGGACGGAAGTTCGCCAAGCTTCCCCAGATGATGTTGTCTCACTGCGCGTCGGCCTTCCGCAGCAACATGCGGCCGCGTTGGAGCAGGCGGTGCTCGAGGTCTCGATGCCGGGACATCCAAACTACGGCATGCACTTGTCGCGTGACCAAGTCCGAGCTTACACGGCACCGACGGAGAAATCGGTCTCGTCTGTCGTCAGCTGGTTGGCTCAGAGCGGCGTCAAGTCGTCGGTGAACAATGATTGGATCACCTTCACGGCAGACGTGAAGACAGCAAACGACCTGCTCAACGCTGACTTCGCCTGGTACCAATTCGAGAAGGGTGGCAGCCCCAAGCTACGGACACTATCGTATAGCGTGCCCGACGAGCTCTCTGGAAGTATTGACCTGATTCAACCTACTACTCGGTTCGGTCAGCTCGGTGCAAAGAGGTCTACCATCTTTGAGATGCAGGTACTCGAACCTGAAGAGGAAGACGCCGTAAAGGCAGACATCGCAGTTGCCGCTGCTGACTGCAATCCTTCGAGAGTCACACCAGCCTGCATCAAGTCCTTATACAACATTCAGTACACCGCATCGCCGGAGGGTAACTTGGTTGCCTTCAGCTCTTACCTAGAGGAATATGCTCGGTATTCCGACCTTCAGTCTTTCGAGACCCAGTATCTGGCAGAGGCCGCTGGCCAGAACTTCACCGTCCAGCTGGTAAATGGAGGTTTGAATGACCAAGCCAGCAGTGATGACAGTGGTATGTGGTGTCCCTTAGTAATAATCGACGATCTGAACTATTGCTAATATTTGAGCAGGCGAGGCAAATCTGGACGTGCAGTATGTGCTAGCAGCCAGCGCACCTATCCCAATTCTCGAATACAGCACTGGCGGTCGTGGGTGAGTAATTTATCGTTCCCGATACTGACTTGCGAATGGAACTGACTCCTGGATTCAGACCTCTTGTCCCCACGCATGACCAACCTGGTCCTTCATCGAATGAGCCTTACCTGGAATTCTTGACATATCTCCTCGATCAGGAAGATTCGGCCTTGCCGCAAACCATCACCACTTCGTACGGAGAAGAGGAGCAGTCGGTACCCGCCGAGTACGCTCTGAGAGTCTGCAACCTCTACATGCAGCTCGGAGCTCGCGGTGTCAGCGTCCTGTTTTCGTCTGGTGACTCTGGACCCGGTGATTCTTGCATTAGGGAATCCGACCAGGCGCCGTACTTCCAACCTTCGTTTCCTGCTGGCTGCCCCTATGTGACGTCCGTCGGTGCTACTTACAACGTTGAACCCGAACAGGGGGTGAGCTTCTCGAGTGGAGGTTTTAGTTCCCTTCACGCCCAGCCAGCCTGGCAGGCAGATGCGGTAAAGTCGTACCTAGGCATAATAGGCAGCACTTACTCGGCCTACTTCAATGCGTCCAACAGAGGCTTTCCCGATGTCGCGGCGCAGGGTTACCGATTTGTGGTCGTCGACAAGGGAAGGACAGCTCTCCTATCAGGCACGAGCGCCTCCAGTCCCGTCTTTGCCGGAGTCGTGGCTTTGCTGAACGCAGCCCGAAAGAGTCAGGGCGAGCCGCCATTAGGTTTTCTTAACCCGTGGTTGTATAACAACAGCGCCGCTTTCTTCGACATAACATCCGGCTATGGAAGCGGTTGCTCAGGCAATTCGGCCTTCAGAAACGGTGCGAGGTGGAACGCTACGGCGGGTTGGGATCCGGTCACAGGATTGGGAACTCCTGATTTTGGAAAGTTGCTTGCGGCTGCTGCACCGGGAGTAGAGAACGCTTAGAGAGCCAGAGCCTTGTTGGTGGACGTTCAGAGCCACGTCCGAGGCCATGTAGATACCTACCTGGTTGGAGATAGACATTAAAAGAAGCGTAATCGATTCCATACCTATGTCATAACGAAACTTACCAGACAACATGTGAACCATCGACTCGAACGAACTCTTGGAATTATGAAGAGATGACTATCAACGGAACATTTGCACTCCGGTGGCTTGACTGGGGTGACGGTAGGTACCTAGGTACCGGTAAAGATGACTTAAATCTGATTGTTTATCTCCGTTCTCCTCAACATTTTATCATCAGGCATCTCGTCACTTAAAAGAGATTAGCATGATCAAAGCATTTATCACATGAGTCTCACTTTCTATTAACCTTGCTACACGATAGCTAAGATATAATAAGTCAGGAATAATCAAGTGAAGGGAATACCGAGGTGAGATGATGCTCTCGGTATAAGTTCTTAGGCCATTGTTCTAGTTCTAGTTGATAACAAGACTCCAAGCAGACTTTAGACGCATACATGCATACTCTTACACTGAGTCAACCCTTCTAATCCCAGTTTCCGGATCCCATGTCCACCGTGGCCTTTTCTACATCCTTCAGCATGTCTTCGATGTTCCATGGCTTGTACTTATAACCCGGAGGATAATTGGGCGGTACGGAGTCAACTTGATCAAAAGGAATTCCCTTCCTGATAGTGTCGACCATCTTGTCGTAGTTATCGTAGGCATACTGCTCAGGGTCGTGCTTCCAGATCCAGCGAGGCAGCTTCGGCTGTGCGAGCTTCGGGTTGACCTTGACCTTCTCCCAGTCGGTGTGCTGGAGCAGCTCGGCGTTGGAAAATCCCATCTTTTGCGCACACGAGCAACGAATGTAGCGGAAACGTACGTGAGTGCGGACGGCTTCCGGCACGTTTTGCTTACCGGCGATCTGCAGGCATGTAGCCAACGAGACGGCGTCCTCTATCGCCTGCGTCGCACCGTTGCCGGAAGCGGGCAGGAAAGAGTGGGCGGCGTCGCCGATGAGGACCACGCGGTCTCCTGGAGAAGTCCAAGACGGCTGCGGGTCACGCCAGAACAGCTCGAAGTTGACGATCGTGTTAGATGGCGTCAGCTTGACAAGTTCCTTGATCCTAGGATCCCACGAGGAAGAGCCGAGACCTTTGTCCATGTTATTCAGGACGTCGTCTGACTCGACCGTGTGAGTCCAATTTTCCTCCTCGGATCCCGTAACCTGTCCTTGATTAGCGCACCAAATTTGGAAATTGTTCGACAGTGCTCACATCGTGGTTCATCAGCCAGACGCATGTCTCTTTCCGTACTAGGACCATTGCATAAGTCCCTGGTCTAGCGAGTCCAGACTGTTAGTCACCATACGGCGCACTGTGATATCGAAATGCATTAGATGCGCCACGTACCCAAGCCATGTTCTGACCATTGGCTCGTTTCTGCTTTGCCCGCCCATCTTCAAGAATTCCTTAAGATCGGGGTTCTTATCTAGATGGTGAATTGGAAAAGCTGCTCGCCACATGGCCCTACCAGAGCTCATCGCCTTGACCTTCCCGCCTACCAATTTCTGGCACTTAGAACCTACGCCATCTGCAGCGATCACCACGTCGGCTTCGAACCGCTCGCCCTTCTCGGTCACGACGCCGGCCTTTTGGCGTTGCTGATCCTCATAATAGTCGATGACCCGTTGACCAAACTGGATCTTGATACCTTGCCTCTGGACTTCGTTCAGGTACATCCTGTAGATGAGCGGTCGCATCTGGAAAGCGCCCGGTGGAGTGTTAGGATCCATGCCGGCTTGACGCAGTCGATCCGAAACCTTCAACGGCGTGATCATTCGTTCCCCGTCATGCTTGAAGGTCTCGATCCAGGCATTATTCATGGATATCAGGTGATACTCCTTGGACAGCTCGGGCCAGTGGCGGAAGAACTTGGTAGCGCTATGGCCCATGAAGTACATGTCCCCTGAGAAGAGTGAGACAAATCACCTTCTCGGGATATTGCAGAAGCCACGACATGTGTCAAGCCACCTACCTGCAGTGTTGATATCGTCGTGGCGCTCGAGGATGCGCACGTTATGGCCCTTGCGGACGCATTCAATCGATGCGGTTAGCCCTGCAAGCCCAGTACCAACGATGAGGACATCGATGCCCGAGGGTGGGTACGAGCCTACGGGTTTGCAATCATTATCGTGGACTGAACCCATCTCGAGTGAAGGCCTAGACCTGGGTTCGATATGCTTGATAGTCTTGGTAAGGCTTGGTAAGACTCAGGAAGAAGCAAAAGCGATAGACGAATTAGGAGATGGTCGCCTGTCTAAGATGCTTCCGACAACGATTACACATTAGTACTCAATATTAAACAAATAAATAGTAGGACTAGTCGTACCGGACTACCGGTATCGACTAACGCCACTCGGTCGAATAGTCAGCAAGTCATCGTAACGGCTGAGGCGCCCCTGCCATCGCCTCGATCCTCCTCGGACCCGAAGTGATTCACGCTCCCCCAACCACATTTCGCTAGTACGTGTCATTGGTTCGTTTCAACTTTCACCGGTACTCCAAATGCCGCATCGCCAACTCCTACCAATAGCGAGCGTACCTGACGTCCTTCCCGTCCTATACATATTGGGCTTCCCACCCGGCACGGGCATAGCAAAACATCTTGCTCTATGCGGTCATATCAAACATCCTCGATATGTCGAACCACTTGGTTGGCTGGATCGGATAATTGAACATCTGAGGGGTGGTTTGCTTGAAGCACAACTGCACGGGAAAGGGACTCGAGGTGGAGAGTATCCGATGTGGACATGTCGTCCTTGGGAGCCTACCGCTGCAGAACACGAGAGGTCTTTGCTCTTTAGACGAGGTATGCGGACTTTAATGTTAGTCTTGATTGGTTTGCCTCCCTAGGTGTGTAGCCAAGCATCGGTACTCGATGGATTAGACACCAGTCGGCAACAGAGCACAAGCAAGCGTTGCTAGACCTATCCGTGTACGAAGACACGTCCACCACTTCAAACCTTACCAACGTTCCATCTTACGCATTAGCGACTTGTAGTCGGCGGCTTGTGCATACCTTACACTATAGTGCGGGACGCTACGAAGCAATATCGATCTGACTTACACGTGCTCACGCGTACGTAGCCGATTATCCAAGACATTCATCTAAACGCTTCCCTGACAGAATCTCACCGCTAAGATTTATCGTGCTACGTATTTTAACTACATATATATACTTGAATTGTCACGCCCAGGTGGTTAAAGTGCTGCAAGGAAACATTCAACGCACCTGGTGAATTATGCCAGACCGTAACCATCGAGACGCATATCCGTGATCGAACTTCGTAACACAACATTATGGCTTGATCGTGCCTTTACATACCTAAACGGGCTTGGCTGTTCGGACTCACTGACCGGACTTGCTACTTTCGTATGTATTCGGTGGCATGTATCGATCTGCTAGACTATCGATATTTGCCGTCGTGATCTCTGGGCCTAGTGATCTCATCGTGACGACCACGAAGTTCGGTGATAGATCTTCAAAGATATTGGACAAAATTGTATATGTGTTTCGGACGACTGGCATCTACCAAAGACTGCTCTCCTTTATTTAGAAAGATATGGACGTAAAAAGCATAATGCGGAAGCAGGGCTGGCCTCGACGGGATTTGACGCCCGGCGAGACTTAGATATGGAACTAAGAAGGGGGACACCCGGTCAAGACTCTCTGCATCGCACCACCGCCCTTGAACGCCGAATCTCTTTTATTGCACCCTTCGAGAGTAATTACTCGAAGTAGACGTATCAATAAGTGAACCGGTGCTACAGTAGGTAGTTTAAATCGTGTGACGGCCCTGCGGTTACTTTCAGATCCCGGAATGTGTTCTCGTCACTCCGTCCCGTCGTCCTTCTTCAGTTCCATCCTTGTTATACGCACACACACGTTGTTTACACTATCCAGCAGTTGATCATGCAATCCTTCACGTTGGTGGTGCTCTTGGCCGCCCTCGTGGGCTTTGGCGCCTTCCATCTGTTTAGGCTGTTCAAGGAGATGAACCACCCGCGAAAAGTTCCTGGCCCGACCTTGCTGCCATATATCGGTCGTATACACGATCTCCCCATCAAGTACATGTGGCTCAAGTTCAAGGAGTGGGCAGATCAGTACAGCGGTACGAATGGCTTCTACTTAACGGAGATGCTTGGGGCCAGGTTCTTGGTCGTCACCGATGAGAAGATAGCCGAGGAACTCCTGGTGAAGCGAGCGAAGCATAACTCAGACAGGCCGATGGTGAGGTCTCTGTTCGACTCGAAGAGCACTCATGGATCAATGGAATATCTTCCCTTGATGGGAAGAAACCGTGAGTATATAAAGGACCGAGTGGCTGTCATATTGCTAAGTAACACGTGGACTAGAGTACTGGGCACGACAACGCCGATTCACACATGCCTATCTGACCGAGGCGAGTAACGCTCATTATTATGGTGTTATGTATCACGAAGCGAAACGCTGGCTCGTCCGCCTAATCGAGAACTCCGACGACTTTGGTTTCTCCCTAGAAGACATGGCATCTAAAGTAATGTGTCAGCTTACGTGGGACGATGAGGGTCTGAGCGAGTACTGCACGAAGAGCGCATCGGGTCTACTAAACCAGATGTCACCGGCCGGGCCGATCACTAATGTCTTGACGCCTCTTTGGCATCTACCCGAGATGATGAACCCTTGGAAGATCGCCGAACACAAGCGACACGACGAGCAGCAGGCGTGGTGGATGGAGCGCATTGTGACTACGCGCAACAACATGGCTCGAGGTGTACAGAGGCCGTGCTTCACTCGGCAGTACCTCGAAAAGGGGGACAAGCGTTCAAACCTCTCCGGCGACTACGAGGCTTCCTCTGTCATAGGGATGATGGCCCTTGTTGGTATTTTCACGGTAGCCGGACCATTGTCGTACTGGTTGGTATCGATGATACATCATCCCAAATGGCAAGCAGCCGTCCAGAAAGAAATCGACGAGGCTTGTGAAGGACGGATACCAACTCTCGACGATGCGCCTAAGCTCCCGATCCTCCGGGCCTGCATCAAGGAAACGATGCGATGGAAACCAAATGTACCTACAGGTGAGTTGGTTGTTGCTTGGCATAGGAGTGTAAGTGAACTAACATGTAGTATCAAGGAGTCGCGCATGAGATGGAGGCCGACGATGAATTCCGTGGTTATTTCCTTCCCAAGGGGACGAGAATTCTGCCGCTCGATTGGTTTGTCTCTCCTCAATCAGGTACGAGCAATGCTAAGATTAAATAGGGCATTCCTTCGAAATCCCGACAAGTATCCTGACCCGGACAACTTTCGGCCTGAGCGTTGGTTAGAGCCTGGCTGGCCGACGTATCAAGAGCCGCTCAGCGCGTTCCCTACCATCAAAGGCATGACTTCGTTTGGCTGGGGTCAGCGTCAGTGCTTAGGACAATCGCTCACGCAAGACGAACTCATAGTAGCGTGCAGTGCGCTGAGCTGGTGCTTTAATCTCAAGGCCAAAAAGGATCCGATGACAGGAGAAGACTTGCCAGTTCCCGTCGACAAATCGAACTCGCTACTAATTATCAAGCCCGACCCTTTCCAGATGGCGTTTGAACCCAGAAGTCAGGCTCGAAAGGAGGAGGCGCTTCGGCTATGGGCAGAGTCTGAAGCGAACCACAAGCAGGAGAAAGAGTCATTTCTTAGAGTTGCAGACGAGGGCGACAGGAAGATAGAGGTCGTGTAAACCGCATAATACCTACCTACGTTGCTGGAGCGTTTGGCGCAGTGTCAGAGTTGGTTCAGATATCTAGAATTGGATTACGGTCGTTATATGCTAGACTCACGCAGAAGTAGCGTCATGTTGATGAAGACATTCCGGACAGATATAGATATCAAGCTAGTTAATTTGGTTCAATCACATACGCAAGTCTCTGAAGTGAAGTCCTAGAGGAGTGAAGCAGATAACAGCTGGATGCAGTCGGTAGGTTGGGCGAAGTTGGGTAAAACCAGACATCAAACGTCATGAGCCTCGACCAATTCCAGACCATGTCCTGTCATACATCAATTCCACGACGGAGATGGTGTAGCAAATATCCTGCTACTCAGGTGGTCATAGCATACTGACGTCGGGTCCGATCGTTTGTATCGAAGAACAAACAGCCAACCAAACGGCTCAGTTTGTTCGTTGGTTCTGAAAAAGGGGCTGTGATCGGAGCGACGGGCCTTACTCTGTCCGGCCACGCGTTGGCTTGGCTAAAGGGCCACGGGCTATAATTCGTAATTTGGGGACGGGCCAAGCTTGTAAACCGTCATAGCTTGACGCGGCATCCGACGTAATCCTCGGTCCATCCTATGGGATTTAAGTGATTTAAGTTGTCGGCATAACGGCGTGAAGCTTGTGACCGGTAAACGTTGGCATGTAAGCCTACCTACCTCCTAAATATGAACCAAGTAGGTATGTACATGTCATGGTTCCTATGAAGCTTCTGCAGTCTGAGAGGAGCCTCGTTTCATTGTCATTGTCACTGCCGTTGTCGTACCACCACGACGGAACTTACGGATCGAATGATGAACAAAGATCTCCGACTCGTGCGACATTCCACTCAAAGGAACTGACGTTGACATTTACCGAGCCTCGCGACAACACCATATATATGCGTGTGCGCGCTATCTGTCCTAGAGGTGCTAGCAAGGGATATACGGACTTGGCATATCACGACTACGACTACAGTAAAGATTAAAGACATTGTAATCATCATCATCACCAACCATGGCCGTTCCTCCTGAAGCTGTTCTTGGGACTACCGTTGCATTTTCATTCATCTTATTCGGTGAGTGAGAACCGACACAATTCCAGAGTAGACCAGTGCTAAACATCTCGATCTGTACAGGTAATGCCATCACGCAATCATTCATGGGAGTGCCAGCGCTGCTAGTGGACTTCCCACCGCCGTCATCGCCTGACCACGCTGCTCGCGCTCGATTGCTTGGTCGGCAGTGGCCAGTGTTTTGGGTCGTAGGTAATCAATTCTTCAGACCCATCAGCACTCTCGGCATCTTTGGTTACGCCTACACGTCGTGGGCCGCTTCGACCAAGGGACCAAACGGCGGACTTGGTGACTGGAGGCTGTATGCGATCTCAGCCCTGTGCCATCTTGTCACAGTCGTCCATTCTGCGTTAAACATGCAACCTATCAACGAGAAAATCGACGCCCTGAGCGAGCCTAAAGGCAGAGTAGACACTAAGCAAGCTGAGAACTATGCTCGGAAGTGGATCAAGTTTAATACCGTACGCCTCATCACCCCAGTTGTTGCCGGATCGTTGGCGCTATTTCAGATCTTGAAGAAGTAGAGTGAGAGGAGGAGCGCGTTCTTGACTTAACCGCAACAAGGAGCAACCGAGACAACAGAGCTAGTTACCGTCAGGTCTGATATGATGGAGTGCTGGACATGTTGTTTCTTGGTCGTCCCTAGATTTTTGTCTCTTCACCTCTCTACATGTACCTAAACACTCACTACCGCACTCTTGCTCTATTCTACTCTATGCGTTCTGCATGAATCGGCACTCGTTCAGAGACTTGAAGTATGCAGGTGGGTAGAAAATGGAATTGTGTATTGACAAATACTGTATACGACGGGCGTTTGATCATACACCAAACGGAGTGGTCATGGTGAATTAACAAGCAATCGTCGGAACTAACTTCAATAAACATTGTTTTAGGTATTTTGACAAAGCCTACAAGCATTGAAAACCCCGAAACGCCTAGAAATGGTTCAATGTGTGATGCCGGCTATGATTACAGTAGTTCAATATCGTCTCCGTCGTCTCGGACTCCCCAATAACTCAAAGGAGTACACCTTGAGCCAAGTACAACAAGAATATCACCACGATGATTTGAGCGAAACCCAACCCGACCAGCAACGTCATCGATTTAGGGCCCCTCGTCCCATTCTTCCTCCTCCATTTTTCGCGATCCGGTTTAGAGTCGTCACAACCAAAATCTTGCGGTGCGTGCTCTCGGGCCATTTGCAAAGCTTTCGCGCTATCCACGAACTCCGTGACCTTAACGACCCGAGTTCCATCAGGGGACAATTGGATCATCATTACACATTCGTTTATCCACTCGCCAGCTCCGCCTTTGAGTACACCCTGCATCCGTGCGTGGACCACCGCCATGCCTCCCGGTCCGTCGTCGGCGATGGACTTGGGGATCATTCTGAATTCTTCGAAGACGTTAAAGATTCCCGCGGCGTGCTGGGCAAAGGCATCTCTGTCTCGGGGTTTCATACCAAGACTTTCAGGTAAGACCTGGTGGTGGAAGTCTGGCGAAGTGGACATCAGGAGCTGCGGGACCGAGAGGCTCCCATAGCCCTCTAGCAACGCATTAACCGTGTTGCGTCGGCGACGGCGGGCTTCGTCCATCGTGGCGACCGAGGAGTTATATCAGAATGGTGTAGGAGATAGGGTGCAAAGTTGCTGCCACCCATAAGGTGATTATCGACCGTGTTGACCAAACGAGACTGGTAAGACATGCAAGACATCGGACGGGAACGACCTAATAAATCCACGTATCGTCTCGCAAGTCCCCAAATAAGACAGCGTAATGCTTCTAAGTATTCCGAGTAGGTTAAACCATATGTTGATAGCTTCGGGCACCGAAAGGTTTGGCCCGGCCTACCACTCCCTGCTTCAGTTTCCCGAAGGAGTTATGGGAGGGATGTGTCGGCTGAAATTTGATATCGTCAACATATGTGGACACGCAACTCTTTCCATTGACGACCTTCCTAAATAAATCCGTCATTATTATCTCAGACCTTGAACCACTCACAACATCATCAATCCATCCATACAGTAGTTCACTATGTCGCAACCCCTCCTCGTCACCGGCGCTACGGGAAAACAAGGGGGCGCAGCCATTAACGCACTCCTCAACCGATATCCCGCCAAATACACGATCCTCGCCGTCACGCGGTACGTCAGCAGTCCTAGTGCCAAGCGTCTCACCCAGAAGTCATCCTTGGTCAAGCTGGTGCAAGGTGACCTGGATAATGTCCCTGCTCTATTCCAGGAAGCTCGTAAGGTTCATTCGCAACCTATCTGGGGAGTCTACTCAGTCCAAGTCTCGGTGGGCAAAGGAGTGACCCTAGAAAGTGAAGTGGCACAAGGGAAGGCTCTCATTGACGAATCCATCAAGGCTGGCGTCAAGCACTTCGTCTACAGCAGCGTCGAGCGCGGCGGCGACGAGGCGTCATGGGATAATCCAACTCCGATACCTCACTTCCAAAGCAAGTACCAGATCGAGCGACATCTCCGAGACGCTACGAGCGACGGAAAACCGGGCGCGAGTATGTGTTGGACAATTCTGCGTCCGGTTGCTTTCATGGACAATTTGGCTCCCGGGTTCCCGACCAAGGTCTTCTTGACCGCGCTACATAATCACATGGGAGACAAACCGATGCAGTGGATCGCCACGTCGGACATTGGTATCTTCGCTGCCAACGCATTCGCCGAATCCGAGCGTTGGAGTCGGAGGGCTGTCGGACTTGCTGGGGATGAGCTATCATGGCAACAATTCAACGCCTCGTTTACCAAGGCCACGGGATCCTCGGTTCCGGTGAGCTACTGGTTCTTTGGGAACGCGTTGACATACATGGTTACCGAAGTGTCCTTGATGATTAGTTGGTTCGCAAGCGACGGGTATAAAGCAGACATCCAAGCCCGCCGTAAGGATCATCCTGAGATGTTGACAATGGAGAAGTGGCTAGTGAAGGAAAGTCCATTTGAGACGACGCGCCGTTCGTGACGGAGATGGTCTGAGTTGTGAGAAGCGGATAGATGTTTGAAGTTGACCTCATACAACTCATCGACGTATTGTCGTAGCTCTCACTCAATGCCGTCCTCGTGGACATCGTAAGCTTCTAGATTAGATACACAAGGCTAAACTGAATGCAAATATAGATCGACCACTTCATAGGCTGATCTCCCCATTGTAAATGTAGTTCTAAAAATGAATAATACAATGAATGTGAATAAGACGAGTCTGACCATCTTCACGAAGAATGACCAGACCCCATGTTATAAACAATACCCCGGCTGCTTAAGCCAAGGATAATTACTGCCCCAACACCAAATGCAAGAAGAATTCTATGCTAGGATAGTAAACTCCTGGGATCCATCGTTGGCGCACGGGGCGGAATCGAGCCGACCGTTTCCAGCCACGATACATGTAGCATTTCTCTCACTCTCGGGTGCAAAGACTAGGCTCGTATCACCTGTAAAAGGAACCAGCTGGCCGCTGTTCGTCTCGCCTCCTGTTTTATGTTAGCACCGGGTCGGAAATTTAGGGGAGGTGATTACGAACCTCCATCCGCTCGTCCTCCACAGGAGAATAGTGTCACGGTATCGCCAGCTTGGCGCCGTCCGTCGAAACTCATGCAACCGTTTGTCTGAATGACCGTTAGCCTAACCCGACGCTTCTTCATACATGTGTTGCTATAGGCGGCGTGACTTGTGACTTACTAGACTGCTCACAATCAAGGCCGAGTTATCAGCGTTATTGTGTTTGCCCGCCGTAATGACATCGAACTTCTCATTCGGCGTACCAGCACAATCTACCAGTGAGACCGGAATCAAATTCTCGCGGAAATCACCAGCGGTTGGATCGATGAACAGACACTGGCCGTTCGGTGCCTTTATACTGACGGAACTGAAAGCACGCGTCGCCGTATCGTCTCGTTGGTTCGCCTCCGCTACTGCCGAGGGTTGTAACATACCACCAGCGCCAGATACCGGAACAGCCTCAGTAGGATTAGCGATTCCTCCGGCTGCCATGTCAGTCGTAGCAGCCGAGGTAGCGGTAGCGGTTGTGGATGCTGTCATCTCAGTAGCAGTTGCGGATACTGTCATCTCACTAGCAGTGGATGCTGTCGTCTCGGAAACCGTCCCTTGTGTAGCACTTTGGGTAGCTGGGGTATCCGTTTCTGTTGGCGCATTACCTCCATCCCCTGAAGGATCTTCAAAAGTAAAGAGCTGGTCGGCGTTTCCAGAGTCGCAAGGTGCAACATCCACGACATCCCCCTTGACAATGAAGCATGACTGCGGATCGTTCTCAGGTGAGAATGTAAGGGGCCCGCTACCACCGTTGAAAGGGAATAGCTGAGAATCGGTAACTTCACCACCACCATCCGCTCTACCACCACAGCTAAACAAGATAACCTGATTGCCACTCGCACGTCGCGGATCGAAGTTGAAGCATGCGTTTGTCTAGAAGTTCTTAGACTTGCGGAACTCTAAGGGAGATAGCAAATACCAACCAGAGTGCTAACAACAATCATGGAGTTTTCAGCATTGTTATGCTTGCCGGCTGTGATAACGTCCCACCCTTGCCCATCAATGGTGTCGGGATCGCATGTGCCCACTTGTATTGGTGTAAGATTTGCTCGGAAATCTCCTGAGCGTTCGTCGATAAATAAGCAACGGCCGTCAGAGGTCTACAGCATACTCGTCAGTACCATTAGTTCCTCAATGTCACCGGATGGCCTTACGCGTATTTGTTTGTCTGAAAATGCTTTTGTCGCTGTGTCGTCTGGCTGCTGGGCCTCTTCGAAGGCAGCTTTATCCAGTTTGTCCACAGTTCTTCGAAACACGCTTGATGAGGTTACTGGCGATGCAGCCACAAGGGATTGCAGGCCGAGAAAGACAAGAATAGGTGAATACATTGCGACTAGCAACTCGATGGAACCTGCTCGTAGCTTGTAGATATTCGACGGGGGATAAGGAACGGAACGGAACAACTTCCAGAGCGAAATGAAAGAATATTGAAGACGACGAAAGAATGGAAAGTCCTGCGCGGCAGGGTTGAAGAGCAAAGGAGAAATGAAAGACGACTCTGTCAAAAACCCAGCGACATTACCAAAGTGGTGAGAGCACCAAACATCGTTCGGCCTCATTGAGGGCCTTACGATTATATATATCCCCTACGACATCGTGGGTTTATAATCAATCGCGTATGAACTTGCGGCGCTACAAAGAGAAAAGCCGTCAAGGACTAGTTAGACCCCTTTTAAAATGAGGAGTTTCCATCAAGTTTCATGGCGATTCCTTCGGGGCCTTCGATATCACCGCGTTTCTCTTCGCGCTGTGGAGTCGAATACACGGTAGAGAGATTTGGCGGCAGCTTCATCTGTGAACAACAGGGCGCAGAACAGGCGCAGAAAGGGGAGGCCTGTCTCGTCTGGTAAACTCGGGGTTAAGCAGAGTCAGTGAAACGGTACCTGTCGCAGGTGTGGCGATTGTCGCTAGGATTGGAGATCGTGCTAACTTCTTTCTCGTAGGCGCCCGCTTGGAGGCGATCGCCGGTTGGCTGCTTAGTACCAGGCCAGGCCACTCAGGAGCTTCGAAATGTAGAGCTGAATCCACCCCTGCAGAACATCTTTGATCGATGCTAGGAACCCCTCGACTAGCTACTCGATTCGACAAGAGTTTCATTTCATCCTATCCACGATATGGTTCGTTCTATATTCCATCTAAGTCAATTCATCATGGCTTAGGTGCCTACTTAGGTGCACTTTTGCTTACTGTATAGGTCTATAGCTGTAAGGGGGCGGCATAGTCTACTTGAGTATGTATAGCCTCTTCGACTTAGACAATCCTATACCTTGTTACACTCACGTTTGAGTCGTGCGTATACTCCTAACTAAGGAGAGTCGTTCTATTTTCTAGTGTCACATTAAGCTTACCATTCAAACAGGCGCATGCGATAACATGCGATAACGACCTCGACTCATTGCTGAATGAATGTTCGAAGCCCAGCAACTTTGAGACATGAATGCTACTGAACGGGGACGGCACAAACTTAAGAGCACTTGAATCCCACCACGAGATAATGCTTCACACAACTTGAGTGCAGACTCAGCTAGGACTTGCTCGGAGGTACTGTTGAGTGGCTCTTAACATCGAATATTGTTTCGATACCTTCAGATATTCTCTAGGACCCACGGAGTATGACCGCAACTTATAGGAGATCTTCAAGAGATGACGATTTGAAGGATCGCAACCTACCGGTTCTTAGTCTATCAAGATACGGGTATGCATTCATCTAAGAAGAAGGGGCGGGACTACTAGTCCTGGACGAGCTTATGCTCAGGCTGCTCAAGGCCACAAGGACTCATTCGATGCCTACCTGGTAAGTAGAATACCAATCGTCTACGAGTGTGTAGCTGTGACTCAGTTTCTAGATCCCCGGCTTGCCCTGAATCAACAATGCCGACTCGCCAATATTCCCCGTTCGCAACATAACACAATCGAACCAGTGTATGCTCCCAATGTCAGCTAAGAGTGATCAAGGACTATTCACCGAGAGTTCACGTCAAACCATAGGACTTCAAATGCTCCTTTACCTACCTGTCTACTATAAGACACCACCAAGCATGGTAAATATTACGAGATGATTCTAGTCTCTTGATATGAAGCATTCAGTCATGTTCCAGTCCTTGTGAGTGCACTCCCTATCAACTCCGTCGGTTTCTACATCGGTATAGCTCTAGCTTCAGTGAAGCACTACGTTGTTTCTACTTGTGCATTTCATACGGATGATATGTGATTCTCCCTCCCGCCTCATGCGCATACCAAGATACCTACCTAGAGATAGTCTAAGATGGCCTAGCCCTCGCTCGTGGTATCGAGAGTGTGCAGAAGCCCGCTACTCTAAGCCTTACACTCCCCAGTGTTCTAGAATCTTGTCGGCCCATACCCATGTAATGTCACAATCCCAATCTACATCCGGCGCAAGATGAAGATCTAACCGGCAAGGCGACTTGCAGCTAGATAAGCACCTAGAGAGCACGACAGCACGACAGCACGATATCGCATTGCATCGGATTGAAATGGTAGAGAAGAATGGCGCTTCAGCTCTTCAAGATGGCACCAGACTATGGCATCAACTCCTAAATTAGGAAGTCAATCTACAACACCATAATTACGTGATGACGGCGTCTTATTACATAGCGACAGTCTCGGTCTCTACACAATTAAGCTTGTTGAAATCCTTGCCGCTATCTACAGGAGGAAGCTCAAAAGACAGGGTATCAATGCCGTGCAGGGGTAGCAGCAGTTATGCGGGGATGGGAATGTCTACGAGATCCTCGGATGAGGAAGTTCGAATCTATCACGCAACCACGTCCAATGATTGATCAAGAGACGTGATATATAAGGCTCGGCACGTCAAGCCTAATAAATACTAACGGTGGACCTTACCAATACAATAACCCGAACTGAAGATACTGGTCCTTTCGACCTTCCCATGCTATGCGCTTCGGTAGGCTAAATTGGTTGGGTAGATGTCCAGGGGGTCATCCTGGTTGAGATGTTCTCTCTCTCTCTCGTCTCTCTCCTCCGTAGTCGTTCTTGGGACCTTCTGCAACCGAGTACAAACCCCGTGCATCTATTACTTACACGAGCTAGGCTAAAGCTTATCGTTCTAGATCTACACCGTTCACGCGAAGGGTGACCTGCCCGATCGGGCAGATGCAGAACTCATCCGTCACAACGCTATCATTCATCACGGACCGGATGACAGTATTGCGATGAGATGCTGTCACCGTAAACTCATATATAAAGCGCATCCTTGTGCCTCATCCCTGGATTCCCCGCTGAACATTGCCTCTCTAGCTCGTGGTCGTCATGAAGTTTCTTCGTTCTTTATTGCTCGTCGCGCCCTTGGCAGTCGCTCTACGACTCGACAGGCGGGGTAGAGTCGTATACGATGGCTATAAGATCTTTCGTGTAACGGCGCCGAATGATGCCGCGGCTTTCGAAGCCCATTTGGAATCTCTCGAGGCCATTGACCTTACCCATAACCACGGCCACACGGAAGAGGCGCACTTCGATATTGCGGTCCCACCTGAGAGTCTCTCTGCGTTCGAAACACTGAACTTCACCTCTGAGGTGCTGACTGAGGACCTCGGAGTTGACATTGCTCTCGAAGGCGAGCTTGCCGAGTATCCTGGTGGGTTGGACCGATCGAGATGTGTATGTGTGGACGTGTTCTAACGATATCTAGGATTGGATGATCTGAGCGCCGCTGCTCTGCCGAGTTTGTCGTGGTTCAACGCATACCATGCTTATGCCGACCACTTGACGTATTTAAGAGACATACAGTCCTCATTTTCGGCTAACTCGGAATTGATCACGGCTGGAAAGACATTTGAAGGCCGCGATATTCAGGGTATTCACCTCTGGGGAAGCGGTGGGAAGGACTCGAAACCCGCTGTCTATTTCAATGGAAATGTCCATGCTCGAGAATGGATTTCTTCCAAGGTAGATAATCTTGAGTTGTAGAGCTAGTTGGCTCTTCTCGGCTAACCAATCTCAGGTCGTTGAGTATCTTACATACCAGCTGGTTGCCAATTACAACAACGACACTACCGTAAAGGGCTTCCTCGACAAATACGACTTCTATATTCTGCCTATTGTCAACCCCGATGGTGAGTTGCAGTGACTTCATTGTTTGAAGGGTTAGCTAACCCCCGACAGGCTTCCTTTATACGCAGACATCAAACCGCTTGTGGCGTAAAAACCGTCAGACGCGATCCGGTACCTCGTCCATAGGGACAGACGTGAATCGGAACTGGCCGTATAAGTGGGATGGCGAGGGTTCATCCACAAGCCCCGGATCAGGTCAGTAGACTTCTCTTAGCTACCTCCTTGAGACTGTCGAAGTCCTGAAGATTGCCTACCTAACCTAACACTGCTTCATCTTGATCGAGTACTTGCTGACTGAAGCTTCTAAACCTAGAAACGTGAGTAGCAATAGCGACTGTGCTTGTATAGAATCGATCGAACGTTCATGATTTAGGACTAGGCACGTTGATGAGGACAGGTACTAACTAAACCCCATAGGTACCGTGGCGCAGCTGCGGGGGATACCCCTGAGAACATTGGCATCCGAAGTAAGACTCGACTTAATGCTGACACAGGAACATTTGTTAACTTGCCCTAGCATTGAGCGACCAGCTAGCTGCCAAGAAAGGTATCAAGCTATATGTTGACTGGCACAGCTACGGACAATATATCTTGACGTGAGTCCTAGTCCTGCCAATCCCCTCCCATACAATTCACATGTAGCTCCATATCTACTGTACATCCCTTCTAGTTTGCTACCTTGATGAACTCAGACACTGACGAGATGGCAGGCCATATGGTTATTCGTGCACCGCAGCGGCATCGAACCAGGCTGCCCAAAACACGCTGGCTAGAAATACTGCCACTGCTATTGCGAGACCATACGGCACGAGATTTACCGCCGGTCCAACCTGCTCTACTCTGTACGCTACTGCCGGTGGCAGCAATGACTACGTGACCGATGTTAGCAAGGCACAATACGGGTGAGTGAATCCCATCACCTCATTCATCCGAGCGGATGCTAACCCGAACTTAAGATGGGCCATCGAGCTCCGAGATACTGGTCGGAACGGATTCACACTGCCTGCTGACCAGATCCTGCCTACTGGTATTGAGATATGGGAAGGAATGAAGTATCTTTTTGCCAACATGTAAGCGAGGTGTTCGAGGTCTATAGTTGCAGAGTCTACCGTGGTGGTGAGCTAGATGGATGAACATCACACTCATCTTGGACCGCATGATGACTTCTGCGATTCATAGTTGCCGTTCGTATTAATCATTTGAATCTTCGTGAAGTCCTTTAGCGCATTCTATGGGAAACTGTGGTAACAGAGGCTACCAATGTACAACCGTATACAATTTGATGTGCCTGATGGTGAGCTTTAGTGTGACTGCATGATTGCGCTATCCTTTATGATTATTATCTTTCTGCGTTTCCGACGTCATTGGACGTGGTTCCTCCTTCACGGTCCATTCGTGTTTTATCGAGATTGATCCCATTTCGAGGCCGACGTCTCCCATACTACCGAACCCCTTGAATGGTTCTGGCGACTTCGCGATGGATGCTCGATAACCGACGTCCTCGGGTCGTAGCCGAGTCTCAGACGAGTCGTCGTTGAGCTGCTTGAAGCGCCGGTTGCTGTTCTTCCTCGACAAAGCATCGACTGATGGATTTTGGTATGTCGCCGTGCCGTCGGCCGAATACTGGCCACCAAAAAGGGGACGCAGGATGATGACACACGCCAGCGTCACGGCAACGCATGGCTCTAGGGCACTAAATAGAACCGTATGCGGGATCGTCCAAGTAATGTCATCGAAGTCGATCGTAGTCATCGTAGCGATACGTACGACACTAACAACACATGTCCTTCACGTTATCGTTAGCTAGTGGACTTCACAGAAATAGACATGAACCGAGATTATGAAACTCACAATATCCCTATGCCAAAGGTTGCTGCCAACACCAGACGCTTAGGCAGCGCCAATTCCAATCCCAATACATAAGGCATAGGCATGATAAGGATGATCAGGTCAGAAACCATGTTTAAGACACCCGTTACTATCCATGATACCATAGGATTCCCGCAGGTTCCTCCCTCGATCGATTTATCCCAGTTAAACGCGAAGGGTTGACATATGAAGAAAGCGCTGAGTATGGCCGCCAAAGCCCTTTATTTTGTCATTAGCGGCAACTCAGCAAGGCGCACAGGGAATTACCTAGGTAGATTCGAGAGGAGCTCTACATGTAGGAGGGACTTACCATAGAATGATCAGGACGTAAGTCGCCCTGGCTATTATGATAAAACTTTGAACCACGAATATTTTTGAGAATAGATGGATGATGGATATCCTGCAGAGACCAAGGCTGACTGCCCATAGTACTTGGATAGCCACTAGATGCTGCGATTCCCACGAGCGTTAGCAAACTCCCTTGTTTGTAGCCGTAGTCGCAGCCGCGAGACGCTGCCGGAGCATACCTGGATGAATAATGTCGAACCGGATGCGACCCCGAATCTATTCTTTATTTCTTCAACGTGGAATCCTACTCCGCCCACAAGAACCGCTACCAAGCATCACAACCGTTAGTGCTTCGGTAAATCGACCTGATGTGATATGACGAGGTAAACACGTACAAGAGATGGCTACACCCTGATAGATTATGACAAAAGCCTAACAAGGTGTCAGCGATAGTTGGGAAACTCTTCATTGGATATCCCTTCGAAGGCAGAGCTTCAACATACGCATGATGCAATGATCAGATAGTCACTTGTGTCAAGTCGTCTATTCGCTTTTCTCCTAGCCAAGACGCGCAGACCAACGATTGCCGTCGGCAGGAGACTGAACACGATTCCACAGGCTACGATGGCCCTTTGATCTTGGGTCTCGATGGGAAAGATGACTGTCATAACGTCCGAGGAACCATTCGTGCAGGAGAAGAACGACGCTTCAGGTTGGATATGGAATCGACAAACCGGCACAATTCATCAATTATCAAAAGGTGAATAGGACTGGCAGGTGAAGAAGTCCAGCTGTGTTAAAAATGCGGCTATCTTCACCTGTCAGCCCTGTCGCAACGACCTATAATATCAACGGTATGATATGTGTTGCACGAAGACCCTGCAGGGAGGCAGGGAGGCAGGCAGGCAAACGCAGGGTTTCACTTTATGATGAACCGCATCAGGGCATTTGTTTTAACGAATACGTAGCAAGGCTCGACAAGCACCGTCGAGGCTATGATTGTCTAATCTATTTCATCAATGTGATTGTGACCTCGATCGGCGCAAATGCTGGAGGACGCGATAACAAACGGCATCAACTCTTCATTTCAATATTCTCAACTTCGAGAACTCTCATCATGATCATATAGAACAGCGGTGACGGAGTGACCCCCGCGAGGTAATCATAGCATCGGGAGAATCATCCGCAGACGACGGAAATTTTTTACGCATTGACCTGTGCTAGCTGGGGTTGTTCACGAGAATGCATCGGCAACCAGGGTATCAGTTCCCCTTTGGCGGGTCCTCAAGGATATAAGTGATGATCCCGCACCTCTCAGGGTCTGGTTGAAGACCGTTCCCCCACTCGAGAGATGAAACGTCCAACAGGAGAAGAAAAGACAAGGACACTCGTGACTGAAAGCATCGGTGATGGGCCGATGAACTCGCCTCACCTCCGACATCGTAACCCAAGCTCGGATTATCCGGTACTATCTAACTGAACCAGGTTTTCGACCTCACGCCAAGTCGGGGATGCAGCAGGCTCGAGTGAAGCCGGCCATCAGTGACGGGATGCATGATTAAAACTCCTCCTCACTCAATGCTTGGTCTAAACTCGTTCACTGCTGAAGTTATTCCATTAGAGACTAAGGCTAGGCATCGCGTCGTAGATTGAGACGTTATCTACGATGAACGCGTCGTTAGATTGCCGTACCGTCAGTCCGACCTGTACGCTCTTCAATGAAGTCTGGCGTTAGATACGGCATGGAGTTGACAGGTCCATATCTAGACCCAACATATCCACCTTGTCGCGACATAGCCAATGTCTGCGTACCTAGGTATCTGGGCGTATGGGGCTCTCCAACAACGATGTAACCCATGGAAGCCTCTGCCCTGTCTATTACATACGCCGTTCATCTATAGAGCATACCAACACACGCAAGAGCAAGGGGATGACAAGCTTCAACAACCCCGGACTGATGTGATAGTTGAGTTCGTTATGTTCACGTGGCGATGCTGCTACGCACTCCACTTCTATGTGTAGGACTATCGTTATGCACTCCTCGACCCTCCATCCCTTGAAGTAGTCCCCAGCTCGGTAACGTCAGCGACGGATACAAGCCCAAGCACGTCAAGCATTTTAATTAGGGCACGTCGATTACGGGACCAACCTTAATTGCTTTGATGACAAGTACTACATCGTAACATTGCCCATCCAGACAAGTTGCGTGGCTGTTGGGGACGTCTTATGCGAACGATGGAGTAGTGTCACGTTGCGGATCATATAGGGGGTAAACGACTACGTTGTTCCGCGAGGGACTACGATCTATCCGGGGGAGGCCTCGGGTATACATAAGCACATTGTCTCCGTCTTGTCATGACATTCTCGGCTATGTCCGCGCGTACTAGGTAGGCATGTAAGAAGTGGATATCAGTTTTCAATTTGCGTCAGTATTATTAATCGAATCCCGCGGCCCATGAAGAGCAGCATGAGAACAGCTGTATCAAGTGTCCGATATTTCTTGTATTTCGCCTAGAGACTGAACTGAGATGAATCAAGTTTGTACGAAATACTCTAGCCGGTAGAAGGCTCATGACAGCCCGTACAACTAGAGATTGTGACTGGAACGTGCTCAGATAAACGAGGAGGTTTGGTGAGTGTGACATTCGTAACACTATCTAGACAGCATTGTAATGATGACAACTAATGAGCTTTGGAAGACCTCTACCACTATGTGCGATAGCTAGTCGAAAGTTGTAGCTTTTGGCAACAGAGCTTCATATCCAACCTCGTATATTCCCCGAAACTTGTAGGATTATGAACATGAGCCACCGCTTTAGTACTGTCATCTTAGGGAAGGCTAGAAGTACAGCTGAATGAAGCTCATCTCTAGGTTTGCAGAATAGGCCCCGTTAAAATGTGTCTTTTACTTTGACTGCAGAACTACAGATATGACAAACTAATATAAATATGTGCCATTCCTGATCAAGCACCACCTGTAGCTACGGTCACAACAGCCCAGGACGAAGAGAAACCAAAGGGGTAGCTTTGTGTTTGTCCCTTTCTGAAGCCAGCGAGCGAACACTAGGTACCTAGGTAATCTTAATATGATTATATCCGAGTCACTTCGACGTTGCATCACATATACTCAAAGGAAACAAACACATACAGATGAGGCGGTAGACTCAACTAGCCTACAACCCGTATAGTTGAGTCTTGAATAGGTAGTGTTTGCTAGACATTATATGTAGGTGTCTACCTAGGTAGTCAACATATCTTGTCGTATCTGTCGAGCGAGTCAGAGCTATGATCCATTTATTCTAAGCTGTCACTCGTAGATATCCTATTTATTATTTTCATACCCTCCATTCACAGGATTCTTTATCATTACCTACGTCGCTAATATTTCTTGCATTGTAGAACTAGGCGCCGGCTCTCGATTTGAGTTGAACATACAGTTTGTATTCATTTTATTATTTTCATTCCTCCCTTCTTGACGTACTAGAGGTAGTGGCTCGAAGCTTTATGAGCTATTTCCGCTGGGTTCATTAATGCATAAATGAGGAGCACGGCGTGTCACGAAGTGGACCATATAGGTGGATATGAACTATGTTGTTCCGCGAGGGACTACAATCTATCTGGGGGGAGACCCCGGGTATACATACAAGAACCTCTTTGCCTTCTTGCCCAAGTCCCATCCTGACAGGTCAGGTACCAAGGTCAGGTATCCTGACACGGCGCGGCACGTGTCTAAGTCTACTGCCATAGATGTTATAACTCGTTCGTTCGAAGCCATTATTAGCCTCCGCTAGGCCATTCCAAACCCTAGCTGCATCAATTTGTTTTCCTTGAACTACATACGTACCAACTCTGCTTATCCACTGAACGCATCAAACTGTTTGGTACAGGCCGCCCTTGGTAGGTGACCTGCCAGGATGGTGACCGGGGCCACGTTCGACTTCCTGGTCGGACCAGACAGGACCAGATTCAGAGTGAACAAAATCGCTTTCCAGAAGAGAATCGAAAACTAGCTCCTACGTCTTATATTCTGTCGTTCGTCCCGTGGCTAGGCTAAGAATTGAGTGGCTGGAGGACGTGCTCGTCGATAAGCCTTTCGATATCTACGAACCTGAGTTAGTGGAAGGTACCCAAAGGACTACTACGAAGTCCCGCTATACGATGCACGGCTTTACGCCCTGAGGGATTGATGTGGCGTCCTGGGCTTGAGAGCTTGCCCTGAAGCGCATCAGCGCTGTTTTGGTACATTTCGTAAACTAGGACTGGCCTCGTATACCTAACCTGGCATGGTTGATCGAATATTCGTACCAGAACACAGCCAAATCGGATCCCCTGCGGAGGGTGTTGTCTCAGTACGCGACGTGCCTGTTGGAAGACTTGAGTCTGCGTCCCGAGTTCGAGGAGCTGCTATATCAAGTCTGAGACTTCTACAACGATGTTAGCACACTTAGGAGGTGATAAAATGATAAAATATGAGGAAACTAAGACGACAGACAGAGAACTCTGTATTCGATCCATTTCTTTAATAGACAACGACAAGATGTTGGTGAATGGTACTTCTGAGATGAGAGACAAAGTTCTGGAGGATTTCCCTTTCGGGAACCAGATTGTTTGTGCAGGCCAATCAGGAAGGGCGCTAGGAGCAATCATAGGGTACTTGGGTACCAAGCAGTGACCAAACGAAACGACAACAAATTCTACCAAACATCAACTTCATCCTTCATTCAAACGGAACGCAACCTATATATAAATACCTACCTATTATTGAAATCTTTCATTCGTCTAGCAATCTCTCGGAGACAGAGTTGCCCACGAGGTTACCTTGTGGTGGCATCCAGGCACTTACAACCTCAACTACGAACACATCTACCAGATACGACCAAGAACACCTCCCATGTCTACTTCATAGTCACATCTCACATCAAGAATGTTATGTGACATATACATGTTGGTGATTCCTATCGAAGCTATGTGTGGTATCTAGCAAGTATCGCAGCCTCTCGCAAAACGAGGCGAGCAATGACCTGTCGGACGCTCTGAATTCTGAATTCTAAATCCTCGCAAAATCCTCCTTCACTCCATATTCCGTTGGAAGTAACTGAAGGCAATCAGACCTGAATCCGATCTGGCCGAAGATGCCGACTAGAAATAATGCCGCCAAAGAGGGATTAACCGCCCTCGCCTTTGCGTTTACCAGACCTGAAGCCTCCAAAAAAAGGGAATTAGTTAATATGCACACTTGCCATACGCCTAAAAAATCACGAGATATAGGGTCAGAAAGACCACTGGGTTTTCTCTCCCTGAACTGCCAAAGGTACCAGAATATATCGTCCAATCATAGACGTACTCATAATTAAGGCCTATGCCTATAAACGCCAGTATCAACCCTATCAACACGGGACTATAAGAAAAGCCTCGTTTGTCCTAGCCTTTTCCTGCTTAACGCGGATCTCGATGTGGCCTTCGAGGAGAGGTGACAGTAGTTGTGGGTTCGGGGAACGGGGTAATGGCGGAATTAAGAAAGGGGTCAGGTATATGTCGTCTCCCTGGCCATTTCCTTGGGGGCACCGTATGTCGGAACGTGTCCTAGATAACAGGACCGTCTAGCATAGCACCCCCAATCTCCATGTTGTCCATAGGGACATCCATACCGGCTCCTCGAGACTCCATGGCTGCTAGTCGTGCCTCAACACCACCGATGCGATCGCCCATGTTATCGAGCTTCTTCTCGATACCCTCGAGTCGCTGTTCGATTCGTTCGAAGGCCTGAACCATGTCGTGGCTCATACGGTCCATCTTATTGGTCAGGCTTCGGATGCTCTGAGCCGTTGGGGTGTTCTCTTGGCCAGGGTGACCAGTCGGGACTCGGGGTTCGTGATTGTGGTGGTCGACCTGGACCTGGAATCGCCAGCGGTTACCCAGCTGAACCTCGCAGACTGCCTTGGCCTTCCAGGGGCAGTCAACCTTTCGCGTGCTCGGGTTGCGCTTCTTAGCCGTACTGGAGTACTTTACTCCGCCGCGATCACAGACCAGGTCGTAGCGCGTAGCTTTTCCATCTCTGTAATTGCTGGCACGTAGCTTGACGATACCGAAGCCTTGGTCTTTAGAGACACGTTGAATCGAGGCGATCAGGTCCTCGAAGCTTGCGTACACTCCCTCGGGGGGCGACCTCAGAGAACCGGGTGGAGCGGGATCGCCAGCCGGCATGTTGGCCAGTATCGCTGGGGCTGCCGCTGGACCCGGGCGCGGGGTATTCTGTGCGCTCGAGTGTCCGTTGACGGCTATACCCGCGGCGACCGCCGGGTGGTTATTCTGCTGGAACGAAATCGTGCCGGCGGTGGGGGAGCTGTGGGGGGAGGGAGACTGGTAGGGGGGAGAGGGGAAGGCGGCGAAGTTGAAGTTATCTCGAACTTCAGTAGTGGGGTTACGAGCGTGCAGGCCGTGTCCAGGCGCTGCGAACGCTGTGTTGTTGATACCGTGGTTGGCGGGCAGGGCGGGTGCGAGACGACAGCCTAGAGAGGGCGAAGGGAGGGCGGAATGATTCTCCGACTGTAGTGTCGGATAGGCCTGTACCTGTTCCTGCTGTTCACCGTGTGAGTTTGGAGACTATTTTGACGGATTGGAGGAAATGGTGTGGCAGGACAGTGCAGGTTGCAGAGTGCGACGAGTTTGAAGAATTGGGGTGGAACGCGGACGGGGACAGGACGAAAATCGGGGGAAAAGAATTGATGAGTGGGTCTGCTTACCTGAGGCGGGACATCATGGGCGCGGGTAATCATCGGCATATCTGCATTAGGCCGACCCTGTGGCTCTAACATCTGTGGAGGGAAGCCAATAGACGGAAAGCCTTGGCGCAGCTCTAAGCTACTATTGTTGAACTGATTATTCATCTTGAACCTTTAACTTGTTGAAGCTTTTCATGAAGTTGAAGAAGTTGAAGAATAAGAAGATATCTTGGTCGGCTTATTGAAAGAAGTAATTGAAGGTTGAAGATTGCATCATGTCTGGGACTGTAGTTGGGTTGAAGTCTGGGATGGGAGGTGTGGGAGGAAAGGATGAGATTAAAAATTTGGATGAAGAGCAGCTGGAATTAAATCTTAAGCAGCTCGATGTCCTCCACGTCAAGGTACGTACGAAGAAAACTTACTCGAGTACCTGGGTGGGCAACCTGCTCGAATACCTGACCGGGCAACTTGCTCGATTTATGACTAACAACCTGGCTGGGCAGTGTCGGGAGCTTCGAACAACAATTCAGCGCATGCTCGAGACCATACCAAACAATGCTCCTCGTATGTATAACCCCGCGTCGCGTCTCGTCGCGACTCCCCCTTTTGACCTTGCTGAAGCTAATGAGCAAGTGCAGCCGAGGAAATCTACAAGCGCATTGTAAAGTCTTTTGATGCTGCTCGCAATCAGATCAAAGACTTCAGCTCCCTCTACAACAACGAAGAGAGCAAGAAAGCTCTAGATCAGGCCAAAAAGAGCCGCGATGCTGACCCCAAGGGTATCAGACCTTGGCGAGCTAAGGATCACCCGGACTGGTTGGATATTGGTCGATAGACCTATTTCTATTCTTCATTGATGCGTCACGGCATGGCACGGCACGGCACTACGAGATGTCTTAAGGACTATGGGGGTATCATCTTTTAATGGCGGTCTATGGCGTCTCTACTGGGCATCCGGAATCATGACGGCATTGTATTATTGGCGTTGCGAGGTTATCACGTTCATGTATGTATTGGCTTCATATCCCTGACCAAGATGAGTCGATAGGGGATCTCTTAGTCGATACCAGGTACTATGCAGACATCTATCTAATTGCCTTTGGTGAATATTGATACCATAAATCTCTCAAACTAGATCTTTCACGACTACAGACATCTATGGTCTACCTAGGTAATAAGGGGATATTCATGTTCATAGTCTTGAGTTCGGATTCAGACCTGTACCTAGATATCTTTGTTATATCGTCCGAATTTGCGAGATTATTTCTATCAAGTGTCCCCGTCTCATAACCATCTATCCGTAGCTATCTAGGCATTCATCATATATGAGGCTCTGAAGCTTATGTAATCTCGTACCTTTAAGCCTCACAACATCACGTACGTGTGGGTACGCGCCAGATCGTAGTGGATACAGCATAAATGAAAGTACCAATGCACGGTGCGTAAACAAACACGCACGGACCACGGCCCTTAGGTACATAACGCCAAGCGTACCCAGGTACGTACCTTCTACACAGTGGCTTGAGTCATTTGCGCACCTGCCACGCTAAATTGGTTCACCCCCTCGACCCCACATGCACCAAAAATTCGTTGTGATTTCCAAAACTGATTTTATTTTGCCCCTCCAAGTTCAACTTCGCCCTTTTTAACTGCGCGCCCATTTCCCATCCCACTCCATCGCGCAACATCAACACATCCATACGCGGCTGCGCATATTTGTTTCTTCATCACCTTAATCGACTGCGCCAATAATCAAGATGTCTCGATTCTTCCGCAGCGGCGACGACAGCTCGTCCGAGAGCAGCTCCGAAGAGGAGGAGCTCTACTCTGAGGAGGAAGAAGAAGAAGAGCAGGACGAATCCGAAGAGGAAGATGAAGATGAAGACGAGGAAGAATCCGAAGAAGGATCCAGCAGTGATGAAGAAGGTGGTAAAAAATCTGGTGCTGCTCGTTTCTTACGTGGTGACGATTCGGAGAGTGAAGAGAGTGACGATGAGGCTCCGAAGACCCTGAAGAGTGCCAAGGACAAGCAGTTGGCAGAGCTTGAGTCCATAATCGATACGATCGAGAAGCGCCAGAAGATCAGCGATTGGGGCGCCATCTCCGTTGGTAAGTTTGGTTGATTTACTATTATATTAAAGTGCATCACGCTGACAACCGTGTAGAATTCGACAAGCTCAACAGACAGGCTTCAAAGATCGCCGAGCGCGGCCGAACGCCTAAGCTCTACATCAAGGCGATCGTTGAGCTAGAGGATGCGATGAACGAGGCGATTACGAAACAGAAGGTCACCCCCAAGAAGATGAATGCTACGAGCGCCCGTGGTCTCAATGCCGTCAAGCAGAAGATCAAGAAGCTCAAGCAAGATTACCAAACACAAGTCGACTCATATAGAGAGGATCCTCTCGACTTCCTCGCTTCTGATGAGGAGGATGAGGTCCCCGTACCGAAGCCTAAGAAGATCAAGGCTGAAGACTTCGCTGAGCTAGTCGATGATGACCAAGAAGGTTTCGCGACCGTCGGCAAGGGCGGCAAGACACTTCTGTTCACCCCGGAGAGTATCTTCAAGCACCTGCGAGGAATTCTGGAGTCTCGTGGCAAGAAGAACACGGACCGTGTCGAACAGATCAAGATCATGGAGAAGCTCCACGAAGTTGCCGCCACCCCGTACCAACAGATCAAGGTCCTTCTGACTCTTGTGTCTGCAAGATTCGATCTCGGCTCTGGCGGTTCGGCGTCCATGCCTCTAGAACACTGGAAGGCTGCCGAGAAGGAGATTTCTACCTTGTTCGAGGTCCTCGAGACGAACCGAGATTATGTCGTGATCGAGAATGCCGAAGAATGGGATGACGACGAGAAACCTCCCACGCTGCAGGCGGGTGAGAAGTACATCAAGATTCCTGGAAGTATCGTATCATATGTTGAGCGACTGGATGATGAGCTTACTCGATCCCTGCAAACCATCGATCCTCACACTTCGGAATACATCGAGCGACTGACTGACGAGGGTTCCCTCTACAACGTCATCTTCCGTGGTCTCCTCTACTACGAGACCCTTACCAAGGATGAGTCTCTACAAACTCCTCAAGATAGCCTTAACCGTATCGTGATGCGCAGACTGGAGCACGTCTACTTCAAGCCGTCGCAGGTCGTCAAGATTCTTGAGGAGAATGCCTGGAAGCCCGTACCCGCCGATGTCGAATCTACGATCACTCCCCGAGGAAGCATCTCAGACGCCACTAACCTCCTCAACGTACTCTGCAACTATCTGTTTACCAATAGCGACGGTATCATTCGTGCCCGCGCGATGCTGTGCCAGATTTACTTCCTCGCTCTACACGATGAGTACTATAAGGCTCGAGATATGATGCTCATGTCGCATTTGCAGGAGACGATTGGCAGCTTTGACGTGCAGACACAGATCCTCTACAACCGAACCCTGGTCCAAGTCGGACTCTGCGCTTTCCGCAAAGGTCTGGTTTACGAGGCACAGAACACACTTCAGGAGATCTGCGGTAGCGGCCGACAAAAGGAGCTGTTGGCTCAGGGTGTCATGATTCAACGATATGCCCAGGTTTCGCCCGAGCAAGAGAGACTGGAGAAGCAGAGACAATTGCCTTTCCACATGCACATCAATCTCGAGCTCCTAGAGTGTGTCTACTTGACTTGCAGCATGCTCCTCGAGATTCCGCTACTCGCCCAGACCGGTTCCTCTCCCGACATCAAGAAGCGAGTCATCAGCAAGACGTACAGACGCATGCTCGAGTACCATGAGAGACAGATCTTCACGGGACCGCCAGAGAATACTCGCGACCACGTCATGCAAGCATCTCGTGCCCTCGCTGCCGGTGAGTGGAAGAAGGCGACCAACTTCATTCACAGCATCAAGATCTGGGAATTGATGCCGAACACGGATGAGATCAAGACCATGCTGTCGAAGCAGATCCAAGAGGAAGGTCTACGAACATACCTCTTCACCTACGCTCCATTCTACGACACTCTCGCCATCTCAACCCTCTCGTCAATGTTCGAGCTTGAGGATCGCAAGGTCTCTGCTATCGTTAGCAAGATGATCAGCCACGAGGAGCTAGCAGCCGCTCTCGACCAGGTCACGTCGACGGTCATCTTCCGAAAGGGTGTGGAACTGTCTCGCCTCCAGAGTCTGGCGCTTACGCTGTCAGACAAGGCAGCACAGCTCATCGAGACCAACGAGCGTACTCTGGAGCAACGTACACAGGGCACGGCGAACGCCTTCGACAGAAGAGGCGGACAGAACCAGCGAGGTGGCCGAGGTGGAGGACAACGGGGTGGTCGGGGTGGTGCGAGGACGGGCGGAACGGGTCCAAGACAGGCTGGTGGCACGCAGTTTACTGGTGGAGTACTAGGTGGTGCAGTTCGAGGTTAGACAGCCCGGACACGGAGTTCTCGTCTTCCTCTTTCTCTCATTGTATCTACTGCATCCGGTTGGGCTTTGCTTTTACGAAAACACCTCGGCATGGGACTAGTTTTAAGTAACTGGTAATGAGGACCACCAACAAGTCATGTAGCTATGGCTAGAGAATTGACTTCCATCAAAGCTAATACTCAGCAACTTGGATATTGTGACATCGTAGCGTAATTGGTAACTCTGGCGTGAGCCTAACCATCGTAGGCCCGAGATAGTTGCATTATGGGACCTACTTGTAGGTAGACTGTTCACCTATCTCAAGTACCGATGACTATAGCCTACTTCGTACTTAGCTGTAAGGTAACTACATGTACGCACTCGTCACTTGGGCTAGGCTGACATTCTTATCAGTGTAGAGGACATTGAAAGACTGGGGTATGTACATTTTATCGTCGAGTTGAAGCCCGGAGACTAGGGGTAACCCTCGGATCATCATCTCTTAGAGCATATTTTGTAAATATGTATGTATCGATAATAATCGAATATGGTACGATACCTAGACTCACCAGCCAATCATGTCCAACGATAAAGGGGCTTAACAGGTAATGCCAACGTCAGCGGCGATCTACTGCTAACAGAGAAGGTCTGCTTTCTAATCGCTGACTTATTGAATAGGTCGCCGCTAGTTCACCATGCGATTTCTGTATATAAAGGCCCGACGGTGGTATTTGGATAACATGAGGAGGAACTGGACAGGACATCTTCTAATCACTTAACGATCTGTCCATGATCCCGCGACAAATATCTATAGGTGCTAGATTTCACCTTGTCGCAAATCGTCTGCCTCTCCAACCTGCCACCGTTCGTTCGCTAGCGACTCGTCGCGAACCAACCTTTGCGACGCGATTCGCGCCATCATCGTCACGAACCAACTTCGCACGCCACCTTCATTTCAACGCTGCCAACATGTCGTCCGCCGGCGCATTCTCAGCGGCCGAATCTAGTAACGCCGCGGCGTCTTCCGGTACTTCGAAAGATACAACCGCATCTACAAATGAGCAATGCGGCGAGAAGAAGCAAGAAAAAGAAGTTGAGAAGCTTCCGCCTCTCAAGGGGGCCGAGTTCCGCGCCTACAACAGGCTTGCCGAGCACATGGACCTCTTTCACGCGCACTTCCGCACGGCATGGAACTCGCTCTGGACGGCGGCCTGCGCGGGGAACTCCAACAAATACAAGGGGCGAGGCGGGCGGTCCATCATCAACGACGGACTGGCGTTCGTGGCACAATTAGAAATCCACCACAACATCGAGGAGACGTACATCTTCCCGATACTAGCGCGGCGGATGCCTGAGTTCAAGAACGACGGTAAAGGGGGTAAGGGTGCGGCTGAGCTGCTGCGACAACATCGCGAGATCCACGACGGTATGGAGGGGATGCGCAAATATCTCAGGGGATGCCGCGACAGCGAGCAGGACCTGGATATGGATGCTTTAAAAACGCAGATGCAAAGCTGGGGAACGGTGCTCTGGACTCATCTTGATCAGGAGGTCGAGACGCTCGGCGCGGAAAACATGAGGAAGTACTGGACTGTTGAGGAGATTAGACAGATACCCATGTGATGAAGACTGGAGGGAATTTGGAAACATGATGGCTTATATATGAAGCAGCGAAGGGACGAGTGACATTACCACGGCACAATGCCACGGCGTAATGATGGGAGCAGAGAGAGGAGGTTGGATAGACTATGGAGAGTTATGGTATGATACCAAGATCTCAGAATTCGCTGTCGGATGACTGCTGACTTTGTCTCATACTAGGTAGACAGAGTAGAAGTTGTCAATCTACCAGCAGTCTCAGCTAGATATTTTATGATCCTAATAAGAAGGACTTAAAGGAAGAGTCATTGGAGGTCATATCATCCTAGAGTCAACGGAAGAGGTTACATTTGAATCTCGTCATTTTAGCCGCCAATTTGTAATGTCATCTAATACAGTCCCGACAATGAGACTCGGTCACAATAGTGGTAGCCAGGGATGATGTAGAGCTTTAGTTACTACATTGCTTTCTGTTTCGATGCTCTTATGAATTATAATCACCTGTAGATATAATAGATAATTATCATTATGAAGGTAATCCAAATGACTGTAACTCGATCGTGTAAGTGTAGCTGAAGTACAAGTAATACCAGATTGCTTCATAATAAATATGTAAATGCCCCGCGCCGAGATCGTCAGCGGTTCCTCGCTTACAAGTTACAACAGCTCTAGCTCCACGTCGTTCATCCTTCGAGTTCCAACCTCTTCCAAGTCTCATCCCAATTGTAATTTCTTATAACTACCTACCTAGGTATCCATGAGTCGGTAATAGAGCTGAGTAAGAGCGTAGTTGGCGCTGGAGGGATTGTTATTATTTTGTTAGCACCTTATCCGCCATCATGGAGAAATCGTCGCTCTCTGTCAAGCCAACCCCAGAGCCACAGCTCATACCATCGTGTCCAAAGGCGCTGGTCGTCCTAGGATTAGTTGCGCTGGCTGCCTTCTATAACCACCTCCCGAGTCTATCGTACGAAGGATTCCGTGAACAATATTACGACGTCCTCACGAGTAGCGCGGTACGACCCTGCGGCGAGTCTCCTTATGGTCAATTCCCACGCCCCGATGATCCGTTTCGCTTCATTCCTTGCACGAACGCGACCTTGCCACCCGCTCTCGACGACTCTAACGCGGACCGAAGCTGGGCGCGCCTGTTCGACCCGAATCCTTCGCATTGGAGCTGGGGAAACGCGACTACAAGCGCAGAGCAGGATGCTCGCGGTGACGACCCGTATAGCGGACGGGGGATCTATCTTTGCGGCTACCTTGACGTCCCCCTGGACTACACCAACGAAACCGAGTCTCGTATCGCTCGGCTAGCCGTGACGAAATATCAAGTTTCGGGCCTTGCACGGGTCGACACGGTGCTTGGTGCCCGTGGTGAAACTTCTGCGGAAAGCAAGAGTGAGCGCACAATCGTTATTGAGCCGGGCGGGCCAGGAGGAAGTGGTACATCATACGTTTGGAGAGCCGCAGAGGGTATAACGAAGCGGCTTAGCGATGGGAAATTCGACGTCTTGGGATGGGATCCGCGCGGCGTCAATACAACCTCGCCCTCCATAGCTTGCTTCCCGTACAATGCCGATCGCGACCGTTGGTCCATGCTAACGGGACAGTACCTTGAAGTATCCGGATCACCCGAGACACAACTTGAGCTCGCAGACGCCATGAACAATGCTACGTTCCGCGCATGTTGGGAGAGACACGGCGACCTTGCTCGGTTTGTTGGCACGGCTTTTGTCGCACGCGACATGGAAGAGATCCGTAAGACTCTCGGGGAAGACGAGATGACGGGCTATCTCGTTAGTTATGGCACTGGGATCGGCCAGACGTGGGCCAACATGTTTCCGGACAGCGTGGGTCGCGTGATTCTTGATGGAACTGAATACGTCCGAGATCACCGTCTCCTCGGCGGCTTTGGATGGACTGCTCTGGACAATGCTACCGACGCCTGGCGTGACGGATTCCTTGGTGAGTGCCTCAATGCCGGGCCAGAATACTGCGCACTGTCACGGCCGAGAGGTACCGAACCCGTGTCCCTACAGGACCTGGAGATTCGCATGAAAAAGTTGGTGGTTTCGATCAGTCAACGCCCAGTTCCTGGCTATCTCGAATCTAGCGGTCCATCGATCATTACGTACTCTGCTCTCGTTGCTGCTATCTACGGTTCGATGTACAATGCCAATAGTTGGCCTGCACTTGCTCAGATGCTGTACGAGCTAGAAGCTGGTAATTCGACACTAGCGACGGCCTTCCTCGACAACGCTGGCTGGGAATACGACCCTACACTGCCATCTCCGCCTTCCCCGAAGCCCTCGACAGATGAACTCGGTGCTCTAGTTATCTGCGCAGATTCATACGATGCTCCCTTGCCACCTGATGGGCTCGTATGGTGGAAATCACTCTGGACCAACATGACGACCCAAGCTTGGATCTCGGGTAATTCGCGATTCTTCAACGTATTCCCCTGCCAGCATTTTCATACGTACTGGCCCCAACCTGCCGAAGTCTACCGTGGAGACCTAAACCATACACTCAAGAACCCGATCCTGCTAATCGCGGAGACGTATGATCCCGCAACTCCTCTACGAAACGGGAGGAGGCTTTTGAACGAAATGGGGAAGAATGCAAGGTTGATCGTACATCACGGCTACGGTCACTCGTCTAGAGACAAGTCTACTTGCACAGACTCCATCGCGAAGGCGTACATTTTAAACGGGACGTTGCCTGAAGAACAGGAGACTCCTTGTTACGCAGATGAAAAGCCTTACTTATATGGCGTCAAGACGGGGCTCAGCGTTGAGACTACTGTGGCTCGAGGCCCGATCCAAGCATGGCGAGAACATATCCAGGAGTTGGCGTTGTGGAATCCTAGGTTACTTCCTAGGAGGTGATATAGCTCAAAGGCATGAACATCTACGCTCCAATTCGGTACATATGATCTCAAGGATAGTACATAATTTCAAAAAACCAAGCCACCCTCAACTTCAAAGATATAATGCTATCTTAACTATTTCGTAGGTCCTTAACAGTAACGAAGTTCCCAGAACACCAAAGAGCACATAACAGTCGTATTAACAGTTCTTCACTAGTTTAGTATAAACTCATTCATCCTGAGTGGAGTTCTTCGCATCTCAACCCTCTACCCTTACGGCCTATAGATCTCTTCTAGACGGGGCTCTTCTCCCTTCCACAACTAACTCGCCTCCAGTTCAACGTCTAGCTCCCAAATTTCCATTACCCCTGAACCCTACGGCATGACAACCTCCTCACCACCCAGTGCGTACCGCGCACTCGCAGCAACAAACTCCTTCCAGATTCCCAGCTCCGCCTCGTCGCGCGGCGCATAGACCAGCACGAAGCCCCAGGGTATAAGGCTACCCATCCCACTCATGCGGTGGCGCTCAGCCCAACCACTCTCGATAGCAGTCGCAGCATCAACCAAGCTCAAAACAGCATGCGTGCTGCCCTCGCCGTGCGGGTGCGCAAACTCCCCGTTCAACCGCCGTATCTCGTCGCGCACCGCAAGCCCTTTCTGCAGATACAAGCCGTTGAACAGCGGGCCCTCGAGGTTCGACGGCATGACGCGCAGCAGCGCCTCGTTGGCCGCCGCCAGCGCGTGCAGGAACGCCTCCTGCGCCGCGCGCATGTCCGCGCTCGCCCGCTGCGACGTCTGCCGCTGCGGGCCCACGAACGTGGGCACGTCGGGGCGCGCCCCGGATCGCTGCGGGATCGACGTGGGCAGGAACGAGCGCTGGCTTAGCGGCCCGTAGCGCGGCGTCTGCGACAGCGCGGTCGCGTCGTAGGGGGCGGGGACGCGCGTGTCCAGGCGGGCGAACAGGCCGGCTATCGCTTGGAAGGCGTAGCCGAAGGGGTTGAGCGGGAGCGCGTTGGGGCCTAGGGCGTACCATGCGTTGTAGTCGGCTCTCACCCGCGAGAGGAGTGGGATGGTGGCGCTGATGGAGAGGATGCCTGCGGCGGTGGTGATGAGGGGTTTGTTTTGGTGGAATAGCTCTATGGCAGATGTTGAGAGTTTGTCGAAGTCCATCGTGTTTGTTCTTATGGTATTCTGTATTCTTGGTGGTGGTGGTGGTGGTGGTGGTGGTAGTAGTGAGGCTTTAGAAGTGCAGGACTGTGTTCGTAGATTGAACGATGACCTAGCAGTAGGAGAAGATCTAAGTAGATACTGGAGGATCGTGTAGCTCTGCCTAGAATCGAGGTCTGGTTACACTCGAGACTTGTACCAGTCTTTATATACACATCTTAGCCTAGCATTGGTCATGCAACTAGACGCGCGTCGGTGGGCGAGGACGCCGATATGGTACGAGACTAGGGGAAATCGTCAGTATGCCATGATTCACTCGGGACTGTGCCGCAAGTTTCAATCTTAATCACGGCAACTAATAGGAGGAGTCGTAGATCAGAACCGACAATTGGACATATCTCGGCTCGGAGACTCGGACACATCGGCGCCACCACATTCTGGACCGTTCAATGAGATGTAACAGCATCTAATCCTATCCATCTAACGTCTAAGGCCAATCAGATGAGTGATTTAATGCGATGAGACAGGGACTAATTGCTAGAGAATTTCCTCTTCAAGTGAGTGCTTCCCGGCTAGGTGGACCAGCCCGTGATGGACCTAGCAGCCAAGGCTTTCTAATGATGTCTCAATAAGCTCTTATTAATGGGGATATTATAATGAGTTCTATACTTGAGATCTAGAGACCCCTTCATAGGTTTCTGAATGTCGTGTCGTTATGAGACTACTACGCAGGGAGTTACTAGTCTTCCGAAGCCGGTTGCGTCTACGAGCGTTGATTAGAAACCTGTAAGTATAATCTCACTTGAAGATACTCTATCCGACCGTGAAATCACTACCTGAGCTGCTGTAGGGTTACTACAGGGGTCACAGCTCCTTAGCTAGAACCGTGAGCAGCTTATGGGACAGCCAGGATAAACATAGCCACCTGACGATGTTGTATATAACCCATAACCTTCCTATATAGCCTCAGATGAGTTTCTAGCATCCGCTCAAAGGACCACCGAAATAAGGTATCCATCTAATCAAGCCAGTACGGATCCAAACCCTCCAAGAACTCCAGATCAACATTCACAAAACTCTTCCACAAGTCAATCTCGCGATGCCACGGCTTCGTCTGAATCGCGAACGTGACGGCCGTGACATGCCTGAGCAGATCAACCTCGTCAAGACCCATCACCAGGATAACCTCACTACGATGTATGACGCATTCGCCCACCGACAGCTGTTTCTTTAGCAGTTCCAACCACAGCTTCAGCGTATTATACATGCTCCACTCGCTGATACCCATATCCTTGGGAATGAACTTCCAGACCCAGGACCGGCCCGCGCTATCGAGGAACGCCGTGACCTGACGGTTCCAGTCGCCCAGCATCGCGGGGTAGAAGTGCGGCGCAGACCAGACGCGAAGAATCGCGAACCGGACCTTCTTGTCGCCGTCGTTGTGCTCTGCGGCGAAGGCCCGCGCCAGAGGTAAGAGGGCCGGGAACTCATCAGGGCTGACGAAGCCGGGGATGATGTCCGGGATCTGGGTCACCTTCTTCCGGTCTGCGTAGTCCATGAACAGGTCGAGCTTGCCTGGACGGTGCGGCTCCGTGTTGGCGACGGCGAAGCCGGGGATGAGTAATTGGGAGTTCTGTAAGCGTGCTGGGGCGACGACACCGGCGAGATATACTGGTCACATGAATCAGCGGTATATAAATAAGGGATTACGGAAAGATTGAACTCACGTTTGGCAATGATGGGCCGGATTGCAACGCTCCATTCCATGGGGTATAACTCAGCGTAGGACTTTTGCTTTGCCTTGGCATCCCTAAGCACGTCCTCCCACTCTTTCCAGAACTCTTTGGGTCGGTATTTGAAGCCTGTCCTTGAGCGACAATCCGGAAGCGTTTTCGCTCGCTCGTGCGGCTTAAGAATCAAGGTGTCTCTATACTTTGTCCCCTCGTCCGATTTGAAATAGTCCGTTACGGGCTTGCTCTGTTCTAAGTTGGGGAAGAACATGGCCATAGAAGCAAAGGCTTTGAGTATGTCCTGCATGATGAACGGGTGTGGCCATCCTGCTCGTGCCACACGGCTGTAGGTATTATAATCGGTCCTGAGTCCGAGCCAGTCGATAAGATTTACCAAGAACCATACCCAGTCCGTCGACCCGCTAGCCTGGTGGGATCCTAGGATGCCATCAAGGATCTTGCAAGTCTCGGCGTATTTTTCTTGGGCGCCAGGTTCCAAGTCTCCGGCGTGGAATCCCTCGACGAAGGCTACAATCGTTAGCGTTGCCATCGCTAAGGTGTCTGTTGACTTACCAGCACCTCGGTCCCTTTCCATGACCATGAATCTGTCTGCCTCCTTCAATTTGGACTCTACACCGTTCAGGCTGTTGATGCCACCACGGATCACTTCGGAGGACTGGCTCAGAAGCCCGACCTGCCGGAGCAATCGTTTTCTCTGGCTGCTGATATGGTTATGATTGATCAATGCGATGGCATCTTCCCATATCTGTGGTAGGCTCCAGTGGGTTATAATTCGCCTTTCCTCCTCCTCGTCAGGTCCAGAGTCGGTACTCCAAGCTTCGTCGTCGTCGTCGGCGTCGGGGAGATGCGACACATCTTTCCTTTGGCTGATTTCTCTAGCTTCTTCAGCTAGGACGTTGATAATCGTAGCAGGCGTCGCCTCTAATCGCATAATTGGATTGGAAATCTCCTTGAAGGGAACATTCCGATTAGGCGTGATTAATTCGTCAGCAAAAAGGACAAGATCCTCGGCGGCATTAGCTTCGTTATAGAACAGGTACGGCGAAGCGTCTTTGTGTGCTTCGCCGTTAGTCTCGAGGACATTCATGTTCAACACGTCTGCGGTGAAGAAGGTGTTGGTAGAATCGTGGACGTCATCCCATAGGCTTGCGACCTGCTCTCCGGGTTGGATAGAGCGGACACGCATCGTCTCCTTATTCCTTGTAAGACTCCGTAGGAAAGGTTCCCTATGGCTATAAATGTCGCTGGGTTTAGTTACTCGCCAGGCTTTGAGAAGTTCCTAGACTATGTCAGCGTTTGCTCGGTGTCTAGGTAGGTAGGTTCCATGTTCGCGTTCATACCGAAATAATCACATTATAGAGGGAGACGGGGCTGCTACAGGGAACAAAGTCCCAGATCCAGACGTCGTAGTAGTCTTCGAAACCTAGCCGCCAGTTTCGGAGTATGTCTACCAGATCGAAATACGGAGGGCCAACCTCGAGCGCTATCTCCCACTCATTCTTAGAAGCACGACCAAGCCCCTCCTTACAGCGGAGGGTCCATAGATTATCCTCTTCGGGAGCAGTGATGATCTTCCCCGTCTTGCCATCTCGCACGAGAACCAGCAATTCACCGGAACGCATGGTTAGGTAATGGAGAAACCGACGGGTAACCGAGTCGTTCCGTCTCATGTGACCTACAATAATATTCCTCGCTTCGACAATGCTATGCTGGCGTCGGTACTGGCTTCGAGCACCGACTTGGACGTGACGACTGTGCTTCCGAACTTCAAGGTCCTTGAAGTATGGGAAGAAGCCCTGTGCATTGTTAGAATCTCATTCTTAAAGTAATGTCAAATGATGAATTTAGTAGCGGCGTAGATTGGCTTCTACGAGCAGAAGCGATAACAACGAAATACCTAGGCAGATGAGGACCTACAAGTTCATGCAGCTGCTGCGTCAACCTATCACTACCCCAGGAGACCCAATTCGAAGCAGGGAAATACTGCCAAACTGTGAGAAAGTTTAGTCGCGAGAATTCGTCCCAGTTTCTACAGAGTTCAACGGCATGCTTCAAATCACAGTCCTTGGCCAGAACAGAGAACTGAAGCCAGCCGTCTCGAGACATGGAGTTCTCGCTAGAATAGTTCCAGATACTCTTGCCGCAGATTTGGACTCTCATCTTGCTTGGCTTGGCGGGTTCCTTGCTAGAATTCTTTTTCTTTTTCGCAAGCCCGTCTTTGCTGTTGATGAGTTTCTCACGTTGGGCGAGTATGTTTGTCACGAACCAGCCAGGATCCTGGAGATAACCATATCGACGCTCTTGTAGTATGACTTCTTCGAACGATTCTTCTTCGACAACGTCTCCGTCATCGTCTTCGGCTTCGGGTTCGTCTCCTCTGATAAGATCCGCACATGCATCCCGTATGTCCTGAAGGCTAGGCTGCTCTACTTTGAGACAAATATCTCGTAGGTCGGATTGGGAAATCTCCGGATCGTTGAGAAATTCTTCTACGCTAGAAGATCGTACAGCTGCTGGAAGCAATGACGCGTGTGACAGAAGAAGTCGGCAGAATAAGAGCAGTTTGATCTCCTTGATGTCTTTCATAAGAGAATCGATCTCTTCATCCGCCAAAGGGGCCGTCTTCAATTGCGTTCCGTGTGGAGTTTCTACGGTTCCAACCAGAATCGGGACGTCCAGATTTTTGTATTTCTTTTCAACGCCTTCCTTGAGGCGCTTTCGCATTTCATCTTCGGTTTCGATGTTGCTCTTATCTGGCTCTGGAAGTTCACCCGACGGCTTCTTGTCTTCATCTATCATTTCCATAATTCGGCTCTGACCTGTCTGCTGTGTCTGAGATGGGGCAGGGCTATTCGAAGATTTAGTTTTGCTTGGTGCGTTTGTAGATTTTGCGGCTTTCGACTTTGGCTTCTTCTTAGACTTCTTGGGTTGCTTGCTTTCTGATATTGACAGTTTCTCGACTCCAGCGGCTAGATCAGACGGCTCAGCTTGTTAGGTGAAGTTTTCATTCTCGTCAACGTCAGAGAGAACCTCCAGCCACAAGAAATGCTTGATTAGATCGACGTATTGGCCACGTTCACCTTCAACGATATCTTCGATAGGATCCCACATTTCCGCATCGTCTTCACTATCCATCGATGATATTCGCTCCTGATAAACTACTTCGAGATAGGCATCTTGCCGTTGCTTCTCTTCCTTCTCGCGCTGTGTCCGCAAGCGAGTCTGCATCTTCTTCCAATGCCGCTTGAACATGGCTGCTTCAAGCTTGACTTTCTTAGATTCCTTTTCGCGAGTTGCCTCTTGCTCTTGCTGAACCTCACGAACCCACTTGTACCATTTCTCTTTCTCGTATAAGAATTGGGCAGTACGTGTTTCGAGCTTCTCAAGAGCTCGCAGAACGATGTAGCGCTAGTTAGAAAGAGTGTCTAGATAGGCTTGGTAGCCATAGTCCATCTGAAGTGGGTAGAAGTGCTTATGATGAAGCTTCCTAGCATCAATGACTTTCCCTAGTAGCACATATTCTTGATAGAGATGGGCATGTATATCTCTCAAGTTCTTCTCATCACTGATACTTTCGAATGTCTCGTTCGCTAGAGGTACCTTAGCCGCCAGCAGGTAAGGTGGTGCATTTTCCGACAAGGCATCGAGTTTGGCATTTCGCCTCTTTTATCCGATGTATAAGCCATGACACTGCTTGCCATGAAATCCGCAGAACAGATTATCCCATGTTGTTGCAACTGCGGTACATGGCTGGCCATCAGACAAGTTCACCGCCTGTTGTATCGTCAGATCGAGTGTCTAGATAGGTCTGATAGTGATTGACTTACCTGACAGATTGGATCTTGGGATAATTCCATTAGAACTTGGTTAGATATCTAGGCAGATATGAAGTCCCTCATCCACTTTGTACTTGATAATGTGAACTCAGCTTGAATGGTGTTTGTCTTTCGAAGGACTTATCGTGGAGATTCTTCAAATTTCAGGAGTAATACGCGCTAAGCCCACTAAACCCACTAAACCCACTTAGGTACCCGAGCTAGTAGCACTCGGGGCGCCCTGCGATCTGACCAATGACCTGTAACGTCGAATGCCTAACTTGGATAAAGCCGTCAGCGTCTCGACCCAACCCTCTTTATATCAACTACACAAACTCGAGATACTCCATATGGCTAACTGCTTTTCTTGTCCATTAACGTCAGAAGCCCATTTATGCTTGTCACGAAGACCGTGGTTCAGACTCTCATCTCTACCCAGGATCTTGCCTAAAACCAAGACCACTTATTGGACGAGGATTGGGCCTTAACGACGCCTGAACGCTAGATTGGAATCTGAGGTACGGATTATGATGGTTCGACGGTGCCCAATTGATGGCCCGTGGGTTGCTGCCTCTTTTCTCAAGAGTGAAAAGACAGGTACAGCCTGTCAGGTCGCTGGGATATTGCCGTATCTACGAGTTGGGCGAATTGTATTATCGCACCTAGCTTTATTCCGTCGTCCTGTTGGAACCCTTCTCTATCCCGTATCGATCTCCAGGTGATAGTTAGGTAAGTCTAATTGAAGCAATCTTGTCTTCCTCTGCCATGCTTGGCTATCAACTACGCCTCTCCTGTTGTCTGGCTCAAGTATCATCAGTCCGGAGTTTGATGGTTGAGGATCTTGAGGATCTATCGTGCTCTCATGCGGTGCTGATGAGTCGAGCGCCACGACGGATGATATTGACGCATGCCTAGTCAGCTCTCCTTCCGTGCTCGTTGACTGGTGGAATTGTGAACTGGCGCATTCAAGTCCAAGTGGAATGTCTTTTCCATAAGTAGGTGTAGCGGACATCTCATCGACAACCGGCGTACTAGTCACCCGAGCTTGATAGACGAATATCTGAGATAGAGCAATCCTCTGGCTTCGCGAGTATTGCGCCTGCGAATTTCTGCTCGTCTGACTGTCGGGTCTATGTATTCCCTCAGTCCTTTGCTCTGATTGTGACGATGTTAGAAGAGGCCGGTGTTGAGTTGCGTGTAGTTGGGCAGTCTCAAATTCAATACTACTCATCCCATCATCAGTCCTACGCTCATAAATATAGGAGGCAAGGCTCGTTATGCTCGACATCGTAGACGGGGAGTCTAGGAGGGACGGGCTGGTTGGACTAGGATGATCGGGACTAGTCTGTGAGTAGACGGGTCTACTTGGATATGATGTTGAGTACGACTTAAGGCGAACAGGTTCTTGAAAGAGCGCTTTCAGCCCCTTGCTAGCTTCAGAGCCGGGCTCAGTATATGGCCTCTGGATTTTGGAAGTCGTTGTATCAGATAAACTTGACCGTGGCGTGTCTAGCGATTTATGAGACCGACTAGAGAAGCTTCCTAGAGAGCCGGGCGATACGTTTCCCGATACACTCGTCTCGGAAAGATCGTCAGCTTGGTATCTAGTCATTCCCATGTGGTCACCTTCGACACATGTAGTGGGCGACTGTGCGTTTTTTTCATAGTCATCGGATTCTATGGACTTGTCCGTCGAAGTTCCAAGTGATATAGAATGTTTGGGGGATTCTAGACACCAACATACAGTAAGTATTATTCCGTGTCGCGTATTGCAGTGACGGCTTACTGACCTGAAGACTCCTTTTCCTTATCGCCCAGCAGAGACTTGAGGAGGTTCACATTCTCAAAGCGCGTCTCTGGCTCCCCAGCTGTCGTGGTCGCTGCTTTGTTCAACCGATTCCCCTCGAGGCCGTCCGCCATCTTATTCATAATCGCCATTAATCATCATATTCCATCACTACGTTTCTGGGGCCTTCCGGAGATTACTAGAAGCGTATCTAGTCGAGGCAGTAAGGACTTTTTCGACGAGGAGTCTGGCGGTTACCGAAGGATGCTCTAGACTGACAACGTGGTAGTTTGGCCGGTCTTAATTTAGGAAGCCTGGTAGGGTGACACTCGATTCCTCCAACGGTTCCGTCGCGCAATCAATAGCTCAGGTCAGTCTCTATTGTCTTTGTTCACTAGCCTCTATGTTCTAGGCAGTCGGTGCTCTCTATTCAATGGTTCGCTAGCCACCTTAAGGACTGGTAGTACCATTGTGACGTATAACGGCGCGCCATAAGGCATACATTTCGAACTCGGTGACATGGAATCATTGACGATAGGCCCTAGACCCACGATCCAATCTAAGTGGGGTCTGTTGGTTGAGGCCGTGTGGTTGTACAAGAGGAGAAAGTAAAGCCTATCAGTTAAGCTGCATGCCAGGCGGAGTCTAACCTAGGCCCTTGTGGGGGTTTCTACAGATATTTATATCTACCTACGCCGACATTGATAGAACCACAGTCAGCCATATATTCCCTTTCGTGTGTGGCGCATAAGAATAACTATAGCAGTCTCTATCATACTCCTAAGGACCTAGCCGGCTTTATGAGGACTCCTTACAGAATAAGCGCGTGGTGACAAGGGATATACATTCATATGCTCAGTTATTGATGTACACATTCTTTAATTTATTAGAGACCTGGGCACCTAGGTACCTAGGTAGCTATGCAATTAAAAGCTTTCTGTGACTGGCGCAACAACAGGTTGAGCTGGAGGATATCTACGTCCTTCCTCGTCACTGATCTTGTCCAAACCCGGGCAAACGGCGATGTTGTTTGGTCTTCCGCCGTCGAAGCGGAATCTATATTCGGAAGGTTGGGAGAATAGAAGGTAGCCAAACGTAGCACACTCCACCATCACTTCTCGTAGGTGGTTTTCCTGCTCGTACCTATCCTGACGATCACCAGCCACGAAAGGCCCGAGGAATTCATTCAGAGCTACAGCTAGCTGTTGTGCCTGATGAGTGCTGATGTCTTCCGAAGGAGTTAATGGAGTTCGATCGCTCCTACCAGCGTGGAGGAGGAAAGCAGATAACTGCCGCCATCGAGTGAGTGCGGAGTTCACGGCTGTCAAGTCATATTCGTATTAGTAACTTTGGTCAATGGTTTAGTAATCTTACTCACCTTCAGGATTTCCTCTACGACTTTCCGTAGGCGGTATCATGGAGGCGAATGAAGACACTGGCTGTGGCAGCAGCGAGGAAGGAGAGGCTTCACCGAAGACGACGCTCCCAAATGTTACTTTGGCAATAACATGTTGGATAGCGAGATACCGGGTCTTTGGTTCTAGAGCTAGAGAGGCAAGTTGAGTAGCTGAGATCGTGCCACCTTGGTCTATCCCGAGATTGATCAGCGCAGTAGACAGCTCATTACTGCTACGCGAAACCGGCAGGAGGTGGTAATTGTTTTCGACATGCTGTTGCAGCAGATGGCCTAGAGAACGTAGCTCGGTACCAATTTCAGCATCAGAGGTCGAATCGAGAAGAAACTGATCTAACGATAGTTTGTCTGCGGGGAGAACATCTCGTAGAGGTTTCTCTTGGTTGTCATACTCGTCCGCATGAAACATAGGTTGCGGTCCTCGCTGTCTTCGTCGCCGGAATAAGACGAAACCTGCGATAATGCCTAGAACCAACCCAACGATAACACAGGCGATGGCGATTCCAGCCGTAGCTCCGCGGGAAATGCCTGAACTACTAGCTGGCTGAGTCGTTTGGGCAAGATTGATTACTGACGACGACGACGAGGGTGCTCGGTTCGATGGCGTAGGGATGGCTGATGCGCCTGTCGATGTCTGCGTAATTGGACTACCCGTACCAGACGCCGAAACGGTAGCGTAAGCCCACCAGTCTTCGGTATTGAAGACGTACACTCCTGAACTGTATGTGTATATTCTGACTGCCGCCATGTCGATTCCATCTGAAACCCAGGTAGAAACCGTTGAAAAGGAGGGGGACGCCATTGCGCCAAACAGTATATTGGTTTTATGCAAATCCAAATTGTTGGGTGAAGGAAGAGAGAAATGATTTTGCCATATAAGTCGATTGAGGATGAGGTCGTAGTGTTTCTACGAACTCCATCTAGGTATCCTAAGGTGGGAAGGTCTCGCAAGTCTGTAGCGTAGTCCCGATTACAGCGATGTAGGTGTCGCAACGAGAAGCAAACAGTCGGTCATCAAGATGTACAACCTTGTATAACTGTTTCTGGTACGGCATTCGCTTCCACACTAGAGCTAACCCATTGCAATCCTACGATGATTACGGATATGTACAGGCTCGAAGGGCACAAAGAAGTCCGTCACACCCTTCCCTTGGCTGTTGAACCAGGCTGTGACGCCTCCATAACGCTGGGTGACCGGTGAAGATATCTCGACGAAGTAGAAACGGAGATAGTCAGGGATCAGCCACAGCCTGCTTGCAACGTGCATATTCTAGCTGGTTGGGGGCCGCAACTATACTTGATTCGACCAACAATAGAACGGGTCGTCTTTAATAATCGTTCGGTGCTTGGGTGTCACCACTGGAGTGTCTACAACAGTGCAAGCCAGCCGCATTTAGACGACTGAAAGAACCAATGCTCGTCCTAAGAATTGTTCCACCGATGATGCGAGACCGAGTCACTTACAACCTAACTTCTAGTTGGATAGATAAGAATAGAAATGGCTAGGGCGAACAGAAGCACGAGCTTCCATGAGCCAACACCTACAAGTGATCCTACCACGGCCTCAAGGTCCGACTCCGAGACACCCACCAGAAATATTGATTTCATGCGTTTGCTACAGCTTTTGAGCCAGCGACGTCTGTGAGGATTGACCCCTGTTAAATGAATAGGGTAGAGGTTCATTTTAACCCCGTCTGTGCGTCTTCAGTGCATGAGGCTCTCGACTGTGACGATCACCTAGCTCATCACCGTTGTAACAATCAAATTATTCTCTGCTCATCGCTAAACCAAACACAAACGCCACCAAGGACCATTCTCATTACTGATCGACGTCCAAGTCATGCACGTAACTGCACCTATTGAACCATGGCAAGCGAACGACCCGATATACTTGTAGCTATTGACCTTGGGACGACTTACACTGGTAAGTAGAAATGTCTCGTACCGCGTAGGATTCATTTTCTCATGCCACCCTAAAGGTGTCGCTTGGGCACGGCCCCAAAGAAATCAGGTCCTACAAAGCCCGATCCAAGTTATACATAATTGGCCGGGTAGCTCTACCAAGAACGAACAGAAAGTCCATACTTGTCTCGTCTACAATAAGGATGATACCTTGTCGTCATGGGGATACATATGCGAGGACGACGACCAGGATAATAAGAAGAAGCGAGAATTCTTCAAGATCTTCCTCGACAAGCAGACGTTGGAAGATGCGCATCGACACGGTATCAGTCAAGCACCAGCCTCTGTCGACGACGCACAGAAACTCGTTTCAGACTACCTGCGGGAGATTTATTCGCACGTCAAGTCGACTGTGGAGTTACATACAGGTATCGGCCACGTTGGGTGGCAGGAGTTAGTAGTCGAGTTCATCTTCAGCGTCCCCACGACGTGGAGAAGCCAGGAGATCATCAACTTGTTCAAGAAGTGTATCGAAGATGCCGGGTTTGGCGTAGAGGGTCAGCGTCATACTGCCACGGTTGAATTGACGGAGTCTGAGGCTGCAGCTGTCGGTACGATCAAGAATTCCACCGTGGCTTTCCAAACAGGCGACATCTTCCTATCCATCGATGCGGGAGGTGGAACGACAGATCTCGCACTTATGCAGGTCGTAGAAGCCCGAGAACCCTTCCCGTCTTTATCCCAGATAAACCAGGTTGACGGCATCGGCATCGGCTCAACCTTGATAGACCAAGCCTTCGTTTCGATGGTGAATAACCGTTTCAGCAAATTCCCCGACTTGGTACAACAGCTACCTCCAGACTGTGCCGAGAGGCTTGTTAAGAGCGACAGATATCGAACGACGAAGCATAAGTTTGGGGAGCGAGTTTACCAGTCGACGTGCTATAAACTCACCTTGGATGGTGTTCCGTTCAATCTCAATCATGCTGGAGCGCGAGTCGAGCTCGGTAGGATCGTGCTTTCATGGTACCTTAACTCTTGACACTTTTATAGACGAACCGAGATCTGACATGACCAAATAGGGAAGAGATGCAGTCCCTCTTCGATCCGCATGTCGAAAGTATCATAAGGAAGATACACGAACAGCTTAGCTGGATGCAAACCAATAGCGTGAACCAACCAATAGTAAGTAAGTCTATTACGAGCTTGCTAGACACTCGATCGTTAATGAATGGCCAGAGCTTCATGATCCTCTCTGGCGGACTTGGAAGTTCGAAATACGTGCGCGACCGTATTCAACATGAAATGATGACCAGCTCCCATCCGTACGCACATCAAGTCAAAGTCCTACAAGCCCCTGATCCACAGCTGGTTGTAGTCAAGGGATTACTCCTAGATCGACTTCAGAGACTAGATTCTGGACTTGCTTCAGTCATAGTAAGCAGGGTAGCGCGAGCGAGTTACGGGATCGTCTGCAAGACAAAATATAATCCAACCATCCACTCCGACGAAGAGATCAAGACAGATCCTTACGACGGAGAGAAATACGCTATGGGCCAGATAGATTGGATAATCAGGAAAGTGAGTTTTTTGACGTCAATTCCTTAAACATATACTAAGCTACTTAGGGGGACCCTATAAGCACGAGCGCTCCCATCATCACGCCTTACACGAAAAAGGTAGACCCGAAAGACTCGAGTCGCTCGTGGGATTCTATCATTATGATATCAGACCTCGACCGTAATACCTTACCGCGGAACATGAGCCAAGGTAAGCAGCCGAATCCGTTCAGCGAGCAGATGATCTTCAGGCTCACCAGCCTTGTCAGAAGGGTCAACACGGCTCTGTGTAGTCAAGAGCGACCTGACGGGAGTTAACCAAAGCGAAATGATAATGAAGCGTAAGTCGAGGCGGTTATTGTTTCAGGGCAAGAAATTCTATCTCTGTACTTTCGAGGTTCGAGTTATCGTCGCGTCGGCGGAACTGAGGTTCGAGTTGTGGTTTGCAGGACAGAAGTTCTCGGGGAATCATGAACCGGTCAAGATAACCTGGGATAATGAGGGATCTAAAGTAGTAGCGACATAGTCAAAAATATACAACCTCTCAAGACGAACTGATTTGACCTGTTCTGTGAGTAATATTGAGCCCTGCCATCTTGATATGCATGTGTAAGTGAGATGCCAGGCTTTAACTGCACTGCTCTCGTAGCTGTCCAACTGAGGGACCCAAGGGATGGCGGAACTAGCTATCCGACGTATGATCTTTGGGTCTTTCATGCAAGAAATGCCCTTTCGGAATTGGCATTAGCACCCTTATAAGTCCGAACGTAGAAAGCTCGAGCGTGCGGGAATCCATCTAGTGTAACCAACCGCCTGCAAAAATAGATTACCAAGAGTGGGCAGCGTGGATAATTGCTTTGGTTTTCCTGTCTGGCGTTGGTTGGCAGCAAACTAGGTACCTCGTTGGCTATGTCCTGCAGCCATCGGCACCAACAGCTTGGCTATCACCTATGGGAGAAGGTCGATATGTAGGGCACCTCGTGTACGCACCGGCCATATCTTGTGGCTTCTGCTACCTTGGCGCCATAGCCTCGTTAGCTAAGTTGTTGGCAATTTGATCGGCAACATACCTAACCCCCAAGGTAGCTCTCCAAGCTCATGAGCATATCGTAAAAAGACCGTCCGGTTACTCAAGTCCGAGCCGGAACCCCCAACTTACACCTCGCCACGATACCTACAACATTCCTTTGAGCTTTGAGCCGCAACCCGAGCCCTTCTAACAAACAGAAACAGCTTTGAAAAATTACCTACGCTCTCGCCGTCGCTCGTTACCTAACACTCGCTATACTTACCACCATGAGCAACGGCAACGATCCGATCGCATACCTCGGGCTCTCGTGCCCGGACGGCGGCGACTTTCACATCTGCCAGGACAGTCGGGTGCGATTCATAGGATGCTGCGATACGGACCCGTGTGCCGACGGCTCGGGATCATGCCCGTCGTCGAGCTTGCACGGCGCGAGCTTTAATACCAGCCGGTACGGCGAGATCCACGGCCAAGACTGCGCAGCGCCGTACACGGGCAGCGACTGGTACACATGCATCAGCGGCCCGTTTATGGGCTGCTGCAAGTCTAACCCGTGCGCCAACGACGGGTCCTGTTCGTCCGAAGATCTGGTGGCGGCTAGCTTGTCCGACAACGAAGCGAGCGCGGCCGTTTTCATGACTTCTTCTGCGACCGCGACCCCGAGCAGTTCAAGTGCGACCTCGAGCTCAAGTGCGACCTCAAGCTCAAGTGCAACACAGACCCCAACAGAAACCGCTTCACCAATCAGTAACGAACCGCCGGTCGGTAAAATAGTCGGGGGTACGGTCGGTGGCGTGTCTGCATTAATATTAATCGTCTGCTTCATATTCTTATACATGAGGCGGCGTGCCGCGGCTCGCCATGAAGAGACCTCGGCGGCAGACGACCAGATCGAAGCTTTACATCCGCCGTGGAGTCCGTTTAAAGGTTGGTAAACAAGCACACTTCCAATTTGATAGTCGAAGAGAACCATACAGATACTCGGACAACAACTAACATCAGCAGACTCATTCACGAGCAGCCCGACAATCGTCCAGGGAGCGCCCTCACCAGGGATGCCAAGCCCATCGCTAACGAACAACGGGAGGGGATCTGGTGTCTCCCAGTTCAGCGGGCACACGCCGACGTGGGATGGTCGGCACGCGTCTTACATGACGACGGGCACTCCCGTTCCGAACGAATACTGGGCGAGGGATAGCCAGTATCAGCAGATGCAGCGACCTTTCGGTCTGAACCCCGTCTCAGAGCTCGATGGCTCTAGTTCGCAGGCGCAGCAGTACCACGAACTAGATTCGGCGACGATGCCTCAGCCGCCGCGTCCTGCGATAACATAGGGTGGTACGTCTTGAAACGGTGCATGAAGATGAAGCATACTGTACCTTATATATATGAGCCTAGGTTATATACCGTGACGAGCTATGTTCTGGCATTAGGATGGAGTTGATGGGATCATGCCGCTCAGGCTCACAGCGTTATGCCTAACTTCGCCTCGTAGTAGAGGTACGTTAGGTTGGTGGACTCTAAAAGGGTCAAGGACACATGCTTTAGATATTCAAGGCAAGACATAATAGCACTAGGACAGCTTCATCAAGCATCACTTCGGGGTAGTCCCAAGAGTACGCCAGCCTTGAGTATCATCTCCACTCTCTCAATCACCATGCGGAGCGAGTACATTCGTATTGGTGTCAACTTGGTACATATTCCGTAATACCGCCAACCAATCTGTTCTCTGTTCCCTGCGACAGGCAGATATGCGTGGCTTAATAAGCCGGCCGATTCATCAGATCCTTGATCCTGTCCCTCATGCTCGTGCTACTCCGCCGACGTTGCTGGGGATGGTCGACTTTGTTGATAGCATGGCAGTCACCGGTAGATGGGTGACGAGAGGTGCCGATGCGGTTGGTCCGGCCTGATCATCAGGTCAGCACTGGTCAACTTCAATCTAGGGACATATGGTGAATGCTTACAAACAAAGTCTCCTCTTCCGGCGTCGTTAATCACAGCCTGGTACTTCTCCTTGGCTGCGAGGAATGCTTTCGACATGTTCAGCTCGTCTTTTGGATGTTTGGGTTTGAGTGATGTGTTTTTATGATGTTTCACTTTTGGATTGATTATGATGTAAATAGGAAGCTATGCCTTTCTTTCATCCAGGCATACTCGATGGATCTTTGTTCTATATATGAATGTGTCCGCCATGTGATCTGGGGTTGACCCCTCACGGTGATATCAGAGGGTGTGATATCCATCGAATTGATCGACGCCGTCCGACTTCATCTAGGATACTATTGGCTAAAGCTAATAAATGAGCGTGAGATGACGGAAACGGGGTATGAAGTCCCGTGCAGTTAAGAATAAAGCCCGTTGGAGGTTAGGGTCGATTGGTTACCTCCGCGACCTCTGAGATACATGTAAGTACACATAGATAAATGGCACATCTCCTGAATCATTCAATATGTTGACTCAAGCAAGATGTTGCGAAATCTATCCGGTACTGCGGCGTGCCATTCTAGAGGAAGCCGGAGACTCTGAAGTAATGACATAGGATCAAGATCTTCTAGGACTGGCATCGTCGCGACGGTGGCCAGCCTAACATACTCGTCATCTTGGCTAGGTTCCAACTTATCTCTATACATGTTGACGTGAAGAATGCGTAGTTGGGTAAAGGTTGGCACGATAGCCCTCATCGCATCGAAAACCTGGTACGGGGTGCAATGGATGTAAAGTTCCTCGACCTGAGGCACGTTTTGATGTGCTGGCATGATGGAATTGATCGGTTCATGCACGTAGAGCTCGAGTCGTCGGAGGTTAGGGAATGCCAAAAGCGAGATGTACTGGGGTCCAGGAGAAATCTTCCAGTCTCTGTAGTCCTGTTTCAGCCTCAGTGTCTTGATATTGGGATATCGATAGAGGTGATTGTTATGAGGGCCCTTATAATGTAGACAAAAGTAGGCCAATTCCAGAAGCGCAGGACTTTGAATACTTCTCGCCCAAGGCAGCCGGACGAGTACGGTCTCGACGTCGTTGGTTAGAGACACAAGAACACCGGCAATCCTTTTCAACTGAGAGAGCTGAGCATCTAGAGAAGAACTTGACTTCTCGTCTGACTGGTCTAGCCCAGCAAACTTCAAGAGCTCCACGGCTCTACTAGATAGGCCATCGAGATCTATGCGAGCTTGAACATAATCTTGCCATGTAGATGCCGCACCTCGGATCTCAGACTCTGTAGCTGAAGAGAAGGCAAACGAGAGGTGAGATATCGCAGACGTGAGAGAAGCATTCTCGAGAAGCGTGCGTAGGAGAAGCACCATAGACGGTGCTGACCTCAAGATGATATTTTGGTACAATAAGGGCCTTGCCAATACGAGCATGTGTCGACAGGACAGGCAGAGCCCATGTAGAGCGACAGTTCGCTGATTCGAGTCTTGATCATTGGGCCAGGAGTCGTCTATGCGTCTGCGTACTGCCGTATTGTGGGTGTATAAATCTAACCCGGGTTCAAAACAAACAGCCGGATTTAAGGAAGGATCCGTGGGTATGAGATATTCTAGAATAAACTCGAGAAGCTCGTTGGGTAGAGAGGTCAATGAGAAAGGCTGGGAGTGCCCGAGGCTGTTAGTATCGACTTCCATGATATGTAGTCGATAGTGAGACGAGAGATGTGAGTTCGACTCTACTAGGATTTAGAATAAGAAGTGAATTGATAGAGGAACTATTTCGTATGCACAATATTTTTAGTAGTACGGTAGGAGTAAACCAACACCATGACATCACTGAAGTTGAATATATTTCGTCTCTCGCTGGAATTGAACTGTTTCGATACCCCGCTTCGATGATAATCTGAATCTGACTAACCCAGCCTCGTGTTGTTTTACTCGCCGATACTTTAAATAGGTCTTAGATAATGCTAGAATGGGTTAGACTAGGCTATTTAGTTGAAAGTGGCAAGGTGTGGACGATGTCTTGGTTGATTGGCTCGTGCCCCTGCCGACCACTCGCAAACACGAACTAAAAGACAGCACTGACCACCTTGGCGTTTCTTTTCAGCCAAATCTTGCTTAAATCTTGTCAAGTCTAGCCAAATCTGACCTAGTGGAGCCACTGGCCAGCCCCCCGGTTAACCCCGTCTTGTCTCACCCTTTTTTCCATGGCAACAAGCAAATCAATCTCTGTCTTCCTCTAACTAACTTCCAGCCACGTCCATCCAAGAACTCAACTTCCAGCCCAGCCCGGACCTTTGGCCGAGCAACGAAGCCAAACCCAACCCCCCTCCCCGGCCATGTCATAGTCATTCGTTCTAATTACTTCGTACAGTTAATAATACTAATTCACATCGTAAACGCGTCCTTTTTACTTTCGTTATTCCTCTTTAAGCTGAGCTTCGAGTCTTCTCCGGGCTCTGTCAGCTCTAACCGCCACGACACATCTCCGTCGAATAACTACGTACTATACTATCACGATACGTCCCATCGGCATCGCTCGCTATATTCTGCCGTCTCCCGCGCTCGCGCCCCACCTATCCATCTCGTAGTCAAATCTACCCAAGGTCGAGTGGTGGTCCCTCGTTACTGACAAGATGGGCGGCTTCGGGGACTTCACTGACATATGTCACACGGCACCATTGCCGTTGTGTCCTTCTGTCGGTCCCATCACATCCATCTCGAGCGGCGTCGGCATCGAGACCGACTGCTTCGCGCGGAATATCGAGCTTGCCAACACCATCATATTCCAGGGCGCGTCGAGCTTCATGCACATCATTGCTCTAGGCATGACCGTAGTCATGATCTTGCACATCCGGGGTAAATTCACTGCTGTTGGTGAGTATATGCTGTCTACTAAATAGTCCGTCAAATGATTTGGGTTATATTCTAATCTACCTGTTGTAGGCCGCAAGGAAATCCTAGCTTTCTTCTACTTCTATATGCTGCTATCGTTCATCTCCCTCTGCGTCGATGCCGGTGTTGTCCCTCCCGGTTCTGATCCATATCCTTATTTCGTCGCGATACAATCCGGCCTTACCTCTGCGCTGATCACATGTCTGCTAATCAACGGGTTCGTGGGCTTCCAACTCTACGAAGACGGTACTCCGCTGTCTGTATGGATGCTCCGACTTAGCTCATTCGCTGCCTTTGTCGTTTCGTTCCTCGTCTCGCTTGCCACATTTAAATCATGGGCTGGTATGGGTCCTGCGAATACTGTCGGCTTATTTACCGTGCTTTACCTCCTGAATGGCGTGCAACTCATCATCTATGTGGCCCTTCAGATCCTGCTCGTTGCCCGAACTTTGGAGGACCGCTGGCCTTTGGGAGATATTGCTTTCGGTCTCTTCTTTTTCATTGTGGGCCAAGTCATCCTATATGCGCTTAGCTCCACCATCTGCCAAGCGACAAGTCACTATGTCGATGGGTTATTCTTCGCTACCATCTGCAACCTACTCGCTGTTATGATGGTTTACAAGGTAAGTCGTAGTCACATATGTCAAATCTCTTTTTAACCTATGGATAATTCTAACCCTTGTTTGTAGTATTGGGATTCGATCACCAAAGAAGACCTCGAGTTCTCCGTCGGTACTCGGATGAACAACTGGGAAGTGAAAGAGCTTCTGCCCGAGGAGGAACGCCGAGCGACCATCTACACCGACGACCCCTACGGACATCCCGGTGCCTACGACCACTCTTCCTCCCCTTCAGGAAACCGGATGTCCCGCTACTAGTTGCCTGGAATCGCGGAATCTCCGCAGAGCGAAAAGGAAGAGAGTGAAAAAGAGGTGGTTTGCTTCGAGGTGGTCTGAAGGGTTCAGGGGGTAGGTTGCATTTGCAAGGCGTCTTGGCTTGGCGGGAGAACTCATGTGGGTTCTACTGGAGAAATAGATCGAATTATTCAATATCAGGGTATTGGCACCAACAGCGATTGTTTTGAGTTGCATGTCCGAAAAGGCGTGATGGAGGTCCAGGACAGTGGCAATGGATGTCGTATAATATTTACACACTGTATATATCACATAGTTAACGAACATGTAAATCGATCTTATTAATGCTTACCAAAATGTATCACTCATGATGGGATTCTGTTTACCTTCCTCTCCTTCCTCTGCCTAAGCAGCACAAGCAGGTCTGCAAGGTTGATTCATGCCCAGATTGCAAATATCATGCTGTCGGACTCGAGTGTAACTAGCAACCTGCTCACTTCATGCTGTGAAACTAGTAGATAGTACGCTTCGAATCGAATATCCTTTCGTGTATGAAACATTGGACAGTGTACTGCGTGAACAGGAGGCTGCTATTTATAGATGTAATGATCCTACTCGAATCACCTACGTGTCTATAGACAGCTTCGGCAACGCAAGGGGTGGTCTATCTGCTGAAGCTGTCATGTCATTCCCGTAAGGGGTTATCCCGCTTCGACTATCCCAGGATACGTAGACCCACCCCCTTAACCTCGTAAGTATCTACTGAGGTGACAGCACATTAATATACAACAGGCCCTCTATAATCAAGACGATGGGTCATCACTTGGCTGGGTTGGCTTGGGCCCAACCCACGTCGGCGGGAACGCGCGCCGCAGCTGATCGCGTATAGTCTCCGTGTTGTCGGGGTCGGGCAGGTAGTTACGGACGAGGGGCGGATCCCTGTTGTCGAGATATCTTTCGGAGGGGACATCAGGCGCCGGACGCCGGAAGTTCTCGGCGGGCGGCCGGTCCTCGAGCCACGGGAAGAAGCCCCTGGTCGGCGCCTCCAGCGGGCCCTTGTAGTCGAGCCGGTTCCGTACGTACGTGTCCCGCCTGCCCGACTTGGCCTCCTTGTACTCGCTGGGCCACTGGTCCTCCGGGAGGGGTTCATCCGGCGGTACCGGCAAGTTCGTGAACTTCTCCTGGAACCGTATCCACCGGTCTACTATGACGCCGGGGGGGCCAGTTATCGGGGGGATCTCTTGGAGGTTGGGTTTTGTGATGGTTTGTCCGTAGGCCCCTCCTTCAGGGCGGTACGTGATGTCTTTGAACGAGGTCTCGTCGTCGCCGTCGAAGTCCAACACCGCCGAGTCCTGGCGGCCGCGACGTTGGGGCTCGTGGCTGTCTGAGGGGCGGTCTGAGTCGTCTCCGTCCGAGTCGTCTGTGATCGGCGGAAGTGCTAGCAGAGCGAATCGCTCGAGGTGGAATGTGATGTGCTTCTGCATATCGGCAATTTTGGAGAACGCGGTAGGACAGAATGGACAGTCACGATGTGGTTTCAGCGACGGCCCCACGACGGCCGCTACGAGTTCGGGAGAGAAGTACTCAGACATCGCTTCAGGGTGCAACGTCTTAAGGTGCTCTATATATTCAGGCTGCGTCTCAAACTCCTCCGTATGAGACTGACAATGCCACACCCGCGAGTGTTGACTTTCATGGTCGATCCAGTCTTGCCTTGTCCCGTACAGTCGATGAGAGTCTTGGCAATCTTGGTAAGTGCAGTGATAAGGCTGTAAGTCGTGGATGAGATGCACGCTATAGAAAGGAGATTAGCAAGCGATGAAGTGGTGTATACATAGGTAAGTGGTAACTTACTGCCAGGCGTCTCTCGCCAGATACCGTCGAGGGCACAAAACCATGCAGTGGGGGCAGGTGAAATATCGACCGCTCATGGTTTGCATCGGCGGTGCTGGCCACTCGAGCTTTTCGCCTTGGAGGTTCATTACCGTCGATACGCGACTCTGATGTGATATGACCGACTTCAAGTCGTCAAGTTTTACAAAATCGGCGTCGAGTCTCGTTGCCGAAGTTGCCAATGATGGTAACGGAGCTAACGTAGTTTTTCCTCCTCCCCCATCGGGGACAGGTTCGTTCTGAGGGATGGTGATGGGCTCATCCTTTGGAACATCATTAGATTTCTCAGCGACTGGCGTGATCGAGTTGCTCTGAGGAGCTTGACTCAGTCTAAGAGCATGATTCTTCCAATAGACGAACTGCTGTTTACGGCGGGCATTGGCAATTCCCGTCCTTCGCACGAGCCAGTGTGTTGTCGTAGCATATTGATCGATCAGTTGCTCTGAACTTAGCTGGAGATTTGCGGCTTCGTGGTGATCGACCCCATCGATGAGCTGCTGACGCTGTGCGTAGGCTATGACGGCGATCTCGGCTTCTTCGCGCTCTTTTATGAACGAAGTTCGGACGTCGGCTGGTACACGCTTGTACAGTTGGTTGTTGGTACGCTGTGGGCGGTTCCGAGGATTTCTAATCTTTGTAGCCAAGCTATAAAGCCCATCCAGACTTTCGGTAAGGCTCTGGAGGCGGAAATCAACCTCATGGAAAGAGCTCTCGCTGGTGGCGTGGCTCTTCGCGCTAGTAAAAGATTCGGTATCACTCTTAGTAGAGTCTGTATCATCGCTATCCGCATCTTCACCAGCCGTGGTCTCCTGCTCGAACGGGAGACGCTCACGCTTAGCAATAGCCAACAAATTATCAAGGTGTGCTTGTAGTTCTGATAGAATTTCGGCCAAGCGAACTTTCACGATGATGGCATCTCGCACTCGATAGTCAAGCGACGCATGCCCCTGTTGATGTAAACCGAGACTGTGTGCCCATAACCTGAACCTCTGTGCTTCGCTAGCTAAGTGGTGATGCCCGGGGAGTTGGTCTGAAGCATCGAGGCTGAGTAGACCTTCAAACCCACCGAACACCTTGTTTCCAATGTCGTAGAGATTGGCTGACTCCATCCGGCGTCAGAGTTTCTGACTTGCTCACGCAAGCTGTACTGGATTTCAGGAGGTGTCGTTTTGGTTCTGCTTTCACTGAGCTAGTCTGATAGATACTAGCCTCTTCGCAGAACACACAAATGCATGCCAATAAGACGAGATCATTGTCTAAACTCGCAGATCGCCGCCAGTCTCAACCCTTCGCAGCAAGAATATTATCCGTTTATAATAGACGGTAGCCGAAGTGAAGGCGTCGTATGAATACCGATAAGGTAAGATCGTGGGGCGAGCGGGCTTCGAGCCACCAGGGATTGGACATTATCCATGTGATGCGACCTCCTTAGCGCCGTAGGGTCATACGCTATTCCATCTTCATCTTCAGCCGCAGCGGCCGTAGGATACATCTTGTTGGTAGGACAATTTACTACAACGTCGGCTTCATTACAATAATGAGACTCAATGTCGGGCTTTGAGGTTGCTGGCGTGGTTCTGGGCGCTATTCCCCTCGTCATCTCTGCCTTGGAGCATTATAAAGAAGGCAAGGGTGTTGCAGCCTCATTCGTCAAATGGCGCGGCCAACTCGACACCTTGATCTTCAGGCTCAAGCTTCAAAGGACCTTCTTCTATCTCCAGATCCTTGAGCTACTGCGAGGCGCCGGTGTGGAGGATGTCGCAGGTAGACTCGACGTGACAGAAGAAGAGTGTGTTTTCATTTTGCAAAATGCGAAGAACGGGGCCGAGGTTCAGGAGTATCTCGGACTGTTATATGATACGTTCTTAGAAGTCTTGGACAGATATGAAAAGTGCCTCAAGGCAATTGCTGCAAAGCTAGGGCACATTCATCGCCCTCCGAATGTATTTCTCCAAGCATCAAGCAGCGTTCGTGACAGGCGGAGCTAACAGTTCGTTATAGGTAGCGAAGGATGACCTGGTTGCCATCTTAGGTGCCAATCCACCTGCGAGAGGGTCCTTTGCATTCAAGGAGCGGGTAACTTTCACAATCGAAAAGGGCAGTCTAAAGGGCTTGGTTGAAGAATTGCGCGAAGACCGACTCTCGCTCAAGACCATCGTCAAGGGTATGAAAACCCAACAAGAGTATACAGCGAAACAGCCGTCACACGATGCAGGGAGGCTCGCCAAGATATTCGCGCAAGTCCAGAGCACCGCGACGCCCCTATTTGCGGCCGTGTGTAAAGTCTGTATTTGCAAGTGTCCAAGCAAGCATAAGGTCCTAATGAGACTCGACAACCGAGTGCCTTTGCATAAAGAAAGACCGAAGCTCGGGCGCAAGGCAACGGAACAGACGACTTTTAGTCTTGTTTTCGAATTGGAAGAATTCTTGCAAGAGGCCATAGTAAAAGCATCTCAGCCTGCTGATGATGTAGAGACGGAAATCCCAAAACAGAATGGGACGACCAAAGGCCGAACCGTCAAATTTCCCACCATTGTCGTGAATCCAGTGCCAGAGGATTATAGCAACGATTTCAAGAAACCAAGGAGAGTGATAGACATTTGCCAGTACGCGTGCGAGGCACGGCTATCAGGGCGTGTTCTCAGGCTCGAGCTTACCAAGGATGACCTTAGCCTCCTCGAGGAAGGATCTGAGCCTCGAAGAAACTTTTCTAGCTCTACGACTCTAGAAGATTTCTTGCGAAACGGAGTTCGGGACGAGGACGCGCGGATGACTCCAAAGCAACAGACGCTCCTAGCGCTGGACGTTGCTGCATCGATACTCCAGCTCCGGCAGACCTGTTGGTTCAACCTCCCATTCAACAGCAAGGGAATCAAGTTCCTCGTACATGATGGAGGTAACATGAAGAGAGCTATCTTGGGGCCGTTCGTCGAACAAATGATGGGAGGCCCGTCAAGAGTGCCAGATGCTGCTGGAGGGCCTGATCCCAAAACAGCTCTACTAGAACTAGCCATTCTCTTGCTCGAGATCTGGCACCATAAGCCACTTGAGATGTGGATGGCTAAGACAGGAATGGAAAGTGCCGAGTCGAAGGAGGCGAGGAGGATAGCGGCTATTAGGTGGTTGGAGATGACATCGGAGCGGCTACCACCTCACCATCTCACGGCTATCGAGCAGTGTCTAGCCATCTGCTCTGGCAGGTTACAGTTCTGGAACGATGGAGATTTCCTCAAGCAGTATTGCGAGAACATCATCAAACCGTTGCAGGAAAGCTGTAGAGCGTGGTAGAGTTGACTTGGTATCTAACCAGATTCGTATAAGCTGGCGCTTGAGCATTCGAGAACGACGAAGCTGGCTATAATGTAGCTCCAGCTAGTTCCGACCTCTTAAAGGTAAGATGTGCGATAAGGAAGGAGTCGTCAATCTAGGGAATACGGATGATATTGTCTATTGGTTCGTATATGTTAGGTGTAAATACCAGAACGAGTATATGCCGTACGGTAGCTAGGGTGTGCGAGACGAGATCACACATAGTTTTGTTGACAGGGAGAACATGAAGAGGTGTTGAATCTATCGCGGACTTGACAGGCTCATCAATGATTGAGAGATTGAGACAATAGTAGCCAGAAGTAAGGGGTAAGGGGTATATATATATACAAGTACTTGTCCCTGTCCCTGTCCCTGTCCCTGTCCCTTTAAGATCCGACGGTGCGATCCGATCATCTTCCAGCCCCACTTAATTGTCGATATTGTACGTACAGTCTAACACGACAAACGGAATCTTCTTCTTTACCATCTACAACCAATTCGATCAATTGGGCTCTTCCCAGCTAGACCCGTCCGCGAGATCAAACCACAAAGCTGCAACCATGACCTCGCAGCAGAGCCAATCGAAAATCACCTCTAAAAACCTATCTTACTCGAGCGACCTACCGCCTTTTCTTGCCCGCCTCCGCGGCCAGCAGCAGCAGCAGCGCGACTCAGACGCCCCAGATCCGATCCTAGCTGCGCGACGGCGGGCGGCGCGGCCACGGTCCGCAAGTGAGGAAGCGGAAGATGCGCCGCTTGTTGTCGACGAAGCTGGGAACGCCGTCGCTTTCCCCAACACAGACGATCATGTACCTATAGAAGTGAAGGGCGATGATACGAATGGTGCGAAGGCCAACAATGAAAAGGAGGGAGCGAAAGACAAGGACAAGGAAAAGGTAGCGGGGATTGGAGCGGGAAAGAAGCGAAAAGTCGGACGGATAGTCGGTGGTGACGAAGAGGGGGACGAAATCGGGATGAACCTGAACGCTTCAGGACCATTAGCGAAGGTTGTTCGATCAATGACAACGAAGGACAAGGATGCCACCAATGCGAACTCGAAAGACTCCAAGCCCAACACGAAGGAAGGAAAGAAGAAGAAGGCCAAAAAGATCAAGCTCAGCTTTGGCGACGACGGGGATTGAATGGTCTAAGAAATGGCAAAGCGCATGTCTCAAAGACGGTTATTATTCCTCTACCATGGCAGAATCGCATAAGTTTGCTGGCAGGCCGTTCCTGATGCTTCCACTCGGTCTGTCGCAAACTACCGCCAGGCTTACGTTCCGTCGAATGCATCGGCACACGACGCAATTTACCCTGAGGAGCTCAGTCACTTTGGCCTGCCTATCAGGAAGGGGTGAATATATGTCTCTAAAGCCCGGATAAGACGGCACGCGAACTTGCCTTGTCCGAAGTATGAGCATCTAATGAGAGCATCAAGCTATTCTGGCGAAGTAAGGCTTCAGAACGGAGCAAGGGTGTCCCTCTAACGCCTCGATGGCGATTACAGCAGCAATAAACATGGACTAGGCGTCACTTAACCTCTTATTTACTATTTGGCCAGCTACCCAAACCTATATACGAACGAGGGAGATGGAAAGTCTAACGAGAACCCGCTAACTTCCGACACCCTCTCCACCGTCCTAGAAGGAAAGGCCTATTAGACTCTTTATTGTCTACTGCCTACCTAGATCCCCATTGTTCGTTTAAGCCTTCTTCCTTAGGACGAAGATCTCGCCCTGGGCCTGGTTGTCGGAGCTGATGAAGAGCCTCTCGCCGGCCTGGTCCCAGGCGAGACCCGCGAGACGCCAGCACGAGCTCATGGTCAGCGACGGCGAGTTGCAGGAGCCGGGGGCCTGGGCGCCGATGATGTTCTTGTAGCCGGTCTTGCTGTCGGGGGCGGCCACGGGGTCGAAGGTGCCGTCCTCGTTCGTCTTGAAGGGAACCTCGGCCACAAAGTAACCCTGGGCGGGCTGTCGGTCCCAGCTGCCGTGGAACGTGATGTACATGTTGCTGGCCGTGGGGTCGAAGACGTTGGTGATGGGTGCCATGTGCGCCGGGAACGCCAGGCGAGGCGGCTTCGACTTACCCTCGCACGACGCGTCGTTGAAGGTCGTGTTGGGCGTCACGACGAACTGCGAGCCCGTCTTCAGCGCCGTGTTGTCCCGGAAGTTGGACGGTTCCCAGACGGTAAAGCAGGTCGGGTAGCCGAACCAGGTGTTCGCAGGGGGCGCGGCAGGGTCACCGACTAGATTGGTCGCGTTAGTATTCGAGTCAGACAATTTCCTCAACAATCCAAAATTGTCGAGTTATTCCGGTAGACTTACGGTAGTTCAACTCCTCAGCTGGGTTGTCAATGTGGATATCGGTCGACTGGCCATTAACAGTTCTCCTGAAATCGTCACCACTGTTCTCGGCACCCCACACGTGGCCGTTCGGGTCGAAAGCCAGCGCGACTTCGTTACGGAGACCGTATCCTAGCACGGTGCCCTGGGTGTTGAAGCTGTAGCCGTTGGCAGGCGCCGTGCTGATGTCGAACACCTTCACGATGGCACGACCGACGGCCGGGTCGATGGTCGGGTTGTCCCAGTTGGAGGCGGCACCGACGGAGACGATGATCAGGTTCGGGTTCTTGGGCGAGGCGAGGATGGTTCGCGTGGAGTGGATACCCTGGCCCATGCCGCTGATGATGGTCTTCTGGCCGGTAACCGTCATGGCGGCCGCGTCGTAGGCCCATGACCAGGCCGTCGTCTGAGAGCTGGCGAGGAGGGTCTTGCCGTCGGGCGTTAGGCTGAGGCCGTGGTTGAGACCCGAGCTCTGGAAGAGGGTCTTGGTGCTGTTGATGCATCCGTCGGCACCGAACGTGTGGACGGAGATACCAGAGGTGGCTTGCAAGACCAACATATGGCCCAGGGGGTCAAAGATGATGGTTCGCGGCTGACGAAGACCGCTGGCGATCTTGGTGACTTCCCAACCGGCATCGAGCGTGAACTGGTATCGAGGTGCGGCGACACCGGCACAGGTGGTCGGGAATGGGAATGTCGGGATATCCTGCGACAGAGCTAGTGTCGTTGTCAGTGCTGGCTTTCCTTATACGAGCGATCGACTACTCACCCTGACCCATCAGGGCGGCTACTGCCGAAACCGTCGTCAAGAGACGCATGTTGATAGCTGCTTTATGGCAAGTTCAAAACCAAGTAGTCAACCTTAGTCACCTGACGGAGCGCGAAGTCGTTTGAAAGAGCCAAGACAAGGTGGGCTGCAGAGAGCATAGTGTTATATAGCAATAGATCTACGGGCTACCCCCTAAACCACTGGTGATGATGCAACACCATGCTCCGTAGCAAACCATCTGGGATGCGGAGAGTCCACGAACCGGGGTTATTGGCGCTTTAGAGTAATTAACAGACCACGATGCCTTGAGATGGACGTCCAAGGGGAGGTGGCGGCTGATTGGGTAGGACGCTGACAGGTCGATCTCTTTTAGGTAATGGCGATCAGGATTTCCTTTTATAGCAGCCATGACACCATGTCGGTTTGAATTATAAGAGGGTGTAATAATTGCCATGACAGAATAAGGCCTTGTTGTTTTCGGTCTGCGGAGGCAGATGGTTTATTAATGTAATTAGGCGGAAAGACAGAATGCAACTTCAAGACCGCGTCTCGCCTGGGGTCCCCGCAGACACTCACCTCTCGCCGGCAGATGTAGAGAATCGTTCTCAGTGTAGCGCGTAACAAATGAACGGGTCAGGATAATAAGGAATAGACGTCACTGTCGAATAGGAGGTGCGTCGTGATAGATAGATCTACTAAGGTGTCGTAAGCCTCGGTGGTAGACTTGGAGACAAGATATTTTTAACCATGCAATCACCTCACCACCCACCTTAGAGGTCTGGTCGATATTCATTACAAAAAAAGTAGAGAGTGGTAGTTAATATGGGGAGACGGCCTAGGGAACTATATAATCTCACGACAGGCTTCTCGGGAGGATATATTCTAAAGTCGCGTGGCCCTCGGTGTTGGCGCCGAGAACAGTGCTACATAAATAGACCACCATAAGGCTGCTATGGGACTACCATAGGACGTCGCCACTCATAATAACGCTTAGTTCCATCGAATCACTGTAATGCGGTACGCTTGCAACCAAGCTGAGGAATACACAGGTATTCGTATCGTAAGACGATCAAGAGAAGGCGTGTTTGCTACGAGGTAGACGAGGCTGTTAAAGCACAACAGCCATAACCCAAATTGGTATCCCGATAATACTTGAATGAATGGCGACGTAGAGAAACGTTTACCTAGGTAGTCAAGTAGAATCATGTCGAGGTCAAAGGCCAGAGATCGTTCGATATTTCCGGTGGCATTAGCCTAGGCGCTGTAAGAAGTGTTGACTCCATTGCCTTCATCTTTTTTCCACACTATCTTAGACCGCACATTGAGAAATATCGTTACCACTACACCAGTGATGCATCGTGAATGTATCGAGCGTAGGTATCTGAGCTGGCCTCACAGTTGAGACTCGAGTAGCATAAAGCACCGACCAACTCTTCGAAGACCTCGAGTACGCTGGTCGTAGAGGATGCGCTCCTAGGCTAATAATGTCGGCTGGGAATAGAATCCCCTTGATAGCGAAATCATATCGAAGCGAACTCGTCTGGGCTAATGCGACTGTTCTGGAACATCCGGATTCGTCTATCTACCTAGGTAGAGTTGGGGAAACCCTCAATGTTTATTATCATCAGAATCTATTTTTATTGACACCACAGGCATTATCTAAGCTCAAGCCCCAGCCTCAGTCCTAGCCCCATGTTGCCAAGGTGGAGGCAATGGAATAATGGTTTCAGCCACTTCCATATTTCTCAGCCTCCCTACCTCCACAGAACTTGCCCTGACACAGTACAGACATACTGGGTTAGCTCCTTTACTCAAAATTTGATTCGTCGTCAACCCCTGCAACAAGACATATTCTCTCCTCCACCTGTCAAAAGTTAATTGTTAAGACCACCAAAGCACCAACGCGTCCCCTGAGAAATCCTACAGTCCACTACAGTCTATTGACCTAAGCTTTTCTTTTTCTTACTGTACAGTTTCACCCCCTGTCTTTCTACCTTCATCTCGTCCCAATTTCTGATCTCGTATCCCGTCCCGTAATCTTTTTCTCAATTCAATTTTCTACCGAAACCCCCTTTAATTCGCAACGCGGCATCTTTTCGCACGTCTCGCTTGCTTGTGAATTGTCACAGTTCAACATTGTTGGCGGCTCCAATGTGGTCGTCTTCGATCTATTAGAGATTGATACGATTAAGTTCGACTCGTTGACCGGTTGAGCGACGCCACCATACCGTGTCTGACGCGTATGCGTACATGTATCGATTTGTCTATCCAACTTCCACCATCTCTTGTCTTGTCATTCTGCGCCGTCTTGCTTCCTCCTAGAAGCCTGCCAGCGAGCGCTATCACCGCCACCGATTTTCGACGGGAACTTATCCCTCGTGTCGCTCGCTATCCTACGCGGATCATCCAAGACGACGAATTCAGATAAACACGGGGACTGTTATATTATTCAATAGAGCATTCACGACGGTCCTGGCATACTTATTGCCTATCTACTAATTATACGAGATTGCAAGCCACCCGCCGTACCATCCCGTCTGGCTGTCGCATCTAACCTCCCACCTCTCCGAACCGCCATTTTGGAAGGGCGCCGCTAAGCTGCCACTATGGATCTGCTTCGGCGCGCTTACAGGCGTGTGCCTGCAGCCATGGGCGCTGCTCAACTTCCAACCACCGGCGAGAAGAAACCCCAGCTCAACAGGCTAACCTCGCGACTCGCTTTCTTCAGAAGACCTCTCAGATTAAAAGGCAATTCTAGCATATCTGTCCCGCTGGGCGTAGTCGTTCTATTCCCATGCATTGTTGTTGTCCTTATCTTGGTCTTGTTTGTTAGGCATCCAAGCTCGCCAGGCAGGATATTGATGCCAGCTGGCGCGCCACCAGCAATCCGGTACGCCTTAGCCCATCGCGAGTTTGTTGCTTACAAATCACTGACTGCTGTGCCTTGAAACAGAAAAATTAGCGAAGAGCACGACAAAGTGTTTGTTACCGGCTGCCTCGAGCCAGACACTACGACACCACGAGCGAATGGCGCATTCGTAGTCCTCGCTCGAAACAAGGAGCTAGATGGTGTCATCCAGTCCGTCAAATCCATCGAGCGACATTTCAACCGATGGTATCACTACCCCTATGTCTTCTTGAACGATGGAGATTTCAACCAGACCTTCAAGGACACCATTCGCAACTACACGTCTGCTCCGGTCGAGTTTGGCAAGGTTGGCGCAGAGATGTGGGGATACCCTGACTGGATCGACTCGAAGGTTGCAAAAGAAGGTATTGCTAAGCAGGGAGATGCCGCTGTCATGTACGGTGGCCTAGAGAGTTACCATGCCATGTGCCGATTCTACTCCGGGTGAGCATCAAGCAGACACGACAATTCTAGGCATTGCTAATGCGACGCAGATTCTTTTACGAGCACCCTCTTCTTGCCAAGTACGAATGGTACTGGCGCTTGGAGCCCGAGATCAAGTATTTCTGTGATATCACTTAGTACGTTCGCCCAGCCATCCTCCTGTGCCATCCCCTAGTTACTAACGTGACCCTAGTGACCCGTTCCTTAAGATGATCGAGTCTAATAAGACCTATGGCTTCACCATTGCCGTTAAGGAGCTTCGAGAAACTGTCCCCAACATTTTCCGCTACGCTTCGGCCTACAAGCGTCTAAACAACATCACGTCCCAGGGTCTATGGGAGATGTTTGTCGAGCCTAGACCAGAGAAATCCGCACCAGAGGATGATCCTAACTACAAGCCGCCACTACCCGAGGAGATCCTGCGCAGCGATCCTGGCCGGATGAACCTACCCGAGATCGATTCCGAAGCCATGGAGGGTGAGAGTTATAATATGTGCCATTTCTGGTCCAACTTCGAAATTGCCAAACTCAGCTGGTTCCGCAGCAAGGAGTACAAGGCCTTCTTCGAGATGATGGATCGTAGTGGTGGTTTCTGGATGGAACGGGTAGGTGATTTGAATTGTGCCTAAATCTACTGTTTGCTGACTTCATACTAGTGGGGTGATGCCCCTATCCATTCCCTCGCTGCCGGTATCCTTCTGGCTCCTCGCGACATCCACTACTTCCGTGATTTTGGTTACCGACATACCACCATTCAGCATTGCCCGGCAAATGCTCCGGCCCGCCAGCTACCGCGTGAGCCTTACCTCGAGAAGACGACTCTCGAGGAGAGAAAGCGAATCGAGGAAGACGAATACTGGGACCAATGGGATCCCGAGAAGGAGAACGGTGTCGGCTGCCGTTGCCGTTGCGACACAGACATCGTCGACGTCGAGGGCAAGGAAGGCTCGTGCTTAGCCGAATGGGTAGATGTCGCTGGTGGATGGGCCAGTCCATAGTAAGGACCCGTCTAGCTTCAGAGACAGCACCTTTGGGCGATCTCCAGCAGCAACATCTGCGCTCGGATACCTAATATCTTTGGGCGACCTTTGTGCCAAGGCGTTGCTCGGTACCATAGATAATGACGATGGAACGACATTTGTACTTGGTCTAAATCTTCGTCGGTTTTTCCCAGAAAGGGGCGTTCATACATGACGGAGAAGGCTGGATTTGGAGAAAAGGGCACAGCTGAAGCTTTGGCTGGAGTGTAGTGTATTGGTATCATGAGGGATATATCCCAGAATTGTACGGCCCGGTGTTTTGGCCATAGAGGCAGGACATCACAGACCTAAAGACACGGCTTGATAGGGATTACTTGTCAGGTACCGCCCAGATTAGATCACGGGCGGTACGCACCAGATTCGGCATGTAGAAGAGTTGCTCCACCGTGGTTCGGCTGGTTGGCATACTATATTGAGGTTGAGAGACAATGGTATATAATATTCTTGCATTGACGGCGACTTGTACGCTCTATGGTCCTTGGCTTGTGTTGTAGACCGTGTTCATATATGTCAACATTCGCGTAAGACTGATGATAACTCCCTAAGTCGGCCTCTTATTCAAAATGATCATCTCTATATTGTACCGGTGTATTATCGACTTCTATGTTGCTGTGTTAGAGTACTGCGTCAATGCTCACTGAGGCATAACACGTAGCCTCATCTTTGTATACATTGTAAGGCCATGTGAACAGGATTGTCGAGACGTAGGATTCTAAGTCTACCTGTTGAGAAAGTCCTGTCATGCCAATCATATCAGAGAATAGTATTATAATGGCATTATCCACTTGACGATAGCCGCAACGAAGGTGGCTTGCGTGTTCGAGAGAATAGAAACCTCATGCTTAAGACTGAACATATCTAGAGCGGTCGTTTATAATTTAAGACCTCTCCAAGGGTTTACGGACGATTTTATGAACGGGTAAGCTTCACGAGAGATATTCTCTTGAACGACATTCACTAATGACACGAGGGACTGTAGAATCATCGAGGACACTGATAGGCGGCACTAAGAGAAATTCTGGTTGGACATATCTCATTTACCATGTTTCCTCTGTATGAACATGGGTAACTGTTCTGTGTGAGAAGTCCTCCGCTCATCTCTAGGAAGGACTCTGGTGAGAAGTTTAGAATTTTAGGAGAGTTGATAGGAGAGCTGTATGACTCCAAACAAATTCAGTCTAGTGAACCGAGTTGAGTTAACTTACAAGTTGACTTACCAGGCCACCGATAGCTCGATGTTACCAGACGGGACTGTCTCCCCAAGGCTGGGTCTGGGTTCATATCTGAAGGTGTGAGGACCTGAACATTCGACTTTGTCATCGATGTTAGTATATTCTTCGTCTAAAGTAATATCTGTGGTTTGAGAACATGTGAACCCTGGGATGTTGAAGGATACTAAATAGGAAGGTATTGTACAGTGATATAGGTATATAACTGTGTGTGATCACATGTGTTTCGTCTCCACCATGGAAAAGTGCCTTCTCTATGAACTTGATGCTCCTGAATAGTGCTCAAGGTTTATCAAGCTAAGGTACTCGTCTAACTGTCCTGTATCTTGGGATATATCTTTAATCTCATGACACAAGTTCTCCGCTCAGCAGCAGCGTCCTAGACAGATGTAGTGTACTTCAGAGTAGTTTAGCAAGACTTTAGACTTTAGACTTATTGTCTTCCTTGTTCAAGTCTTGCTAGCATATACGTTCGTCAGCAAAGCGATCTTATTGATCTCCCTATCACGTAGGGGGCTACGATGTCGAACATCGAACATTGGCTGTTTATTTTACAATCTATGTGCCAGGTTTCCTAAAGCCTACAATCATGGTGCCATGTGCAAGTTTCCCTGGCTAACGGGCTTAAGCCTTCCGCGGAGAAAGTCTCGAGTGGCTGAAAAGATGTAGTGCCTTGAGGGCTAGCTGGCAGAAAGAGGATGGCTAAAGACGTCCTGGAAGTAGCTTCTGGTTTTGGCAAGTAGACTGCTCTCTGCCCTCGCCTCTGATGGTCTCAGAAGACTATGCTCATGGCTAGGTCGGATCTCTCCTCGAACTTACAGGAACTTTACAAGATACTTCAGTGACTTCGACTACGTCCTTGGATGGACACATCATGTACGTGATCTATCGAATAGATCGTAGCACCAGGAGACTACGTACAATAGATATAGAGTCGCTCTATGGCTTGTGAGATATTGGTATGACAGTGCGCCTGTCATTTCTCCAATCATGATACAGTGCTTGCCATCGATGTCTATCGTCGAAGTGCATTTTCAGCTTACTAGTCGCCCGAACTACCTACTCAAGGGAAAGAAGGCTGCATACTATCAATCATGGTACTTCTACATTGTCTTATCTCAGATCGCCCGGTGAAAGTGGACGTCGGTAAAGAGTGGCATTGGGAATTCCGATTTGACATTGTCACTGTCCGGCCTTATGTCTACAACACATAGTAGGATACTATAAATGTCACAATGTGGCTTGATTTGGCGTTCGAACCAGCGATCTGTGTAATGCTGAGCCGTCACCGAAGAGCAAGCAAGGCCTTGACCTCGTTTACAAAGCCACCTGGTATGCTGAATGATGACACGCATAACATCTATGACTACTTACATTACTAGTTGCGCGTCTGATTCAATGTTTTCACCATCAGCCATGAATGAAAGGCAGGTCTATGGCTTGTGGCGTTCGATGATGCATATCCAGGTATCACTATGACAAGCCGTAGACCTTGACCGAATCTCGCTACTCACTGAGTCTCAGGTATAAGATATTAACTAGGTGGATGATAGGAGTTCCAACACATCCACACTTAGCCATGTAAAGAAATATTCGCCTGACCGCATAGCCGATATCATACCGTAGTGAACCTCAGACTCTCTAGACGTTACCACGCCCCTTCCTTCTGAGACCTTTTGCTTGCTTCTGTATGTCCTATAGATAGTACATTAGGCAGCGGTCAAGAATGAAGCGGGATATATGACCGCTAGTAATGAGCTCTACTACTGCGACAATGCAGTCGTAGGTGGCCTAGGTGGGCTTAGCTAAAGAACACTATCAGATCAGAGGTGTAACCTCGAAGATGGCGCGTCGTCATGCTCTTCATCCTCGTCGGCCACGTGAAGCTCTAGCTATCCTGGCACGATACGAGGGAATGTGGCGAGATGGGGGTCAATATGTCCCTAGTCAAGTAAAGGCGAGGCCAATGAAACGGGAGAGCCTGACGATAAGAGCTACGATGCTGTTGAGCTCCTCGCAAGGCTCGTATCACTCGATATTCCCTCTCGTGGATTATTCTAGTTATGTCCGACGCGCAATATACGCACCAACCATAGCCCGTTCCGTGATGGCGTGTTGAGCGATGGTAAGGTGGAGTCGATTGTGTGAATAGTGTCGGTGAGAGGGAAGAAAGTTGCCCCAACTGATTCACAATACTTCCGCATATGCTGACCAAGTGCGATACTAGGCGACGTAAGATGGTGAACTTATGATTCTGGCTTCTATCGCAAACGGAATAGTTAAGTGGTATTGTGGGAGTGGGAGTTCGCGATGTCAGCTGGGACCAAGGAAGCTGACACGTCTGCAGGGACGACGAGGCGGCACCGTCATTGTAAAAAAAGGAAAAACATATGCTGGCGTTTGCATGGTGTTAAAAAAGGGACGAAATGCTGACTGATCGCTGGATTAGAAGTAAGAAGGCGGCGAAGCACACGTCGACTCGGCAGGATATACCATCCTACTATGCAGGCAACTTCTAATAGTATTATGCAGGGAAGCGGCAAGCATCTTCTGACCGTCTATGTAGGATTTAATAACAGTGATTGACGCCATGAAGGACGATGAAGCGGGATGGATGTACTGCCGGATTTAACTCCTAACGCGTACTACGTAGAACATTTCAATATTGGGCCAAGAGAACGGGAGATGTAAGAAGTACACGCTGATCAGATATGTCACTCGTCGGGTGAGTAGGGAGGGGTGCACGAGCTTCGGTGTGCTAACAGATCCACGTAAAGGGTAATTCCATGTCCAAAAGGAGGCAATGATGAATTGCTACCTCTCGAATGACATGAGATGCAATTATCACAGGGAGGATAGAAGTTTCGGGACGCCTTGCATCGTGTTCGGGTGGTAGTGCAACATCTAATTCACTTGACGGAACCATCCAGACTCTACACAGTAGAGACGATGGCGGTATCATTCGCGCTGTCCCCATAGTCTCGTCTCGTCCCGTCCTATCCGATCAATAAGAAGCCGCTGGAAATGGTCCGTGGACAGTTGGCTAGTACGGGATATGTACTATGTATGAGCTGAGCTGAGATGACATGACGAAGCACTTGCGATGCTTGAAAAAACTGGAACACGATTCAAGGGACCCAACATTCAAGGTCCAAGGTCCAAGGTCCAAGGTCCAAGGTCCAAGGTCCAAGGTCCAAGGTCCAAGGTCCAAGGTCCAAGGTCCAAGGTCCAAGGTCCAAGGAGAGAGGGGGAAGGGTAGGGGAAATGGGTTTTGTGATCCGCTCATCAGACATACGACTAGTTCGGCCTGGGCGGCTCGGGAGTGGACACCAAAAGGGAAAGATGATCAGTGACGATGCGAAGAGGAGTCCCGCCCTGGAGTGCCACTACTGTAGTGTAGAGACAGGCATCGAATTCCTCCCGCCAAAGAGAGGGAGACGGCTATTCCATAGCCGCTAATGGGACGCACGAAAAGGGGTTCAGAGGGAAAGCGAGGCAAACTATCACCTATGAGGACCACGAGACGAAGCCTATTCCTAGGGGAAGGCGGTCCTGCGCCGGGTTCATGACAGAAGTTGTTGATTAGTGGTGGCTTTGATGCCTCTCAGGGTTTAAGCAAAGCCGTGGGGCGGGGGTCTCGAAGTGATATGAACCAACAACCGGATCAGCGCGTGCGTCCCGAGTCTTTGAACGACGTTCTCGTGCGTATGTTAATAATACTATAGTAGCTACGGGGCGTAATGGATGATTCGAATGCGGCAGGTCAACCAATTTTCCATCTCCATCCCATCCCTAGCCTAGGATAACGTATATACAATACATACAATACAACATACGTACAAGTCACTGTGTCTAGGATCGGGTATCTGAGGTAGGTAGGCTGAAGGAACGTGTGACTCCCGAAGATACGTCGCCGTCCGGGCTAGAGTGTGTGAAGATCTAAAAAGGAGATGAATCGTTTGTCGAGCGTGTTGCGCTGTGCCCTGTCTTGTCTTGTTGGAAATGAACCAACGAATGATGTGCGGTTCGGAAACGAGGTTGTGCAGGGGAATGGACCCAAGGCCCGTCGTTCGATTGCGCACTAATATAAATTATTTGACGCAGAGCCTTGGAATACGAAACTCTGCGCGTATGTAGAGAAGGGGATGAAAATCGAACTCCCGTGGAGAGAGCCTATTCCGAGAGATCCTCCTTTGCGCAGGAGAGAGCTATTAGAAGAGACACGGCGTCTATTCCTTGAAATATTAGTAGATAATCGGGTCTTACGACTGCGAGGCTAGGGGTGCTATCAGTCATCACGTAGCCATGTTCGTGTTTCTTTCTGGCTGATTACATACGCCCCCCTATAGTGACCATAGCATAGCACGAAGCTTGGCTGAAGTACGAAGTAACCATCTTGACACCGTAACGAGAAAACCAATCCTGTTAAGTAGATATTTTCTTGCAACACATGTTTTCGGTGTCTCGCATGGCATACGGCTCATGCGATGTCCATGACCTTCATGATGCAAGGCTTGGTTCAATTTCAGTCCAGAGTCTACAAACGACATCGGATACCAATACGTTGATACCCGCAGTATTATGTGGTAGGGTAGGAGAATGACTGCGGTCATAGGAGTTCGCGCATTTCACCGGCTGCTACGAGACGACCAATCATGACAGTGCTCTAGGATACTATGGTAGAATCATACATAGTATTGAATCGGTGAGATCGTCAAAAGCGGTGCTATGTTACTAAGATTGTCATCATCGAAGAGGTATTGGACTTTGACACGGATGCTATTGAAACCAATCCGGCTTCTGGGAAAGTAAAGCCGTGCGGCGTGACTGTGGATGACTACCAGGTATAATAAAAGAAGCATCGCTCAGCGTTTAAGACCTGGACGCTTATTAGTTAGTTGTTGGCTCTCATGGATGGATGTGGCGGCTGACTCGGGTCGAACTTCGAAACACTCCAGTCTGGAACGGGCTATGAACTTCGCTGCAGGCTTGTCTGTCCTTATTAAACAACTTCCTAGTCCATTTCCGCGAGATAAGACCCAGGCAAGTCTCGTGCCAGAGCCGGCTGTACACGCCATCTAGGCACCTATGTAGGCGATGGAGAAAATAGTAAGAATTCGTAAGGGACAGCCGAGCGCCGACATAACGCAGCTCATATCTCTAAAAATTCCACCAGTTGATGAAGGTTGCCTAGCCAATAGGATGTTGGCGGCTCAGACTCAAGACTCCTACTCCTAGCAGCAGGGTTCCTGGCTGTAGTGTGCATGCTAAAGTCGCTGGAGTAGCACGCGGTGCAGCCACAAATACCTCCTTGCGCTTATAGTAATTCCTTTAGGTGGAATGCCGCTACGACCACAATTTGGGTTGCGTTTCATTTGATCGAAACTCCCTCCCTTGACTGCGGGAGGATGTGATAGGCACTTCTCACATATGAACACTTTGACCAAGGGGTCTCAGTTACCGTAGTCGGGCAAAACTGACGAGGTGTAAACCGGCGCTTTGATCCGGGGCGTTGATACATATCGTTACTCCATGTCTGTATTATATATGGTACCAGACATAATATGTATGAGCAAGTGACGTCGAAGCTGGTTAGGTCCAGTTCTTCCTGAGCCTTGCTCAATATTGAATCCATATTGCTTCACATAAGGCGGGGAAATCCGTGGTACTCTCACTTGGCGCGATAGGTACGGCTAAATCATCGAGTCTAAGCATAGCCCTCTGGCTCCTCACTTTTGGAAACTACTCTACTATGTATTAATTCTCGATAGCTGATCCAATCGGATCGTCGTGGCCTTGTCAGCACGGCACCATTATGCACGCAAAGGCTGATGGTAGAGCTCCATTTGCTTTGGATGCTTCGGTGGCGGGGATGGAGGCATGCATAACAGGATGTCAAGCCACACTACTTACTCTTCCCATGAAAATTTGCGTCTGCGTCTTATGGACAACCAGGGCTAGTTTAGTATGTATCGGCGACGTACGTGTATGGCTGGATATCCCTAACGTAAGAGGCCGTCGACCTAGAAAGGGCTAGACTTCTACGTGTGGCTCTAGCGACGCTTGTGCCATGATAGCATGGCTTCGTGGAAATGGCTCGGATGTAGTAGTTAGGGATGTATCTCGAGATGTTCTCGTGCAACTCCACATGGAAAACTGATCATGCCTCTTTAGTACGGGTATGAATTTGGGACGTAGGTCTCAGGGCCGTATCGGCATGGAGTCGCCGGCCGAGGATCACCGATAGAGACCGACCGCTAAAACCGGCAGCTCGCCGTGATGGTCTGGTCTGGTCCTTTGTCCTATCAGAGCTGCTGTAGCGTTGGCTGATGAAAAGCGAAATGCGGTCAGAGGAGGGAGGGCTTGAAGGGGGTGTAGATAGGAATGGATACATCCGTAATGAATGGGACACCACATATTACCTACCCAGGTAACCTGGTAACGTACATTTGCTTACAACTCGTACGGAGAAAGGAAGACCGAGTACTTCGTACCTTGGCCGCGGCGCGCGGAGCCTTCATCCCTGTGCACATGGCCAACCATTCTAAACAGTAGTGATAGACGCACTCCTAGTTCTATCAGGCAGGGAAGTGTAGCGCGGGACGAAACCAGCGGAAGCAAGGGTTGATTGTGGTTATACTAATCCACGATATGATGTCGTACTCGGTTCGTGCGCATGTGAGAAGAGAAACTCTCGAAGAAGCAGATTTCGGGAAGTCAGGTCGTAGCGACCTCAAGCCGTGAATCCTCGTCGTGGGTAGGAGAGGGAGGAATGCATCAAATGAAGGCTACGGGTTGCGCGTACCGCAGATGATCAAATGGAGATGAACGTCAACCTCACCGCAGGAATAGCGTCAGGTTGATATGCATGTTATCTATTATATCGTGCTGGGATCGGGCCTATCTCAATACTTGGGAGTTCTGAATGTTCGGGAGAAAATGTCTTATCGAATCAAGATGAGAAGACGAGTTTCGAACAGATGGAAGGTTAGAATTTCGATAAAAATAATGACACTTCCACTACTACTACAAACGCTAGCCGACCTGGCGACATCTGGTTGGCGTTAGGTAGTAGAGGATGGCAGTTGTGACAATGATGCTGATAGGAACATTGAAGGAATCATCGTATGTAGATCTGACGACTATCTAGAGGCTCATGCTTTAGTTGAGGTGTCAGAGTGCCAACATAATGGGATCCTCGTAGCGGTCTACGTAATGCATCTCCGCTCCGCTGCGGTTGACGATATGTATTAAACACTGCAAGTCGGATCATCTTGAATGGGTGTCGGTAAACCTTGAGAGAAGCAGGCTGGGCCATAGTGCAGCAAGTATTCCGAACATGATTGGCCTTCCCGGATACACTAGATGTTTGACTTGGTGTACGCACAACACTTTTCTTAGTGGTGCCCCTTGTAGTGTGTCCTTTCGTGCTGGCTGACCAGTGACCGTGGAGAGCTGACGGGATTCATCGGTCATGATGCACGCAACTCGGGATGTGCTTAAGGCGGTCCACCATACCGGAGACTAATATAGCAACTTGGACCTCCATGGGACGACGACGGCAGTCAAGGCGGTCATGCAGGCCTTTCTCCTACTTGGATTGGGGATCGATTAACTGACCGCGATGCTCCCCTGATGGAATCCTGACACCGAGACATCTCATGCAGGCTTCTCGAGTCATTCATCAATCAGGGTTTAAACGGATGAGCCAGTGGCCAGCACTTAATGTGGTGTGGGCACCTATTGGTAACGATCCAATAGCGATCTGACTTTTGGAGTTTCGTTTGTCTGTTGGCGGAGGTGTTGTCTCGAAAGATGCTGTACCTGGCTCTTACCGTTATAAACGGGACTCAGGTGAGCCAAAGATGGTGTAAAGAAACGTGTACGTACCTAGAATACAGACCTAGGTAGACTGGCTAGAGATCAACTTGAGACCTTGTCGAACGATCATGTTGCAAAGGTCCGTGACATGATACATGTTTATCCGTGATCTTCTGCGAACGAACTTACGAGTATGCACTTACGTATGGAAACAAGTTTCTTTCTCTACCTAACGTATCCGGCATGACGGGCGATCAAGTGTCAAAATCCAACCATTCCTGTGATGGTGGCGTCGATATCTTTCTCGACGCTGGGCATGCAAGACGCGCATTTCGCACACCGGCTAGAACTAACAAGGCTTGTAAGTGCTAAACAACACCTCCGCCTCGTCTATGCCACCACCAGTCCCTTGCGAAGGGCACCATCCTTGGTAAGTTATTGGGGGGGCCACATACCACCTTGGACGATCCATCGCACGCCAGGACGGTCCGGGTCTCAGAGCCTGACAGCGCTAAAGGAGGCCGTAAGCATTACGTGGTACTCATCATTCCTCCAGGCAGCACGCCTCCTCTTATTCGCCGTCGCCGTTGCGTTATCCGAGTCATTAGCTGAACTTGACTGAATGACCCCGTGCGGCTAGGCGCAGTTATCCAGTTTTCCACTTTGTAAAAAGAGACGGCGACATCCAGGCCAGGTTAATACTTCGGATCTCACTGGAATTCTGCATGGTGCTGGGGGACGACTCGGCATCCATATCCACATCCGTCGGATGCACTCGTTTCCAAAATGCAGAATGCCAACGCGCCGTCTTAATGAAAGTTCAAGCTCAAGGGTCGAAGGGACGCGGCACTGTACTTTAGCACCGTATCGAACGAAGGGCGTGGATTTAGCGATGACCGTCCACGATCCATCGAATTCATAGGAGTGCGTGCTTCCATTAGAGTTCCTTTTACTTGGCATTCCCAAGATGTCGGTACCACGCAAAATGCCTCTTTTCCACTTCCTCCCCTTCCCCTTGCCCCCCCGGACACGCTTTAAAGATTCCCGTTTCCAGCCCAACAAAGTCCTGTTTGAAAGAGTTGCATATTGCACTCAACCGAGTTACATCGGGAGCGCTGCTTTAGCTCGGACAAAATTTTGGAACGGAGCCCTCCGTAGCTTGTTAGACGTGAGAGAAAGAAAGCCATGGACCTGTTTGCGAGTTTTTAGTCGGTCCACCGTGCAATCACACGCATCCATCCCATCCCTAAGTTGGCTGGCGTATCAGCGTATTAGGTTGCGGTGGCACATACACAAAGAAACAATTTCAAGACAGCGAAACTTTTAAACACTTGTTTTGGTTCTGGTTTGTCATGAACAAAACCACCGCTCCCACCGGAAAACGAAGAAGTGCGAGATTATTGAGAAGTTTCATTCCGCGCGCATCGTTCTGGGGTGGAGATTGGTCGTGTCTTCTGAAAACGAAACGCCCGACATTTTTGGCTTCTTTGTATTGTGTGCGCACCCGCGCGGACCAACATGCTGAATCTGTTTGGTGACTTGATCTCCAGTCGGTGACTTGATCTCCAGTCGGTGACCCGTCACGAGAGAGGCAACATTTGCCTGCATTCCGAGAGTGTCCCCCCCCACCGACAATCTAATCTAACAACGTAGCGACGACGCCCTAGTTCTTTTTGTTTGAGGGTACCACATGACTCCAACCTCAACGATGGGGAAGGATGATGTATTGGGATGATATGGCAATGGTACCATAGCGAGTCACTGACTGTGTTGCGGTACACGTATTGTAAATTGATCGGTGCCGCCCCTTGGACCTTAGTACAGTACATACGTCTTCCTCGGCACAGTCCAATAAGTCTAGCGAGCAGCTACTACAATGTAACTGGGCTACTTCGTAACCCATGTGAGGCAGCGGCTTGAATCTTGATTGATGATCGATCTCGAACAGTCTAGTAGTGTTCGAAAGATGGCTATTACATATAGTGTGTCCGTACTGTATGACTTGGATGGGCATGTAACCTATGATACCTCCACAGTACACGACACTTCGGTAATAGTTGAAAATGTGATGCGCTGTTTGGCCGGGTATTCCGTATGTGAGTATGGATGTTTGAGTGCCCTGCCCAAGTGAGGTATAATAAGGCTCTCTATATAAACTTCCGGCTCACATGAGGGCCAATGGGTAGATACATGCCTAGATGGGCGTTTGACGATAGGAACACGGGATATCGAGATGTAATGCGTCTTGTGCCTGTGGCTTTACTTGTAGTACTATGTAAATGATACAGTACATACGAGGGATTGCGGTGGCATCTTAACGAAAGTATGAGGTATGATGTATCATTAAACTAAAAGATCCTGAACGAGGTCTAAGCGAGAATATGATTGGATACGAGGAGAAGGGGTGGAGATAGTGTAGATGTTGTCGCAAGCAGTACCTAGGTAAGCGGAGAGACCACGGAGAGCGGAGAGTAACTTTCTATTCGCATCTGGCAAATGCCTTTGGAGCCTTTGGAGTCTTTTGGAGTCTTGGTCTTTTGGCTGGCTGCGCTAATCTCAATTTCTCCATTCACCCCCCCCACTTCACTTTGACATCAGCCCCCTTTATTACGTTTTCCGAATTCATCCTTGATGTCTTTCGAATTCCGTTTCGGCCATCCTTCCACTTTCACCTTTTATTATCCGCCTTGTCTTTAACATTAGGTACTAACGGTACTAACTAAGCAAACCGAGTAATGAAAAATTAAAGAAAAAACAATTTGATGGCGAAATGAGTTAGTTGGATTGCTAAGCCATTTGGTACGAAGGAGTTTTACCGCGCGCATTAATTGAATTTTATCGTCACATCTAAGGTACCAGATACGGACTATTGCACGGTACCGATGCTAGCTTCAATAGTCCGATATTACCGTAAGGAACATTAAATGACCACTTCACGAGTCCATTCCAGCCCTTTAAGCCGAATCCACTCTCACTGTCACTCCCGTATAATTATTTATGACACACTCGAAGCCTTCATACACTGCACATCTCTGCCGCATCCATCCGTTCGTACCCAGAACACTATAGAATAAATGTATATGTACATAGTAGCATGATACCGTACCTATGGTAAACAGTATGGATGTACTGTACTTGTTATAGTAGGACATGGAGAGGCTTGCTGACCCCTCTAAATTTTAGGTACAAGTACCCTGCCTACCTGCCTAACCGATTGTTAGACGCTAGACACACACCCATTTCTGTCAAACAAACCTTCCCAAGGTAGGAAGTACATTTGCCTACTATGAACAAGCTAGCAAGGCCTAGGTATCTTTTTAGCTCAAACAGGAAATTACCCATTTCAAACACCCCTTGAGGAGCACTTAGACCAACTAACCTAAAGTACCTCCTAGCCATGCCATGACCGCTTATTGATTGTCAGGTACTTTGCTTGCTATGCCTGCCTGTCTGTTCCTGCTTCCTACCTCCTGCTTCAATGACACCACCCCAAAGCCACACACCCCTCTCGAAGCCTTGTCTATCCCAAAACCTTTAATCCACATAACCACACGACATATTCACGATCCACAATCCACAATCCACAACAACCATACCTTACCACATGCTACATCTACTACTGTGCATACTGTACTGTATGCAGTAATGTAGTCCACCTCGAAATACTGTATTCGTGTGGTGCATACCTACATACGCACGCACCCACGCCTCCCTCTCTCTTCGCACTACTACCTAATGAAGGCCCCTTGGCCCTTGAAGCACTTCAACTTCGAACCATACCCACCTCACGGCTCCACTGCCCAATGGTCTGCGGTCCACGGTCCACGGTTCAAGGTCAGCTTGGCCACTCATCACGCTCACAAGGTGTCAAGGTACACTCGGAGCCTGTCAGGGTGCTAAGCCTGAGCCTATGCCTCTGCCTATGCCTATGCCGTACAGTAGATGGAACACGCCAATCATCGTCCGACCAGCAACCGCAACAACAATCCAGCCAATCCAGCCCAGTCTCAATCCGGCTGGCTACCTTTTACCTGCTACTCCCAAGCTACCACCGACTAATACCACGGTACCTCAGGCACCTCAGTGCAGTCACTGCATGCTCTAGTATCGTCGTGTAAGTCCATTGTACTTACGTACATAGATGCGTACATACAAACAAGCCCTTTCGTTCATACAAAACTCGTTCATTCATAATAATCCATATACCCTGCCTCGCCTGGAACATTCGTGACTTTCCCATTTGTCTGTATATTACTTATTACCTTCATGATACCCCAAGTTTCAATTGATGAATCCTGTTCATGGGTCCGCCTACGCTACGCTAGGAGAACCCTGCCGGACGTGACTACAGTACAGTGCTGTATTCGTATGGAAAAGAAGTAAAGGGAAAGAAGACCAAGCTCCATTCGACAAGACAACGCAAGACACACAAGCCGCGGAAAGGAGGCATACGCACAGTACCTTACCTCACCTACCTTACCACTCAGCTAGTAACCTAATAAGTTACTTGCCTTGCTTGCCTCCTTGTACAACCGCCGCACCGCAGCAGCTCCTTGTCTGGTGGGATATATCGAGTCCATCTTCCTATCCCCCTTCTATCCTATTCACCTGGACATCTCAACGGCAAACCTACCAGCTGGATCCTTTCTAGGAATCAGGAACGAACAAACTTCGACGACGTTTGCCTTCTTTCTTTCCTAGAATATCCATTCCCATTCGACATGGCTCATCAGAGATGACCCATTGACTACTAATATCACAACTAATACTGCAACCTCTTGTACCAACATATCCTTCTATCAACACACTTCACAGCTTGGCAGGTGGTTGAAGAAAGCGAACAACCAGGTGAATGGACAACGGCAGTCAGGAACCCGTCACTTCACCAACTTCAACTTCTCCCGCCAACGTGTACTCACACGCTCGGCAACCCTCACTAAGGATCCGCCCACCCAACCTATTTCTTTGTTTCTCGATCCTCTCCGCCCTTCCTGAAAACACCAAATCGAATTGATCCCACATGTCTTCAGCCGTCGCTCCCTCGAGCTTTCGCCCGTACCTCCCTTCTCCAACCCATCTTGTAGCCTATCCGCTGCGCCATCACCTCCCACCAGCTCTGGGCCTTGACAAACTACAAGCACACGAAGCTACACTCGGCAAAGCTGGCCTGCGAACGCCGCCTACCGAACTCAACATGAGCGCCGCATATCAGAACCCCGTGTTGTCCAACACGTACAACAACCATGTTGCTCTGGCAAGACATCCAAATAACCTCATCCAGACGGGTCGGTCAGGAGGAACGCTCTATGACACCGTGGTAAATCCGTATCCCACAACCCAATTGCAGTACCCGCAACATCATCCTGCTCAGGCGGTCGTCTCTCAGCAACCGCACCCATCTTCGAGACCATCGACTCGACCAGCGTCTCCCGCGTCTACCGGCACCCTCAGCGCCCGTTCGGCACACTCAGAAGGCACCATTTCGAGGAAGGAGTCGAAGATGGTGACGCACAGTCTGCAGCTCCCCTCGTGCATTAGTCCAAACGGGGGGAACTTGGATGATTTTGCCGCTCTGGTGTGTATTAGTTTGTCCTTTTCTATAGTATTGTAGCTAATGTAACGCAGATGACATGCTTCTTCTGGTTCGAGGACATGGACACGATTCGCGCCGCAGAACACATCGAGGAACGTCGACCATCCGAGCCGATTCCGCCCCTCTCCAAGTATACCCAGCCTTGCCCCTCATATAAGCAATGGGTCAACAAGGTCCTGTCGACGACTCAAGTGACACAGAACGTCATTCTCTTGGCGCTGCTGTTCGTGTACCGACTGAAGAAGGTGAACCCGGAGGTTAATGGCCGCCCGGGAAGCGAGTATCGGCTCCTGACTGTGGCCCTGATGTTGGGCAATAAGTGTATGTAGCCCTATTGCGATTTAGAGCCATGATTAGCTAATTAGAACTAGTCCTGGATGATAACACCTACACGAACCACACTTGGGCCGAAGTCTCGTCCATTTCCGTGAAGGAGATTCACGTCATGGAGGTGGAATTCTTGAGTAACATGCGATATGGCCTGTTGACGTCTAAAGAGGAGTGGGAAGAATGGTTGAAGAAGTTGGCATGCTTCCATGAATATTGCGAAAGAGCAGTGATGGACGAAAGGCGCCGAAATGCCGCTCCCGCCATGACGATGAACATGTCGCCGATCCCCGGCAGATATACGTCTCCGCTCCCGTCTCCCACCAGTATCCTCCCATCGACTGGACAGGGTGCGCCTTTGTCACTTGCGGCTGCTTATTCTCCCAACCCGACGGCCCATACCCAGAATTGGAATGGTTACCACCCAACTCCATCAGTTTCGCCTCTAGCAGCGAAGCCAAGTCTCGGACATTCTCTAGTACGAAAGAGGAGCCTCGAGGGTAGTGATCTTTTTGAGCCTGCTCCCAAGCGAGTTACACGCCAACACCCAGTCACGAGGATGCCTGGAACTAGGCCGATCCATACGGGTGCCGAGCAAGCTCGACTACCCGTGCCGCATCTGACTCTTGATACCAGCCAAGCCGCTCCTCTACCTACGTACCCGCCAGTTACATATCCGCCATCGACATATCCTACCCAACCTGCCATGTCGTTGCCCCCTCTCGGTCACGGCATGAGAGCGATGTCGACGGTATATCCTACCACTACGACCAGCTGGACGCCTCAGGGACCGGTACTAACAACGTGCGGACCGCAAACACCGTCGTATGTCATGCCTCCCAACTACGGCACACCGACCAAGCGACAGAGTCCTACGAGTCTTACTCCGTTCGGCTCATCACCATTAGCGGAAGTGTACGGCTCCCACACTCCCATCTCGAACTCGCCGCTAGTCTATCTACAGCAGCGAGCGAGTCCGTACAAGCCTGTTCGTCGGGTGAACACTCTTCTTAACCCTCCCCCATCCATCCCGCTCTCCCAGTATCACCTAGGGTCAAACCAGATGCATTACCAGCCTCTCGGCCGACGAAACGACTTGCGTTCTGGCATTGTTCCGGAGTTTCTACCTCCCTATGCTAATCCACGACCCACGAACCATCATTACTAGTCGATATTTCTGCTCCTATCTCGACCACTCTGCATTCTCTAGATCTTGGTATGGCGACTGCATTATTATTATTATTTTTTCGTTTTGCTTTTTAGCACGACATTTGCATCGGCCTTGGCGTTGGGAGGCGGAATACAGTCGAGATGAACTCGACACCTCACGGACAAGGGCTCCACACTTTGATTTTTTGTTTCGGAAATAGCATCATACAGAAGGCGTTCGGTAATTTAATGTAAAGGTGGTTTCGAGGCGTTTGAGCAGAAATCAGAGGATGGAGACTGGCATGTTCTTTGCAGCCATGTATTCTGGTTGATATCGGGGGAGGGATTCTCGGGGTGGCGAGCAGAGTTGTGAGCTCAAGTTTAACATGGGCATTATTTGGTCGTAGAACCATACACCTCGTGAAGCAGCATTGGTGTAGATAGATGGATTACCAGCAATGGTAACGACTCGAAAATAAGGAATGAGTTTTCAGGGAGCTATCTATTCCAGTGCATACGTGAACGCCATTGCCCAACTTTAGCTTATCGTGAATGCTCACGCTTGAGCTTATGATGTCACTAGGACCCCGAATTTCTCAATTCTCGAGCTCAATGCGGGGAATTGGGGTGGGGTATTCCCCAATGAGGGGAACGTGGTTTGCTTAGTTTCCCCTAATTGATTATTATCATTGGCCATTGGCTTTGGGGTCAGGTATCTGACGTGATTCTCGGCTAAGTACATAACCACATGTATCTACATACCCCTATTGAACCTCAGTCCCTATGTCCGAATTCATGTGGGGAAGACAACTCAACTCAACTTACATCGCTCCGAGGAGTTGTTGATCCCGCAGCTTGGAAGTGACTAGATAAAAGCGGCGTCTTCAATGTCATCGAACTCGTCTAGTACCACATTGTCTCGCAAGATATTGCCATTGCATGTCCCAAGGGCAATTCTTATGTGTCCGAATGGACAGGCAAACGCACCCCATAAGACGAGTCTAATACGAAATCACGACGGTAGTAAAAAGAGGACTGAGTTTGATCTCTGACCTCGGTAGTTTTGCATAAATTTATTGTCCATATATCAGTCATAAGTACAATTAACCTTTGGAGGCTTTATAACAACAGAGGCAAGATACCTATTATATATTCGTTCAACCTAACTCGACATAGTTGTACTTGTCTAAGAGCCTTTATGAACGTCGCCTACAGGAGAATAGCAACAATGGCGAGCTCACGGATGAAGTCGTGGTTTCCGACTACTTCATATCCGTTGATAGTTAGTGCGCCGATGGACTTCGTCACGAACCCAAGGCTCGCGGCCGAAGTGACCAAGGCGGGAGGTTTGGGTCAGTCGGCATCCCGTTTCTAAATCTCTGATAGCATGTCTGAACAGCGACTACTACTCCAGCGGGAACTTCACATGGACCCTTCCCTTCTCTAATACCATTCTCATCACTGCTGACACATACCCCTTAGGATTCATCCAGGGAGGTCGAGACTTCAGTCCGGAGTCCCCTGTTTTGAAAAAACTTGATGACCAGCTCACACAGGCGCGCGAACTCCTCAGATCAGATGGGACTGATCCTGCGAAGGACGGCAGCACTCCTCTCCCCATCGGTGTGGCCTTTGTTACGTACGCAGCATCCTCGCGGCACTTCGGCGAGACTACGGTTCCTATCTTACGAAGACATAAACCGGCCGCGGTCTGGCTCTTCGCGCCGTCCCCCGCAACCCCGGATACTCTCCCTAATATGCTCAGGGAGCTGAAGTCGAAGCTGGAGGCGACGAATGATCCGTGGAACCCCAAGGTCGTGGTCCAGGTCGGTTCTGTCGCTGCCGCCCTTGATGCCGTCAAGCGCGGGGCGGATATTATCGTGGCACAAGGCACCGATGCAGGAGGCCATCAATGGGCTAGCGGTGCGGGCGTCGTGAGCTTGGCGCCTGAGATCGTTGATTCGATACACAAAGAGTTCCCCGAGAGGCAGATCGCGGTGTGGGCTGCGGGCGGCATAGTTGATGGCAGAGGTGTTGCGGCAGCGTTGGCATTAGGCGCAGAGGCTGCTGTGCTCGGTACGAGGGTAAGCTCGTTACCTTTAGTCCATGAGACTGGTTATCTGTCTCATGCATGACGGCCACGTTGCTGATGTCGAGGATCTAGTACATGGTGGCGACTGAATCGGACGCGCAAGACTTCAAGAAGAAAGCCATCCTATCTACCTCGGACGGGGGCGCGAACACAGTGAAGTAAGCCAACTAGCCGTGTAGATCTCTTTCCACCCTATACCCCTTTTGATTGCAGCGAGGTCTCAGTCATCGAACGAAGAGTGATAACAGCGTCTCTTGTTACCAGATCTCAACTCCACGATCATATCCAGGGCAATATGAGCTGGCCCGACATCTACGACGGCCGCGCTATCATCACCCCATCGTACCGAGACCAAAAAGCCGGCGTGTCATTTGATGAGAATACCAAATGGTTCAAGGCTGCCAAAGAAGGTGGTGATCTCTCCAGGATGGTCACTTGGTCGTGAGTAATGTCCTTTCTTTACATATGCAGACCGAGGTTTCGCTAACTGCTGTCGCTAGTGGGACGGGCGTCGGTTTAGTCAAGGAGGAACTCCCTGCTGCGGAGATCACGAAACAGGTGAGAGAGGGTGCGTTAGAGGCGATTATGAACCTAAAGTCCTCTCTTTGAATGGTTGAGGACGAATAAAGACAGGCATGTGTAGTTATAAGATGCCGTCTTCCACGTACACATCGCTTCATACGCGTCCGCCCTTCCACCACTCCAGGCCTGCGAATAAGGGCATCTTTACTTTCGACGATCTACCGCGGGGCTTAGCTGTTTGATATTGAATGATAACACTGTATATACCGTCGATTGATTGACAATCATGAATTGTGTCGAGCTTTCTAATGAGGAATCGCAAGCGTTCTGAAGGGGCGTTTATCTCTTTGCTTGCCTCCCGACGTCTATACTACCTCCGTTAGGCGTATACCATCGAGGTATTATATAGATATTCGCTACTATACCGCCGATGAGAAATATTACCAGTTGTCTATATGTAGTACAATATCAAGCATCGAGACTATGACCACCAATCGTTGCCCCGTATCCTTCTTCTTCTCTCCTGGGTATAGTCCGTCTTAGCGTAGCCGATCGGATCGCTTATAACCACATCATGCAGCTAAATCCGCCTACAGTCGAGTGGAGAAATTCCCCCCCTCAGAGAAGAATGAGGTGGAGTGTGCGGAGAGCGAGAAGACATTCATGGCTTACATGCCTATACAACAGCTACATTCTATGAACTGCAATGTAGTGTACGATAAAGAGGTCTGGAAGGGGAATCCCTAATGAGCATGGCATGAAAGGAAACGCTGCCTTGGTAGGGGTATGGACTGGAAAGGGAGTTTCTCAACACATCATCAGAGCTATTGTATGTAGAGTAATCGGAATAGGAGTACTATTAACTATGTTATTTGTACAATCTCCTTCCTACTCCCTTTATTATCCCCTACTACGCCTTGTTGCTCTTCATCAAATGCGCATTAACCGGCGTCAACGCCTTACCCTTAAGCAGGAAAGCCTCGATATTCTCCATCGCGAGACGCTCGAACCCGATGTTCGTCTCGATGGCGCCGCCCGCGTTGTGCGCCGTCAGCGTCACGTTGCGCATCTTGCACAGCTGCGGGTGCACGTTCGGCTCGTTGGCGAACACGTCGAGGCCCGCCGCGTGCAGCTGGCCGCTCTCCAGCGCCTCGACTAGAGCGTCTTCGTCGACTAGCGTGCCGCGCGCGATGTTCACGAACCGCGAACCGCGCTTGAACTTGGTTAGTCGCTCGCGGTCGATCAGGACCGACCCACCGAAGGGTGCTGCTAGCACGATGCAGTCGGACGTGCCTAGGAGCTCGTCGAGCGTAGCCACGAAGACGGCGTTACCGGTGGCGGCTTCCTGCTCCGGCGTCTTGCGCATGATGTCGTGGTAGTGGATCCGCATGCCGAAGCAGGCGTGGGCCTTGCGCGCGATGACCGAGCCGATGTTGCCCAGGCCCACGACGCCGAGGATGTGGCCTTGCGGGTTGTGCGCCGTCATGGTGGCGAACTTGTGCGCTTCGGTCCATTTCTCAGAGTCGCCGGACCGTGCTGCTAGTTGCGACCACGCCAGGTTCCGGAATACGCTGAGGATGTGGAATATGGCCATGTCGGCTACGGCTTCCGAAGATGCTTGCGCCCCGTTGCAGTAGAGTATGCCTATCGGCCTGGTTAGTATGGATACTCTGATAGAGTAAGGAACACGTAGGAGCCGGGTTATTTTCTAATGAAAGAATCATATGCGCTGGGCTATACAGCCTCTGGGGGATGACAGATGGGCGAGTTCAGGGACAGGGCCCGGAGAAAGGGGTAAGGTGACCGTGGCCTACCGTGCTCAGCCATAATATCAACGTCAGCCCAGTCATACCCGGCACCAGCACTCGTGTAGATCTTCATAGATTTGGGAAGTAATGGGATGAGTTCTGAGTCCCAGCGGCCCATCTCGCCGCCCGTATTCCAGAACGGCCGGAACACAGCGTCGAAGTCCCCCCATTTTCGGTCCCGGAGTGCCTGTAGGAACGGCTCCCTTTGCCTTTCTTCCACTTCCGGCCGGATTACTGTGAACTCGGACGCAAACCGCTCGTATACCTCTGGGTTGTGCTTGACGGGGTCCCCGATGTGGAGGACAACGGGCTTCTTCTTCTCCGTTGTCGACATGATTGCGATGTGACCTCTATACTGACAAGATTCCTAAGTCTCTTTTCTCTTTCACTTTTTCCCTTTGGAAGACACAGCTTTATTTGGTGAGCTGGGTTCAGTCTAGCATGCTATAATCTGCAATGAATGGACGGGGGAGATAATGAGCGAATCGATTCGCTTTGTATTATATCCTCTAGTTCACCATGCGCTCGAAAGCCGATGAACTTGGGTCGCATGAGGTGGAGAAAGGGTTCGCTGAGCCGCAACTGGGGAATTCATCTAGCGTGTTCGTCTCCAAGTCCACCATAATAGGAATAGGCAATCGGACAGAAGCGTTTTGTGACTTTAGTCGGCTCGATCGCGGCGTCTCGTCTACTAGAGCGAGGAGATCGTACCTTGCCGGTCGGATGCTAGTCCGGCCATCTCCAACACTTCTTGGGGCCCTCCCGAGCCCGCGCTCTCTCCGCATGTCGGCCGCACTAAAGTCCTCCTGACGAAACCCTTTGTGTAGCTAGTTGCTGCCGACGAGCCAAGGAACGGCTTGAGATTCTAGTGGAACTTGGGACGACTTAGTGGAGATCGTGGGGTATATGCGGAGAGGATTGACTCGTGCTCGTGCAAGGATTGAAAGCCTGACGGGTAATGAAGTCTAGTATACGCCGCTTAAGTCTAAAGGTGGAAATGCGTCTATGGCACGGCATAATAGAAAGGTCGCCAACAGCACCTTGACAACTAGAGACGAAGTAGTGAGTCTTGCTATAGATAAATTACCTACACATGAAGATGTTAGTATAGTAATGAGAAGCATCTTACTGTGACGGATCAAGTCTATTGACATTACTAGTTCCCCTGTTGATTCCTATGTCCCGTTACAAACATGGGATCGCTCTACATAGAGGGATATTATTACATATAGGGCTGAAATATGGCTTGTAATTCAGTGTTTGTCTTAAGATGCCTAAACTGTCAAGGTCTAAGGCTTTATGCCAATGTCAAGATGGTATCCTAGCCGGATTCCTTAACCTCCAGGTCTACAACAAACGACATTACTAGGTTATATCACGAATAAGCCAAGGTGCCAGGCCTAACTTATGAAGAGAATTAGCTCGTTTGGGAGATTAGCTCTAACAAAGGAGACAAGATAGGAGAAAAAGAGCCTCTTCTGCATGTATACCTGGGTTTACCTTAGAGTAGGTTGTCATTACCCCCTTATTTGTAACACAAGAAGACTATTGATGCTTTGAAAATAGTTGGTTTCTAGTCATTTAACCGAGCGTCTATTTGTGGTACCTTTTTATTTATCCAGTAACCAGATACATACAGCAGTCTGAAATAAGGATACATGTAGGAACATTATTTGTCGTGAACATATCAGTTCCATGACCACGAAGTATGAGACGTCATGCTGCAAATAATCTCAGGCAAGCAAGGAAGCCCAACAGTGACGCGTTAGATGTGAGTCCCTTTGTATGTGTCCACGTGGCTCGTAACCGACTTCGGGGGATTGTTGTTTCTTCGATTACCGTATCGTCGGCCCGTGAGGCGGATTGTTTCATGTTACTGGTATATCTTGGATTGGACACCTACCTGCCTATACACTGGCGCTAAACACTATCACTGACGAATGATTATGTATATAGACTTGTTAGTACAGTGCATTGGAACCTACTGGGTGACTTCTCTACCTTCGATAGCTTCCGTGACGTGATCTTCCTTGTTTTTATATTACGAGTGCTTTGGAACTGTGATCAATCTTGAGAAATATAGACGTCTATGTTCGGATTGGTTGAACTTATTCAAGTTGGCTGTAATTTTAGAATGGGATGAAGTTTTTATTCTTTTAATTATTTCTTGTTTTATGTCTTAGCCTCTACCTCTCGATAGTATGTCTTCTTTCAACTAGTATTCTTGCTTGAGCTGAAGTCATCCGTGAGTCAATGTCTAATATTCAATATGGTAGCATCAATTCATCTTTGAGGTTTGGGGCACCAAAACAGCTGAGGCGCTCCCGTTGTTCATTAAGATTGACCACGTTAGTCTTGGTCTCATATTCTAGGTGGTATAAACCACAACCCTAGGCATTATGAGTCCCTCGGTAGATTTGAGTAGGGACACAGAGCTAGAACGTTCACGCTGGCAACATAATACGATTTTCGATATCCCTAGTTGACGTCGGTTCCAAAGAACTTATCCTTTCGAGCCAGGTGTCGTGGCTATCATCTCGCTAAGGGGATATCCTTGACATGTCAAGCTCGTGTCTCGGGCACTACCTAGCTTTCTCATGGCTGCTCAACAGCGTGGTGCGGATCAGGATGAATTAGGGGTAAGGAGGCCTGGCGCCAGTGGAATCGCGCCATATTGACCGTAGTCTGGGGAACATGGAAACACCAAAATAGGTCGGCAAGTCTGCCACGAATGTGTCCTACCAATTTAAGATTGCCTATTTGAGAAGGAATACGTGCCAACTTATTCCTCAAGGTCGAGTATTAAGAAGAGATCTACCTGTGCCTGATGCATAGAAGACGAGTATCTGCTGTACGACAGAACAGGTCGTGGCAGAGAAACATTGAAATGATGAAGGGGAGCCGTGATGGTTGGCCAAGGACTACTACCATTGGTGGAAAGCAGCGACTTGTGCGACGGGGGAGCTGAGTTGGCATCACGACAAATATGACCAGGGCTGCCAGGAGCCTGATACAATAAAGGGTGGTTGCACAAATAATCCGTTGGGCATCAACGCTAGATTGACGATCGACGAGCGTGGGGAAATGAGGCGTTCAGGGACTCGTTGATCTTGATCAAGTGGTTGTTGCGCTCACCTTAAGTCCTAACGTTTCTAACGATAGCCGAATCCCAAAGTGGAAACGTGACCGCGAGAATGATCATGAGCTTATAGGAAATTCGTGAAAACAATATCGCGAACATAGTCGTCACCTATTATGCCCAATTGACCCCGAGACTCCATCCATGCTTCGTACAAACCTTGCTCTCGCATCGTACACACATGACAAACCTGTTCCCAATAGCATTGCTCGTAATACATGACGAGAGCCCACAAATTTCGTTGCTGGCCACTGTGTAAGCCGTTCTGTAGATGTGCGGCAGACTCCTCGAATACCCTATGCCCATCGCGTAACATCCTCGTAGGAATGCTGGCACCCGTAACCCTCCCAGACCACATACTTCACAATATCCAAGATCGTAATAAGCGCAACCTGCTATGCAGCTGCAGGAGCATCACCGGCGGCAGCACCACCAGCACCGTCTGAGTTCTTCGAACCTTTCGAACCGGACGACTTGCGGCGACGATGCCTCCTCTTTTTGAAGCGGATTGACCTCCGGTAAACGTATAAGAAGGCGAAAGCGCCAACTAGGAAAACTGCTAGAAGGATACCGACTACTACGCCAATCGTAGTGTTGACGTTGTCTGCCGCTCGCTTTCGTAGGCTTGGCGTATGGTTAAGCGCAGGGAGGGCACCAAGGCTACGACCAAAGACCCGGCGTGCCCAGCATGATATTGACTCGACGGGAAAAGAAGAGCTGTGATATATGTTGAGTTCGTGGGCGGGTATCAAGTCCACTCCGAGTCTCGCGGCTGAAGCCGGAGAGGAGTCTGGTCTGAGATGATTTGTTTGTGGTATATACATTTTAGGCAATCTGCGCGTCGATAGATAGGTTGGGAGGAGATGGATGAATTTGTCGAAGCATGGCGCGCCATAGGCGCAGAGAAGGTAAAGAAACGAAGCAGAGTAAAAGGTGACGGGAAGGAACCTACCTAAGGAGAGGAAGTTGGGCGACGAGAGCGATTTTATTCCTTAGAGCTACTCCAAGTCTAAGCAAGGTCGCAATGTGTAACTAGCGATCACTGCGGAAGGCATATCTCGCGTGGGCAGACGACCACTCACCCTTGATACCTACATTAGATGTACAGCCGAACAACTGACGATGATAGCGGGGTTGCTGATGAAGGCTGGCTAGAACCTCATTCGCCTCTCGCTGTTCGGCAACGGCCAACGATGATAGACTTGGGGATGCAGTACCTACGCTGTGGACGGGGAATTTGTGATAGGACCAATGCATGCAGTCTTAACGATCTAACTCGTCGATAGGTCCCTTGAGCTGGAGAGCTGTAGGTTCCCGTCTGTAGAACGTGCCTCAGCGCCTACACAGATGGCCATAAAGGTAGGATCTGACAGAATGCAGAACCCAAGCCATGCAGACCTCAGCGAAGCCCTGTCCTGGTGAAAGGACATTCGCCAGACTGGGTCAAGTGAGAGGAGCCGAGCAGCCGGACGAGGGAATCTGCATACAGTAATAAAGCAAATGTCCCCGGATAAAATGTGCAACATGCACTGGCTGCTGCGGAGCTTTGGGGATGAATGATATCGCAGCGCATATCTTCCGACGCGGAAAGCGACCTAAACATGCCCATACAGAAGAACCTTGGAAGTAGGGATTAAGAAAATGGGTCATCGGAATGGCATAGAAAAAACAGACGTCTCAAGCTAGAAGCCCAAAGCCCAAAGGGCCCAAGTAAAACGACGATGGGTGCCGGTCCGAGGAATAGGGGACTTATGGGTAAGACGTGGGATTCTGCGGTGATTCGTTGCATGTCGAATGCGATTGGGTTAGAATTGGCGATGCCGCAGCCCCTCCGTCACAGTCAGATTGGAGAAGGATGCCGCATGCGGATGCATGATGGCTTAGCTGCTGCCAGCTCATCGTCTAACCCATTGACCATTGTGCTTCGAGAAAAATGATGAAGGTGGGAAGAATATTTGAGAATGAGGCGAGCGTCAAGTCGTGGAACCGAACGCAGCGGGGTGAATATTACATTTAATAGACCGTGTTACCACGTGACGAGATGAGGTCATAGCGTTATTCTAGGTGTATTGTTCACAGTGCAAAGAACCTACCTCCGTACAACATCATTCAGACTTCAACCATCATCGTTTGATAGTATCGATAGGTACACGAGAACGGCCATATTAATATTCCGGTCCTTATTTCTCATTTATACAGGCAAAAGGCGAGGGCGTCTGCATCTCGGACACTTATCTCACAAGGCTCTATCTTGGTAATGGAATCAGCTGAAGACGACTAGACTTTAGACATACTGTCCAAGCATGGCTCTCTTCGGAGTAATAATACCAATCTAGGCACTCTGTAGACCGTGATACTGTCAACTCCCTATTTGCTCTCCGGTCCATGGTCCTTTTAAAGATATTAGCACACTCGAGACAAGAGAGGAAGTAATTGTTTGCGGATAGAAGAAATCAGGGCAAGACTGGAAAGAGTTTAGAGACAATTTACACCAACCGTTCGAAGGGACATCTCCGCAAAGATCATTTGTCCATAACTCATTAAATAGGAGCTTAGTGAAAGCCTGGCCGATTTACAACCGGTTGACAGTTCATGAATATGTAAGGGATGGGAAAAGGGGCATCTTGCTGACTGACACAGCGTTGATCCGTGGCGGTGTCTGTGGCGCAAATAATTTAAAAATTGATCTCCCGAACTCACCGAACTCACCGAACTCGATATGAACAACTTTCGGCTTTGGGGATGCTTCATGTAATCTATACAATTTGAGGGATTAACATATGGCTAATCCCCAGTCGCTCCCTCTTTCTTTATGTCTTCTTTGTAATACCATTTCAATTCTATTTTTCGGCTCCGGCGCGATTATTAGGTGTTAGTGTGAGCCGCTCTGGGGCCAACACGCGCCCATAATGGCTCGGCCTTTTCATCTGGGGTCTACAGCGAGCCACGGGCTCTTCGACCCGTCGATGCACGGTCTCGAATCTATAAGTGACATCATTGGCCACTGGGTAACCGGGCTCGACATCACACGCTTAGGGTCACTCGCCGCGTGCGTAGGTGCCGCCCCCGCGGTGTGGCGACTTTTGAAGACAGCTTGGCGCGAGGTGTATGGTTGGTTGCGACAGTTCTTCATCTCGTCTGTTACCATACCCGGTCGAGACCCGCTGAACAGGCATGTAACGAACTGGGTCGTGGCCAATGTCGTGCAGTTTCGAAGTATCCGATCTTTCACGGCCCGCACACAAATTCAGACCGGAGCCGTAGCGGATCGGGCCGCATTGCTCAAGAAGACTCGCCGGGATGTACAATATTTGCCTCATTTTGAAACCATTTGGTTCTGGCATGGAGGTAGCCTGTTTGTGGCCAGGCGATCACTCGAGAGTTTCAATGCATCGATGGCCGATTCTGGTTACGACGGTATCGGAGGAGAAGAGCTCACCATTGGCTGTCTTGGACGATCAACGGAGCCTATCAAGAAGCTTATCCAGTGCTGCCAGGAATATGCAGACAATCAGACGCAATACTTCGTTATCATATACGCTCGTGACCGTTATGGAATGTCCTGGCAGCCCAAGTCTCGCAAGCCCATCCGTCGTCTGGAGACGGTCCATTTCGACGACAAGCTCAAGCGTGATCTCCTAGCCGATATCAGGAAATACCTCGACCCTAAGACGAAGAGACTTTACCAGAGCCGCAGCATGCCTTACCGTAGGGGTTACCTGTTTTATGGGCCACCAGGTACCGGGAAGTCGTCGCTGTCTACTGCCCTCGCTGGCGAATTTGGCCTCGATCTTTACGAAGTCAAGATTCCTAGCGTGGCAACAGACCAGGATCTAGAACAGATGTTCCAGGAGATCCCACCGCAGTGTATCGTTCTCCTGGAGGACATCGATGCTATCTGGAGGGAGCGCAAGTCGATGAATCGTGAGCAACATAACGAGACCACATCGAACTGCACACTTTCCGGTTTGCTTAATGTCCTAGATGGCGTTGGATCCCAAGAAGGTCGCATCGTAATCATGACGACGAACAAACCGGAACGACTCGACAGCGCACTTGTGCGACCTGGACGCGTCGATATGAAAATCATGCTGGGTAACATCAGCCAAAAGTCAGCTGAGCAGATGTTCCTCCGTATGTTCACACCAGATATTGATACTTCACTACTGGTATCGGTAAGGAATGAAAAGGGCAACCTGTCTGAGGGTCACGAGCCGCAGGTAGACCTTAAGCAGCTACGGATACTTGCTTTAGAATTTTCGACACATGTTCCTGATAATACCTTTACTCCTTCACAGTTACAAGGGTTCTTCCAATTACATTTAGACAGCCCTATCGAGGCGACTTTGAATATTTCTGCATGGGTCGAGAGGGAATTGTCTGGGATATCATCGGACGATGATATTGAAATCGTTGCTAACGGGAAGGCTTCATAAGATATAAAGGGGATGCATGATAGACGTCAAAGCATTAGATGTATCATAGCATTGTACTAAATATTTCCGTATTGGGATTAGATGGGGTCCTGGAGTTGGGCATAATGGTTGGATTACAGGCTATCAACGTTGACTTAAGTGCTGAGCAAGAGCTATGTTCCTCGTTTGTCGTAAGAAATGTGGATAAGCCGCACTTGCGTGCTATCCCAGGTCACAGGATACTAACTAGCTTGTTTGGATAATGTAGGTTTAGATTAAAGGGGTTATTTGGTGTTAGTTGTCGGGCTTACGAGAGGCTCATCAACTGACAAGCTTAAATACATTGAGCAACGATCCTGTACCTACACACGACTTATTAGTTCATTACCCAGAGTAGATAAAAAGGATATAGACATCGAATCTTGAGCAAGACGCTACGTGCGCATGAGGTTGCTAGATTTTTGTACTCTTGCCCCTTGGGCGGAAGTCCGTATTTTAATAAATCGCTGAACATCTTGCTGTAGGCACCGTGACTCGTGCTCTCAAAGGGAACTGACTGTCAGGATACCTGACCTTGATACCTGACCTGTCAGGATGGGACTTGGGCAGGAAGACAAAGAGGTTCTTGTATGTATACCCGGGGTCTCCCCCAGATAGGTTGTAGTCCCTCGCGGAACAACATAGTTCATACCCCCCTATATGGTCCGCCTCGTGACAAGTACATTCTACTGCCGAGCAAACGACATCCCTCAGCACGGCGGGTCAAACACTCGAATAAGAGATTCGGCTTCTAGAGTTAGCTGGTCTTAGAAAAACAGAGCTCTCGTTCGGCTTCGTAGAATACTACACACCATGGGATGCAAATTACTTGGGGCTCGGGAAAAGCCTGTCATTAAGGGGGGTTTCGTTTGGCACGGCACTGCCGCTGCAAGCACAAATGGAGTCGATCAATCAGATAATATCTTAGTGTGGCTCATGCCGCAACCACTTATATCGTTCTGGATGGTCTCTCACTTGTTTACGGAGTAGTAAGCTAGAATCCTCGTAGACGAGCTACGTACATGGTTCCAGGTAGACCCTAACAGCTGAGCAGAGTCTATCGAACACAGCCTATCTTACGATTATTTTGAGCTCTTATCATTCCCTAGTAGATAGTCTATTGTGACGAATATTATTCTCGCGTCTTTCAGGAGGGTCTCACACGTAGACAGTTTTAGCGTAGACATAAGTCACAAAATGGTAGCTGAATCTGGTTGATCCGGGCACCAGCATGGCAAACGTTAGTTCTGCACAGAACTGCTCGAAATGCAATGTGCGTAGGTGTATATGAAGCTGCACTGCAAACGGTCTCGCTCACATCGATGATGCGAAATGCAGATGCAGATCGAGGATATTTAGTCTTCATCTTATCTTCCCATTGCCACGAGTGCAATACCCAAAAACCTGCTTATCATTGGCCAAGAAACGGCAGCCAAGTCGCTGAAAGACATACTCTTGGTGTAGGTCACGACTGTTCTGTTTGCTCGCTTCGGTTAACTTTTGCAGCCATCTAGCTCTGTCAAGCAAGAAGCTACTAGTACTTCTATTTGCCGGGCCGAGTGGCCATGGAAAGACGGAGCTGGCACGCAAGTTTGGAGAACTGATGTCTTTGGAGCTTCATTCTATTGACTGTACTATGTTTACTCGAGAAGACGAGCTATTTGGACCCATTGCACCATATCAAGGCTATCAAGGAGGTTCACCTCTCAATAACTTCTTGGCAAGGTTCTCGGGAAATAAATGCATTGTCTTCATGGATGAATTCGATAGGACGACCACAGCAGTTCGAAATGCTTTGCTTATTCCATTTGATCAAGGTACGATTCTTCGCTAGATCATATCTAAACTCTCTAGAATGGATTCAAAGGAGAATATAGGGATCGTCGCACTTTAACAAAGGTCGACTGCTCGGAGACAACTTGGATCCTCGCTACCAACATCTTTGATGAGACTATTCACGAGCATTGTAGAATCAACAGGGATGCCATTTACAATGATGCTGCTGGATTGAAACAGTCTCCCCTTATGAAGTAGTTTGTGGCTCGTCTAAAGAAGGAATGCGTGTCACATTTCGGAGCCCCTTTGACAGGTCGAATAATAGAGATAGTTCCATTCTTGACCTTCTCTCTAGATGAGGCAGCCGTGGTTGCTCATAAAGGCGTCATAGAACTAGAAGAAAGACTTTCCCGGCCTACCAAGTTAACGACGACCAAGAAAGGTGATAATCTAGTCGGTAATATCCAGCTAGACATACAGAGTGATTCCATCGTCTGCTCGACAATCTCCAACGACTATTACGTGCCCGAACTAGGTGCGCGGAGTATCTTCAACAGAGTCAATGAGGTGATTAGGAGGGACTTGGTAGGACAATATCTAAAGGATGGCGACAATTTCGCAGAGGACCAAAAGGAGACTCATTTTACTGTCGGTATCAATGGTGACAAGGAAGTCGCGGTGTGGCTTCAACGAGCAGAGGAGCCTTGAAGTATAAAGAGCGCATTAGGAAATATTGTTCTACCAAAAGCGTATGCGCGTTTAAGGGGACAGTGTGAGATTGCTCCGTGTAGTCTACTTACCTGGGTAGTGATCGTTCAAATATAAATATCCACTCTAGTGTAGTGCTAGCTGGGTATTGGCTACGATTGTGAGTTCCTTCATATATGCCTTATTCAACTAATATGTTATCTCAAGCGCCAGTGAGATGATTGAGGGTGGGATACATAGGTAACTTTCAAGCTCCTAGTTGAACTGAATGTATTTCGACATCATCTCCACGACAGACCACTGCTATACGAAACCTACAGCGAGCTTACAAGCGAAGTAATCTAACGAACTTTTCTCTATTAATAATATTTATGGAGACAGATGCTACTATGTTAGGTGTATATAGTAATAGGCCTTCTGGTTCTACGTAGAACAGGTTGCTAGTCAAATCTCAGCTCCCTAATTGGGCTGTACAACGTTGCTAGGTATTCGGACTTCGCGCCATCCAACCACAAATACCCTAGGCCTCTACATGACGCATGAGGAGCGGGAGAATGAATTTGAAGCCTGTTGGATTTGAATTGTACTAACTACCTAGGTAGAGAGATGTATAAAGGCGGGTGTGTCGCCATGAATTAGGCATCTACGATATAAACCAAAGTTGCGCCTGAAGAGACATAATCGACATGATGAAGTTCTCGCTCACCTCTCTAACAGTCGTTCTCGTCACACGGACTTGTATCGTCTCAGCTGTGAGTAACACAAATTAATTTATATTTGCTCATCCGGCATGCAGAAAATACCTAAATGCATTGTTCTATTCACCCCTGTCTCTTCTTATATAGCGGTTTTGAATAGGAATGGCTCGGATTTTCCTGTTTCTAGTCTCCGACTCTCTCGGGCCGTCAGGATGACTCGTGCTGAAATCAATCCTCCTAATTCTTAAAATGATTGTCGAGTTACAACATATCAGGTCTCTCCAACATATGCGAAATCAACTATAACAAAAATAACATGATACAATCCCCTATCCTCTCCTTGCCTCCTTATAACAAATTATGTGGAGCTATAACGACTAGGTGTGGGTGTTAAAAAGTGGAAACTCCGACGTCAAGTTACCGCATAGGGCGTGCGTAGAGGCCTCTGATTCGACAACGGTGATCATCGGTCAGGGAGTGCCGACACCAACGTACCGCCTCATGATGTAAGTGTTCCGAAATCAGGATTTCATCCAAGTCCGTAAGTACTTGATCCCCCCCCAACCCGTTTAATTCGACTGCCCTGCACGTAATGATGTGCATCGGGTGGTGACGTTGGTTCTCAGTCGCCATCGTCGATGAACGTATGTAACGTAAAGGTTGGTAAATCCTGATACTTTCAAGTTTTCAATCATACATCTCAGTACAAATAAGTACCTAACGTACGGACGCTCCCGGATTCTCCATAGCTTCATCTTCTCATCATTATTTTTGTTCTCCATCATCAACTTACCTAAGCAAAATCTTGTAATAACTTCACACCACTTCAATTACAGCTTCATTAAGTTTATCTGTGACAACACATAGAATACGATGTCTTCCAGCGCCGACGAGAAGCAGCCCCAGAGGCACCAGACGGTGACCCAGGAGTCCGATCACTCGGACAACTCAGAACAGATGTCCGAGACCTCAAGGCCACCTCGGACCCGCCGCCGCAACCGCCGCCGCCCCGGTTCCGTGCAGCCCTACCAACCCCAGGATGACCAGCAGATGCTTCAGCAAAGGCAGCAGCAGCAGATGTTACAGCAACAGCAGCAGCAACAAGTGACACAAGACCAAGGGGGCAAGGATGACAAGTCTGACACCCTCCGACTCCGTCTCGACCTCAACCTAGAGGTCGAAGTCACGCTCAAAGCTCGCATCCACGGCGACTTGACCCTAGCATTGCTGTATGTGACCAATTTCTTTCTTAACCAATCCGCATTCGTAATGCTTTCTCTAACCCATGATATAAAGAGACACTGCCTAACTCATATCCTTTCCTAGGGATACCTAAGCTCTTCGTCAAAGAGAGACGATACGACAATCACGACTTTCATTCATTAGGTTTCGCGAATAGGTATTTGAAGATTGGGAAAATACATTACTCGACAAGGAATACGAAAAAGATGTAATATCTTCTGGGGGATGTATGTGTTATTGGTTGTTGATAGGGAGAACACCCTCGATCTTATCACATGGCCCCTCTGTCCCTGGATCCCTCGGTCGGTCCTTTTCACTGTACAAGTACGAGTACCAATTTACGGCATCAAGATTAGTTTAGACTTGGTAATACAAAATAATACGGGATTATTTTTCAGGAATTAAACTCGGAATACGGACATTCTTGCATATGACGAAACACCTTGATTAACCCCCTATTCATCCGCACCCACATCATGAATGCAGGTAAATCTGATGCATTATGTAAGGCAAGATGCATGCGTAATATGTTACATGCATAATCTTCATTACTTCGTGACACGTTATCCGGCTCACACCATTTTGCTGTGACGTTCCGGAGCATCCTCATCTGTAGTGTTCCCATGCCGACGAGTGATACGATACCACACGAAGAAAGTGATGGCGGTGAGCCCTACTGCGATGGCGACGAACACCCATATGTACTTAGAAACGACTGGTTCACCAGCTTGGGCGTTCCAGTCGAACAGATCCATCGAGAATATGGCCTAGTCAACTTAGCCAGGCTTTCTCGGGTACGGAAGAGTTCGCGGTACTTACTGCAACGCTTGAGAAAGGTAAGTAGACCATCGTCAGTAGGGCGATTAACTTCATCTGGTTGCCTTCCCTTTTGGCTTCCATTGCAACTAGAGTGTTCGCTCGCGCAATCTTCGTGTTAAGACCCGAGTCGTGCCTCGCAATATGATTCCACACCTAACCATCTTCAGTACTCCATCAGGTCGAAATCAAGTCAAGGGACAGCTTACCGTCTGCATAGCAAGAGTGGTGTTTCCCACGATCATATTACATTCGTCCATCTTATCATCATACTCGTTGATAGTATCTTGCAGCCTCTTCTTCATCTGAAATCCGGCTTTCTTGAACCGGCGCACTTTGTTGCTGTGATTGTGATGCGCTTCACTCTTATGTGACGCGAAATGATTCCCGAACTCATCGATCTCAACCAAAAGCTTTAACAGTTGCCGCTTTACAGCTCGCATATGGTCTATGAGATTCCGACTTTGGACACAAAGCGCGAGACACTCCTGAGCTTTATCGCTGCTCATGTCTGTGGACGGATCCCATTTCCCGTTTTCAAGATGTTCGGAACGTAGGGTGAATCCATCTAGGAGTTGATCAGCCATGGAGACCAATCTTCGCCGTTCGAGTTCAGCAAAGATTTCAATCACCAGTAACGGGTACTTGGTCTTGTCCCCGGCTAGCCGGACGAGCTTCTCAATTTCTTGCATTTGATCTTCATCGCATCCATATACGACAGCAAACGTCGACTCATTGCTTGGAACGTAAGTGGCAGATAGCGCCAGATCGCCGGGGAGATACTTCGACATGCGAGCAGTAAAGCCTTTGATGCAGTGTTAAGACGGCATATGGTAGGCCGTAGAGATCAATATACTTACATATTTTCGAGTTCGTCCTCTTACTCTCTTCTTCGTAAACCGAGGAGAAGCAAGCGACCTGTCTAGTTATCGACCGAGTAATGCTTCGATGGACATGGAAGAATCTCGTAATTCTTTCCCATGTATCTCTAGTAACCGAGACGTACGAGACCGGTGCATCTTCCCCCTCGAAGATAGGCTCAGCTCTGTTAGAGAGTCTAGACGTAGACATGGTCAATATCTACATGTCTTAGAATGAATGGATGAAGCTGCCTTACACAATGTAAAGCCCATTTCCCCTGGCAATGGTGCTCGATGCCTATTTTGGTCACCTATTAGCTTCCGATGTATATTGCTCAATATCTGACACATTCGTCCTCATACATCATCAAACCAGTTCTCCCAGCCGTTTTTGTCCAGGAGCACATGTTTAATTAGTGTCTGATATGAACTAAGTCAGCGATATGAAAGAGCGCGAGGTACTGCTTCACTTACCGCATCAGACTCTAATTTTTGAAGTATGACTGTAGGGCGTGCCTGGAAATCGAAGATCCTCAAGTCATGATTAGTCCAAGTCGCTTCCTCCATAGGCCAATCCATTTCACTAGGTGCTCACACCCGATCTGCTTGTATGCTAGGGTCAAAGCTCACAGTTCAATAACTATTAATAGTAAGGACTTCTAGAAGGGTTGAAGAACCCCGACACCAGAGCCATATCTACGTCTAGGTAGCATCTGGCAAAAAGAACCCCACAGAATCCCCTCAGAAAGGTGTCATTCCTATTCTTCTACAAGCACGAAAGGCTTTCTAGACTGCCTTGGTGACCGCCGTTTTAGGGTCGCCACGTCCGAGCTGCTTCCGCCCTGCAGGTCAGCACGAATATCCGATTGGTTCACCACACTGCCTAGATTGTCCTGCTGCAGCTACCTGCTAACGTACGTATGCACTGGCTATCTACAGTCCACATGTAATACCTCACCTGATGCTCTGTTGTTGGTCAGCTAGGAGTTGCCTTGATTGATTACCCTCCAATTGCCTACCGACTCGCCTCGCCCACTAATTGATATGCTCCCTGTAAGCACGAAAAGTGCTGTGGTGCAGAGATTTTGCCGGTGTCTATCTAACTTCTATATATCTGACGAGACTTGACTTCTACCAACGGTGGCTGAGGAACTTGTTTTCTGCATGTTCGATGGATCGCATTAAATCAACAATGCTAAAACTGCGACCCAAATTGCAACCCGAACCTCAGCCCGAATCTCAGCCCGAAGCGCAATCGTCGATAGAAGACACGGAATGGCACCAGGTAGTATTGAGGCAGCGATACAACGATCCCAGGAAGCTCAAGAACTCCCTTGACAATATGTACGGCCAGGGGAAATATAAAGTGAAAGTAAATCCACCACACTCTAAGTAATAAGAATCATCTCTGACTATTTGTCCAATAGACGAAATCTAACCGATATATCCTGCAATTACCACAACCCATAGCAGAGGTAAATTGAACCACCTTCATTTCCGGGCCCGATGCTGAGACGCTTTAAACCGCCAGGATCGTGTGGCCGAAATAGAGGAGGCCATCCGCTTTCATTATACCAGTTAAGACTGGTCGAGAAGAACTCAGCGAAGTGAGGAACCGATAGAACCAGGATGATTGCGTACCACTATGAGAGTCAGCATGGCTTCCAGGTTCGAGGAGAATCATATGAGCTTACAAAATACATGCTTCTAGGAAAGCTCGGGTATCGAGAAAAATTGAAAGCCTTAACACCGATTCACATCTGAAGTACGCCGCGTACGTGAAAGCTCCCAGGTGAAAGAGATAAAGTGCCAGATGCCACAACACCAAAGCTTCAAGGCAGTCTAAGCCTCCCTCTTCGCCTCAAGGTAGTAGCTTGGGTCATCCTCGCATGTTCTGCGGAGTGCTTCCATGCGCTTTGTGAGGCATATTATGTTTGCCCTATTCTCCCGGTCCGGTACAAGCATTTTGTCCCTTATTATGTCGAGGAGGTCGGACAAGTACCAGCTGCAACTCCTGTGCTTCTGGAGTCCTGATATCCAGCTCAATACTTTTGGCTTCAGAAAAGGTTGCTGTTTCCCGCTCGAGTCGGGACGGATGACGAAGAATGTGTCTGAGTTAAAGTCATAAATATCCTTGCCATTCCTCTGACTCGGAAAGGCATGTTCCACGCTGTGCATGCCTAGCAAGAACCAGGTTCCGTATTCGAGCAATACACAGCCGAGACTGAAAATGTCAGACGCGCGTGAGATCAACCCATCAGGCAAGTCGAACCCTGGGGCCCTATAGGTTGCCTGGACGGCAATGTCTTTCGGGTTTTGCTTCGATCGGGACACTTGGGTGTGTAGCCTTCCTAACCCGAAGTCCGACAACGCCAGTAGGTCTGGAGGCTGACAGAACCAGAGGAAGTTGTCTGGCTTGATATCGCCGTGTCGCCCATATAATTCGTTGACATCGACATCTCGCCCATGCAGGACTCTCTCGAGCGTATTGTGGTCGATGGATTTCAAGGTTTCTAGGCGCTCGTTGTGCACACACTGGAGTGCCAAACAAAGCTGGTGGATTTGCTTAGACATCCATAGACAATGATCACTATTCCCGACGAAATGCTGGTTCTCTCTCCAGAAGTTGCTCAGAGTGCCTACCGCCCAGTCGAAAAGGAGATAGTAAGTCGAGCCCTGAACGGAAGGATCTGGTACTTCGAAGGTTGCTAATAGCTGGACTAGGTTCTTGGTCGCATTCTTCCCGCGTGAGTTGTCCATGGAGAACAGCAGAGAGGAGAGCTCCAAGTTGAAGTTCTCGCGGTTGTGGGAGGTGAGCTTCTTCAATGCGAAAAGCCCCCCAGGATGACGCATCTGGGAATGCCATAGTTAGCAACGTTAGTACGTTCAGGTGAATTCGAGAACGTACCCCGATATTCCCAAAGTCATAGTGGCTGCTATCAATCTGAACCTGGTACACGTCGCTGAACCCCCCGTACCTATCGGGCGATACCTCATTCGTTCCAGTTATCTCCGACTTTGGTACCTTCTTCCCGACCTTCATAGGGAAGATATCGCCGGCATCCAGAACGTAGTGTGAGTGTTTCTTTACATCACATGTAATGTAGAGAGCAGAGAGGCTATAAGACCATTGAGAGAATTGTCTTCTGTATTCAACTCGGCGCTCGTTGATTGTCTGATGATATTTTTTGTGGTATCGACAGTAGAGCGGCGTCTTTGGATCAGTCGGATCTTTTGTTATCATTGGAAGGCACTGATCATTCATTCCATCTGCCATGTGTCTCGGTAGGTCTCCGATCTTCTCCATTCCGACGAGAATCGCTAACAGCTTTAAACAGGACCGTGAGCGAGTTGACCCGGAGTAGATATCTGTGGTCAGTCTGTTCTTGTCCTGGTCTGAGTAGCCACGGAAACATGGCAGGTCTACAATAGTTCGGACCCTTTCAGGAGTGAGAATGCTGCGAAGCTCATTCCTCGGGAGATAGCTTTTGTTGTGATCCAGTCCGCTGATAACTTTGGAGCGATCAAGTTGGTCTTCAATCTCGCTACGAAGATCCTCGGGACTACCGGGGAGAGATTTGTATGACCCGGGTTGAAGAGGTTGAGGACTATGACCATTAGGACGGTTAAAGTTCCCCTCACCTCGGTCAGTGATCTGTCGGACCCTTCCTGGGTTGTCCAACCCGAGTCTCTTCCTGGCATGGGACATCGTTATTCTCCAGAGTTCCGCTGTGCAATGGCTAAGAAGGAGATGGAATCCTGGATACTCGGTTACAATGGGAAAGGTTAGGGTAAGTCGCCCGAGTTGTGAGAAGTTAACTCGGTACTTTGCTCATAGGCTGACCAGTGAGTGCACTGATGTTGTTTAGTTGGGAGTGCAGTGAGGCAGTTTTGGGGTTTAGAAAGGAGAAGTAGTGTACAATTAATAACAGCCAGGCTCGTCACCTCAGAACGTTAAGGAGATTCGATCTTCAGCTTAACTACTCCATGAATTGCATCTCTCATGTATGTCAGACCGCGGGCTGCCTCAGCGATTGGACTCTCGCGCTTGTCTGCCTAGAACTATATTAGGCTCCTTGAAAGCCTCATGGCATACCTCGAGATGGTTCGCGACCAACGTCATTAGACGGTGTAGTGAAGCAGGCTGGCAAGCCACAGCGTTGCAATTGTGTGAAGCTCACCTGCGTTCCGTGGTGGCAGTTCTACGGTGATAAAGTATCAACCAATGCCGACTCGGTCTTATGCTGGGATCCCGAACTAGCTACGGCTTTCCTGCATAATACCGAAAGGATACTACACAATCAAGGGCATTTATTAGGTGTACCTAGGTAGGCTCGGTCACTAAGATGATGGAAAGAAAAGGATTACCGATAAAGAGGGCATCAGGTCCCTGCGAAAGAGATGGCATCACGTTTTAGTATATTTCAGTGACAAGACAGATAGCTCGTCAGTTAGATACCCGGACCATAAATATTACCCCTGAATGGTGTTTTAACGTCTAATTGCTTTCGTTTATACTAAGTAGTAAGCATAATAGTCATTCTAAATATTATAAGGACCCTACAATACCCAGTTGGTAAGTATGGATTTCAAATAAGGCGCCCATGGCGTCCGTCTCGCTAAAAATGCCTTCCTTGTGGAGGCAGTGTTCGGTGACCACTTCTCAAGGCTTTTCGGGGGGCGGAATAAGCGGTGCCACGAGTGCGTCGATTACAGCCGACTTCGGTAATGTTCCACAATGCCATGCATGTTATGTGCTTACTATTGGTTCATTAGGCCCAATCATGTTGAAGCTGAGCTGGTCTGGACCACGATAATTTTACACATCTTTCAGGTCTGAAGGCTGTTGTACATAAGGCTAACAACCATCGAAAGGGGTTATTACACGTATAGATACCTATAAGGCGGAAACGTCCTACAACCTCTTTATTGACAAAATGAACTGCAATTCCTTGGTGTATAAAGAGACCACGAGACGATAAACTTCATGATAGTACGAAGGTCCGAGGCCTGTACAGCGGAAGCGGCGGCAAGTTACATGATAAGCGAGACTGTGCCACTGTACCCAAGGCCGGACACCGCCTTATGAAGAAAAAAATAATAATCAGCTAGTTTGCCCCTGACTTTCTCTATAAGAGCCGCATGATTGTCCGGCGTTAGCTCTATGAGTCCTTGGCCAATGAACACATTCCCGAGTTTTCACCTAGCAGATATACGAATCGAAATCCCCGAGGGAACTCCGAAAATGGCTGCTCAAGGATCGAGGTGTAATGCGCAACGACTATCGATTGAAGATCCGATTAAAGCAGGACGGCATAATGGAAATCCTATGTCATTTCCAGCATCAAGAGTTAGCTCGAGTCAACTAAAGGAGTACCTCGATCGTAACTATCCCGGTCAATATTCCGTACAGGTATGCGATCAAACTTCTTTGAACTGTGGTTGGAGCTGGGAAATAATAACATTGAAAAGTTGAAACGGGACAACTTCACAGTCACAATCAAGGAGAAAGAAGAAAGGAGTCCCGTAAGCGAACCGCCATGGATTCACTTCGTGGTGGTTGTGTGTTGCTAATCCGAGCACGACAGAAAAAATGACTATGGCGACAATCTTGAGCTAGTGTTAGAAGTTTTGAAAATGATTAATGGAATCCCACGCTCTGATTCAATTTCATATGCCTCTTGGATTAGGCTCATCCTCCAGAAGCTACTCTCTCTCCTAATAACATTAGCGGGATAATGTTCAAACTCCATGTATCGACCTCTCCTCTTACCGAATACTCCTATATCTCATCGTCAAACCAAGTTACGCCTTCTTGATCATACAAAATCCAAATCAGCATCAAGACCTGGCGCCCTTCGAACGGCTCGAGGCCAAATTGTTTCCAGGGAATAATGAAACCTAAGCTTCTCCTTTTTATGTGGTCTAATATTAGTATTTGCTTGCTAGGAGGTGGACGAGACCCAAACAGGGCCTCCATGATTCTGCTATGGCTTTCGTCACTTTAACCAGGGGTACTAGTCTGTTAAGCGAATGTCCGTTAATTCTAGTATAATTACTTTTCGAAGATACACAGGTTCTAACACTGTTCAGTTCCAACTGAGAATGTATGTTGTTGACTTAATAGTCAAGCACTAGTAGAGGCATCTTTATCTTTTGCGATTTGCTAGAAGAATTCCTGAAAGGTACCCGTTTCTTTACCTACCTACCTTAGGTACCTACCTAGTAGGTACGGAAAGTCGGTCCGACTGTCAAGATGTAGGCTACATGTATGTGGAAGGTTAAACGACGATGTTGCTCCTCAAGGGACTAGCAATCTATATGGGGAAGACATCGGTTATACATACAACGAAGACTCTTTGTTACTCAGGTAGGTTGTTGTCACGATGCGAATCAGTAGGTGGTCCTGTCTCATGCTAAACCCTTGACTGTAAAGGGGTACGAAGAGCCCTTCTGGTAGGTATGTGTAGCTGAACTAGGACGCCATTTAAATGGCAGTCCCAACACTAATACTTAGTTTCATCCTACTCAGTTTATAATTCTACCACGGATATATCACTCAGGAGTGATCGTGATTGCTGCATACCTAGAGATAATACTAGACCAACACGCTGTCCAGCATATAACTTTACCCTTACTTGAAGAGGAGTCCTTGTTACACTATTACACTACTATCCAGAAAACCGTGTATCCTACAAATCCAAATGGGTATCATAACTCTCCCTGCCCTGTTCTTCTTTTCGTCTCCTCCTTCTTCTTCTCCTTTTCTTCTCATCCATCCATCCCCAAACCCCATTCCCCCTACGGCAGGGCATGCAACTTCCGCGGCCGCCCACCCGCGCACGAGCTAAACTTCCACCAGCGGGAGTGATAGGCGCCGGCGAGATTCACAAGGCCCCACTTGACGGGGGCGGGGATGGGGGGCCAGTTAGCCCAGACGCCGTCCTCGGCCGTGCCGTCCAGGTTCAGCAGGAAGAAGGGCACGACGTCGAGGGTGCCGGCCTTGGTCACCGTGCTCTTGCCCCAGGACTTGAACGTCGCCGCGGCGGCCGCCTCCTCGGGCGTTCCGGGCTTGGGCGCGTTGGCGTGGTCCGCCAGCCTCGCGATCGTGCCGATCTCGCTCTGGAAGTGCGCCTCGAAGCTATCGCGGAAGCCGTCCATGATCTTGACTAGCTCGGTCCCGTCGAACTCGGCTGGTCTGGGTTCTACACCTCTTAAATACTTCTCGAACTTGGCTAGCCCGCCTAGGAAGGCCTCGTGCTCCTTGTGCGTAGCGGCCCAGATGGTGTTGTCCTTGAGCACCTCCTCGACCTTAGGGAACAGCGTCGCCTCCTCGTCATCGTGGTGCGAGGCGACGAACTTGTGCCATGTCAGGGAGTACCCGATGAAGTCGTGTTTCTCGGTCGGCTTGACATGGGGCGCCTGTAGGTAGATCGAGTTGAAGCCGCGGAGGATGGCGTTGTGGAGAAGCGCCATGTGCGTGGCGCCGGTCGTGAATATGTCGGTCTGGCAAAACCGAGATGTTAGTCCATGCTTGATCAACTACTTAGTCTATATAATTGGAATGCACACCTTCTTCGTCTCATACTGCGGCGTCGTCACCAACTTAATAGGGGTGTTCGCCCAGAGTTGACCGTCGGAGGCGACGGGATCTAACGTGGGAGCCGACATGAAGAAAGGTGACCGTGTGATGAACAAGCCGATCAAGATAGGAATAGCAATGAGTATAGGCCGATCTAAAATACTTCGCCGTGGTTGAAGCTTGACGGTAGGTTCCATCGTGAAAAGGCTTCAAACTAGACGAGATGCTGAAGGACAGGCGGCCAGGTTTTATTCGTACCTTGTAGGGACACACAGAGCTTACAGTACATACGCAAGCCAACCGATCTGACACTGATACAAATCAAGCAATGGCATTGGTCCTAGAAGCTTCTCGTACGAGCAATGTACAATACAACATGCCATTCATGACACCATAGGACATGTACATAGCTGGCGCCGAGCTGTCCCTGTCAGTGCAGATTTGCTGAGTAAATCACAGCATTTTATTGGATACTACAGTGCAAGGATCAATACTAACAGGGGTGAGACATTCAGTGCTAAAGGCTTGGCCCCGAATGAAATCGGAGTTAGAGGTCTAGAGATGGAGTTCATGTGATCACGTTCATAGCTGATGCTATAGCAAATCAGGTGTTGATTGATCCCTATTAACCTACCCGACGAAACTATCGCGGAACGTAGGGTTTTGCCTATGACTATCATACACTCATGCGAGAAACTTCCCTAGGGTTCATTCCATAAGGCTCGCACACCACTGCACTGACCGAACCAACGCCATCGAAAATGCAAGACCTTGGGGGGTATTCAGGTATGATGCCTTTCGCGAACTGCGGCCAATGCCGTCTTATCAAATCATAACAAACTCCTAGAATGCGTCGTAGAATTCGTGCACCGAAAACTCAAATGACGCCAATCCTTATAACAATTCGTAACCGTGCCGCATGTGATGTAGGACGTGATCCTAGTGTGACCAATACCGATTGTCGAGCGGCGTAGAGAAGCGTTGGGGAGTATCGTTCTCGTCGACAGGAGAATTCCCCATAAGCGGCTTAGTTGTCGTCTTCCTCTGCTTCGGGTTTATAGCAGAGGTCAAGAACCCATTTGTCCTCAAACTCGATCCCGCGGCGAATCTTAGTCGCCACCTTGCGCCAGACGAGAGGACCAAGTCCAATGTCGGCCAGGAACAGCTTCCACTCCTCCGCCATGACGAGATCTCCTTGATCGTCGCCCATCTCCAACGCCTTCAACAGACCAACCTTCGGGGCGCCTAGAGCAACCACATAACGCGGGTGCACGTAAAGCTTCGCCCCATCAATCACCATAACTCTACCGGTCTGCGGCTCAATGCCACTCGGAATGTCGATGGCAATCACAAAGGCCTCGTTCCTGTTAGACCACTCCATTAGTTCGTACGTGGTTGCCTGGTCTGATTTGCGTAGCTCTTCAAACGACATTGTAAGACCAAGGAGAGCGTCGATGATCAGAGTAACAGAGCCCTGAGAAGATGTCTTCAACGTGTTGGCCTTCGGGCTGACGCGTTCGAAAAGCTCCGACTTGGTAAAGATGACGCCGCCAAATCCGCGAAGAAGTCGGATTTGCTTCTTTATGTCTTCCAACAACTCTCGCTCGCGTTCGATGCCGACTACGCACACCAGCAGATTAATACCGCGATTTCGAAGATGGCGAGCAGCTGCTAGCGCGCGGACTCCTGATTTGTTGTTACCGGCGAGGACGACGATGGTGGGAAGACTTGGGGGCGAAGCAGCGGCGGCAAGAAGCTTGATTGCAGGATCGTCGAGTGCGCGCATCGCAACTTCTGTAATGCCACGACCGGCATTCTCGGACATGAGATCCTCGGTGAAGCCGAATTCGTGATGCGCGACATTCTCGACCGCCTGCATCTGCAAATGCGGAACCGTCTCGATTCGGCGATTGGAAGGCATGGCAAACAGGCCACTGGAGGAGGCGAGCTGTAAGCAATGTTAGTATACACATAGCAACGTAAAGGGGAAGATGTATTTACCCCAGAGTTAATTCGGCTTGAACCGCTGGCGCTGGCGGTGGTACTGGCCTTGCGCGACTGGGAGCGATGGTTCGTGGATAGTCGTGAATCGTTTCGAAGTCGCGAGCTTCGACCACTACCCTCCACAACGCTTGCGCGATCCCCTCCGTTCGCCTTCTCGTCGTCTGCCTCGCTCTTCCAGTAGTCGCCGGGGGAGTCCTTCGGCTTAGAACCGGTCGGTGGCAGGTCCAAGACATTCTCCGTGTAGTGCAGGTTCTTGCCTCCTGCTGTTCCAGGCTTGGGTCGAGGGAGACGGTTGTAAGACACCAGACGGTCGGCTTCGTCAACCTCGTCCTTCTCCTTCATCTCGTTGAACAACTTTGCCTTGTCGAACTTAGCCAGGTTGTTCTCAAAGTCGAACTCGCCGGCTCCTTGTACGTCCGTAACGTCCTCCGAAGCCCATTCATCGACTCGGCCTTTCTGACTCTTCTTGAGAGCCGCAAAGGGCTGGAACGAGGTGCTGGATTGTAAGATGGGAGTCTCTCTCCAGCCTGGGCCCTTGTTACCATACGGTGCGGGAGAACCATCGCTGTTGATCAACTTGCCTTTGCGACGTCTGTGACCACGTGCGCGGTTGCGATTGTCCTTCTTAGGCAATGATGGATCATTGGCGACAGTCGAGCCGAAGTCGAGGTTCTCTGCATCGCCGGGTACGGTACTCTGTCTGAGAGGGTGGAGAGGGTGGAGGGGGGAGACTCGCAATTGACTCATAGCGGCAGCGAAATCAGGAGGAGCTGCATCGCTAGCCTCGTCAGGAGAGGAAAAGGTCATGAAGTCGGCAGAATTGAGTCCCGCCGGAGGATCTCGCTTCTCGGGGTGGTTCGGTTGCGCATGATGACGCGCGCCGTGCTGAGAAGTCGGGGCTGGCCGAGGGCTGAGGCTCAGGATGGCTGGATCCTGGAAAGCTGCCGGCTGAGATAATGGTATCAAGGGGAGATTCGATGGAGGAGCTGTCGAGATAGACGACGGAGCAGTGACAGCGGAGGGGAATTCGATTGGGATGATATCAGACACATTTTCTGCGCTGATTTCCAGTCTTCCAATGGGTTGGTTTGTGTTCATCACCACGGCTATTCATGTTAGCTTATATCCATCGACGATACTCTTTAAGAAGGTACCTACCATAGCCTAAGGTAAGGTGCTGCTCAGGTACGAGTTGCTCCAAGATTCCTCGGAGCCGATGGCCAGCCGGCACCTTGAGGACGACAATGTATGGGCGGCCAATCCACTGTTCGATAGGAACCGACTCCATTGTGCCTCTTTCCGCCGACAGCTGGAAGGCCGACAAGGGTGAGCGCGATGACGGATAAGAATTCCAAGAATATGTAGAGAATAGTGTGGTGGGTAGATATCGCAAAACTCGAAGACGAAGTGAATGACCAGCGTGCTCCAGTGTCCTCCAGCGACGACGTAATAGAACTTGGAGTGCGCGGGAGTTAAGTACAGACAAGGCCTATCGACCAACGACCATGATCCGATCAGAGAAGTTGAGAATTCAAGGCCTTGTTCAAGAAGCTGTCCGAGGTATGAAGTGAGGTAAGGTGTGGAAAGAAGAAAGGCTTCTATATTAATGACCCAGCGCAACAATCCCGCAGCGTGAATATTAGCCCGTTGCGGCGTGACGAAGTATCGTTGCACCGAGTCGCCGGAATAACCCAGCCCTATGATCCCGTTAGTGAGTCGGCGCAGTGATCACGTCGCGTCTGTGTAGATCGGTATTTGGTTAAACAGTGTGGTCGACGGGTCTTCGTTGTGAATTAGTAACTGTGATGATCCAATGCGCCGCTAGAAACGTCAATTGTTTTTAGTTGTCGAGCACCGACTTAAGCTTTCTTTATCGATAACGACCATGCGACCCGCCCAACCGCCATGACGGCACCCAATAATTGCCATCACATGCAAAGGTACCTAGGTACATATGTGCCTGTATACATGTACATGTACATAGGTACCTAAAGGAGTTCACAACTACATATGTAGACTTCGTTAAAAGACGAATAGACCTTCTATGGTAAGGTATTAACTACCTAGGTACCTAGCCTGAATAATTTCAGCTCGTCACAACGGTCACATTTTGGATCATTCATATTAGTAAAGTCACATTACACACTTGACTCCTCGAAAGGATGCTATATTCACACGTAATGCTGGAGATCCGTTGAAGATCAGTAGCGATACTAAGTGAGTGTCTGTACTAACACTAATACCTAGTACAACACTCGACATCCCTCGGGCTAGGTCCTCTAAGGCTCGAGTAAATCTATGAGTCATATTACCCATCTCCCAAGAGCCGATAGCAATATGCTCCGACGGAAATACAACTCCCTAGGATATGCATGCTCAACCGTATGCCGCCATCGCTTCTTCTTCCTCGTCTAGGTCGATTATGCCTGTGTCTTTCCTCCCAGAAGATGCTGATTGTTTCTTGTACGCAAAGTCCTTGATGTTTGTCGGCTTCTTCGACTTGATCGCCGATTCCGCGCTGTAGAGCTTGTTGTAGAATTGGATGACTCGTGGGTGGGCCATAACCTTCTTCCTGTCGAAACGCAGTACTTGGAGTCCTTGTTTGCTCACGGCTCGACTTAGCGCAACATACGCTTGTCCCTTCTCAAACACCTTGCCAAGATCAACCTTGAGTCTCTCTAGAGTTTGACCTTGAGCCTTATGAATAGAGAGAGCCCAGGCCAGGATAAGGGGTAACTGCTTGCGTGATGCTTGAACTTCGCCCGTGGGTAGTTCAACTTTCCAGTCCTCCGGAACACAGAGGAGGATTCGATGAGTCCCGTCTGTAGCGGTAAAACGGACGATGGGATATTCTTTGTTGTCCTTTATTCCTTCAATGTCCCGGCTGAAAGCCTTGATTTTCTTTTTCGACCGGGCACCCGCCTCCGCTTCGTCACCCGAGCCAAGATCTTCCTCGCGAGCACCCCAAATCTCAAATGTAGCTTCATTCATAAACCCGATAACTTTACCGAGTGACCCGTTTACCAGTGTGTCGTCCATGTTTTTGATAAGCATGACCTGGGCACCCTTCTTCAAATCCATAGCCTTAGGAGCCATCATGTGCGCGAGCAACTTGTCTCGAAGGTTAGGTTCGCCTGAATCAAGAGCCTCGTAACGGTATACAGAGCCAGGCAAGTTGCGTAATCGAGACTCGTTGGATCTCTCGACTTCATAGCGGGTCGGGAATCTAAGGTGAAGGTTAGCACGAATTGCCTAGCATATTTTGAAGACGGTGCATACAATTCGGTCACTTCAAGGCCGTCTTCGAACTCCAACGGCCGCGACAAGTCTTTGAATGTCTGGACTGTATCATCGCTGATTCTGCCGAGACGCATTTCATTCAGCATGTTGGCGAAATCTGATAGTGTTAGTGAGATGATCACACAGCAAGAGTCGTTTAACAACATCAAACTTACCAGGATCTCTCTGACGGAAGACCTGGGTCAATCCAATGGTGTGATCGATAGACGTGCTCCATGTGGCGGCTTCAAATGCGAACTTAGCTTCTCTGCCTCCATCAGGAACGGGAGGTAGCTGGAAGAAGTCGCCTGTAATAACCAGCTGGATGCCACCCCACGGACGGCCATTGTTTCGAATGGTGCGTGCTATTTGCGCAAGCTTATCGAAGAGTTCACCGTCAACCATGGAAACTTCGTCGATGATAAGGGTGTGCGCCCGGAGCCATCTATTCTTCGCCTTGGCATTCCGACGAATCTTCTTGACCAGCGTAGGGACATCTTCCTTTCCGAGGCCGATACCAGCAAAACTGTGAAGCGTCATACCTCCAATATTACAAGCAGCAAGACCGGTGGAGGCCGTAACACTAAGACGTTCCGGATCGCGTGCCCATTTCTTCTTCAACTCCGAGATAATTGCCCGCATCAGCACAGATTTACCAGTACCTGCCGGTCCGGTAAAGAACACGCTTTGCTTATCCGCAATGACCAGGTCAATTACATGCTGTTGTTCAGAACTTAACGATATAAGAGACGCCTTTGCTTTTGGTCTAGCATGGTCCCCTGCGGCGGCGCGAATGTCTTCGGCAGTAAAGGCAGGTTCGGGTTCAGATTTATTCTTCTGATTCTTAAGCTGTTTCCGGCGTTCCTTGATAACACTCTGCGACGCATCCCACGGCATATCGTTCTTCTTTTTGGCTACCGGAGTAGCTAGTTTCCCCTTCTCTCGGGTATCGCCTCGGTCTGATGGCGCATAGTTATCCTTTTGCCAAGTAGAGGGTAGGCTCCTTTTCTTTGCGGGAGGGGGCCCAGTTCGCGGGATATCATCTGGTGAATCGCGCTTTGACGGTATCTTCTGTGGCTTTGGAGGATAGAAATGTTCTTTCGGCGACGAAGACCAAGGTATCTGACTGGTAGGTGGTTGGGATCTCGGGACCACCGGGGGTTTCGGCGCAGTAGGTTGAGGAGGAAGTGAAGCTGGAAGCTGGTATTCCATGTCCAATTCCAAGGTATTATCGTCGCTGAAATCATCATCCGCATAGTAGGCAGCTAAACCAGACTTGCCCTGGGATTGAATATGGACAGGCTCAGGTTCTTCTTTGAATGAACCAGGATTATCATACAGGGACGCGAAGCTGTTGGAGCGTCTAGCCATGCTGAGGTTCGACGTGGTAGGAGATAACGGCTTGTACTGACGACGCGGTTGTTGTAGATTATTAGACCTAGGTTGCAACGGGTCGTGGCCTGCTGCCTTCGAAGACCCCGACGCGGTAGTTGACGACAGGTTTGCACGCCCCTTACGGGATGCCCACTGCGCAATGTCTCCATCATGAGTGGAAGGGCTGCTCGATGGGAACAATTGCTTTGCTAGATCATTCCTGGTTTGTTGCGCAGGCGGCGCGGTCGCCTTCTTCCTTTCTACGGCCCTTCCTAACATCGCGTCAAGAGGAGAGGCCGCGAGATACGCGAAGGCATGGGAATGCGAGGGTATAAACGAGTGTCGAGGACGTAAGGGTCTTGAAGGCAGGAGTCGGAATAGACCAGTAGTCATGCAGAAGTTGAAGACGGCGGGATCCTATTTGTCAATTGAATTATGTTAAGTGAGGAAAGTCATTATCTGTGCATGCACAAACATTACATTAGGTACCTAGGTAGGTACTGTAAGTGAACTGGGTGCAGGTGAAGCACATGTCAACGTCAATTCAATGTTAATGGATCGAGTATCAGTCAAAAGTCGCGTTCAAGGCGCGTTGATCGATATACCCCACCACTAAATTCGTTACATACACACCGCATTGACCACCGAGACAAACAGAGTCCGTTACCGTCCCATCCGTAACCTTAATCTATCATAACACAAACGGAATACGGATATGAGGTACAAAGGTACGTCACACTGTTTACTTTAATACAAACAGGCAGAACAGCTCCAGGCTGCTAATTCGAGGTCTTCACAATTGTTCAACTTCTTGGACATGCAAAATAAAAATCTTCAAGAAATTGCATTGCATCTTCATGTATCATGATCGATAACGACTTGTCTCTGGAATTGCATCTGAGGCACAATTGTCGTCCTTGGTCATCTTCTCTACCAGGGAATGATGCAACAACAACCACAATATCACGGGCAGCTAACGTCTAAATTAACGATTAATCAACCTATCTCCCTATTTCAATATTAAGAGGAGCACGATGAGTCAAGGACGTAGTAAGGCTCGTGATCCAAGTGCCGAGGATGAAGAGCGTCGTCAATATGCCACAGGAGGCCAGACGCTTGAGGAGCTAGATCAAAAGTAAGTCATAATAAATCGACATCAGATATATTCATTGCTCTACTGCCCTTATTGCCTATTGCTAACTAACATACCAAGATACCCTGATCGACCAAGAAATCACTCTCGAACATTACTCTTTTCAGACTTATTCAAAGACCTCTTCAACCCTTTAAGTGAAAACAAGAAACAATCTGGCCCAAAATTCCCACGCTCCAGAGCTGGTCCTAGGCCTAGCAAGCTTTCGCCGCAGGAGCAAAAACGCAATGTCGTCGAACGTTTCATATCCAAATGGCGATCCGAGGTGGGAAACGACTTCTACCCAGCTATGCGCCTGATTCTGCCCAACTCGGACCGTGATAGGGGCATGTACAAGCTGAAAGAGAGCAACATCGGTAAGCTACTCGTCAAGTTGATGAGGATCGACAGAAACTCCGAAGATGGTTACAACATCCTACATTGGAAGATGCCAGGCCAGTCTGCGGCTGTTCGCGCCGCTGGTGACTTCGCCGGAAGATGCTATGATGTCTTGTCCAAGAGGCCTATGCGCATAGACCCAGGAGATATGCGCATTGCCGACGTCAACGAGATGCTCGACAAGCTATCTGTCGCATCCGGCGAAAGCGAGCAGCTCCCGATATTTGAGATCTTCTACCACCGCATGAACGCCGAGGAATTGAAGTGGCTCATCCGCATTATCCTAAAGGAGATGAAGGTAGGAGCTACGGAGAGGACTTTCATGGAATTATGGCACCCTGACGCTCAGGATCTCTTCAGCGTATCTTCGAGTCTCCGTCAAGTCTGTTGGGACCTCTGGAATCCCAAATTTCGGCTCACAGATGGCCAGACTAATGTCGCATTGATGCAATGTTTCCAGCCTATGCTCTGCCACTATCAGATGTCCACTTCTTTCCAAAAGATGGTTGACAAGCTCCAATCGACAAACCGGGTGGAAGGTGACGACGAGTTCTGGATCGAAGAGAAGCTAGATGGCGAGAGGATGCAACTACATATGGAAGAAGATGATGATGTGTCTGGTGGTAAGAGATTCCGATTCTGGTCAAGGAAAGCCAAAGACTACACATATCTTTACGGCGGGGGCTTCGAAGACGATGACTCCGCCCTGACGCGCCATCTTAAGGACGCATTCGCCCCTGGAGTACGGAACATCATTCTCGACGGTGAGATGATTGTCTGGGATCCGGAACTCGACAAAATACTGAAGTTCGGTACTTTGAAAACGGCGGCTCTTTCGGAGCAACGTAATCCTCACAAGGACAACGGAGCCAGACCAGTACTTCGAGTTTTTGACATCCTCTATCTGAACGATCAGCCCTTGACGCAGTACACCTTACGAGATCGGCGTAACGCGCTCGAAAAGGCAGTTCTGGGTGTGCCTTACCGGCTGGAAGTTCACAAATACGACAAAGCCACCTCGGCAGATGCGATTGAACCGATGCTCCGTAAAATCGTATCTGATGCCTCCGAGGGGATAGTCATCAAGAACCCGCGGTCGTTGTACTCCCTGGCCGATCGCAGCGATAACTGGATCAAGGTCAAACCGGAGTACATGAGCGGCTTCGGCGAGTCGGTAGATGTCATAATCATTGGCGGATACTACGGATCCGGTCATCGCGGTGGTGGATTGGCCTCCTTTCTTTGTGGGCTTCGTGCTTCAGAGAACGATATCAAAGCAGGAGCCAACCCGGAGCAATGTCACAGCTTCGTGAAAGTCGGTGGTGGGTTCCGCGCAGAAGACCTTGCCGATGTCCGACATCATACGGAAGGAAAATGGAAGCAGTGGGACCCCAAGAAACCGCCGAGCAAGTATATTCAGCTTGCCGGCGGAGACAAATTTCAAATACTTAGGCCTGACGTATGGATTCGCCCGAGTGAATCCATCGTCATTTCCGTCAAGGCTGCCAGTGCCGGGGAATCAGATCAGTTCGCTAAGGGCGTAACTCTACGATTCCCACGGTTCAGAGGCCTACGCCTTGACCGAAGCTGGGACTCGTGTCTCGATTTCCAAGGATTCTTAGACATGAAGGCCAGAGCCGAGAAGGAAAACGAAGAGAAGGCCATGAACATGGAGTCCCTCAGGAAACGGTCGGCCAAGCGAACTAAGAAGGACATAGTCATCGCCGGCCAGGATAACACCGCACCGGCCATGTTCGAAGGACCCAAGACCAAAGTCTTCGAGGGACTAGAGTTCTGCGTCTTGACAGATTGCACAACTCCGGTTAAAAAATCGAAGACCCAACTCGAGGCACTGATCAAAGAGAATGGTGGAAGGGTCTCACAGAGGGCTGCTCCTGGAACCGACATGCTCCTCATTGCCGAGAAGAGAGTCGTCAAGGTGGCTAGTCTAATCAAGGCTGACGAGGTAGACATCATCAAGCCGAAATGGATCCTAGATTGTCTAGCGCAGCGGGACAAGGACTTCCTCCTACCTTTCGAGACTGGACACTTGTTCCATGCCACCGAGTCTACGAAACGCCACGCGGAGGAGAACGTGGACGAGTTTGGCGACAGTTATGCTAGAGATCTAGACATAAAGGAGCTAGGGCGGTTACTTAAGTCGATGCCAAAGAAGGAGATCCTCATCGGGGAGCCCTTCAACAAGGAGGAATTCCTCGACCAACTGGTCGGGCACGGCCACGACATCGGCAACTTGAGAAGCTATATTTTCAGAGGTGCCAAGATACATTTCTCTGTTACCGACAATGTCTCCTCTATATCGTGTCTCAAACTGAAGAATTGGGTCCGATACGGAGGTGGTTCCTTGGTTGATAACCTCGACGATGAAAGCATCACACATGTAGTCATAATGAGCGATACTGAGACCGGCGAGATGGAACGGGCGGCAGAAGTACGATCGGTCATCAGCATCCGGTCTCCTGTTCCTAGAGTGGTCTCGCGGCAATGGGTTGAGGATTGCTGGAAGAACTGCACCACGGTAGATGAGGAGAGGTATGCGCCATTATAGCAGCTTGCCTCGCTGCTAGATATTTAACCCTTTCCCTATTGAAGCACTTTGAGGTAGCAGAATACAAGCCTAGTCACTACTAAGAGTGATACTCCGTCTCATATCATCGCAGTTACTCACGCGACACACATGACATTCAAAGTGTGATGGTAGGCGGCCAACCTAGCCGGTTCTTCCAATCAATATGAGGTAGTCTATCACTAGTATCTTTACTTTCCTATGGTCAAGAACAAGCGATCGCCCACGTCTCCTACACCAGGCTTCAGCATACCGTTCGGTGTGAGTTCGGCGTCAACACCCGCAACAAAGATTTCAACAGCGCCAGGCCACTCCTCAGCAGCACGGCGAACACCTTCGGCGGCGGCGATGACGGATATGACAATGATCTTCTTAGCTCCCCACTCCCTAAGCGTCTGGATGGCCGCGGCACAGGTCCCGCCCGTCGCGATAACCGGGTCTACGATGATGGCTAAGCTCGACGCGTTCGTCCCCGTTTCACTAGCCGACGAGGGAATGTGGTGCGGCAGGTTGTTGTAATACTCGACGGGTTCGAGGGTGCTAGGCTCGCGGTATAGACCTAGGTGATGTACGGGGACCGGCTCGGGAAGTAAGGATTGTATGGCTTGAGATGTGTTAAATTAAAGGGACAGATGACAGAGACGGCGAGACACACCTTCTACCATGCCCAATCCAGATCTAAGGATAGGTACTATTGATAGTGCTTGCGGCTGCACTGTTGTCGTGGTGTATTCGAACCCGATGGGAGTCTCGCCCTGTGAAGTGGGATACTGCGTCAACTAACTTATACCACATATATATACAGGTGCTATGCATGGAGATATGTACAAAGAGACACTACACACCTTTGGGCCCTCGACGAGTGTCAATGCCAAAGCCAGGGCCTCACATCCTAGGATCAACGAGATTTCGTTTATTAAAGACTTGACCTCCCGAGAGTCGGTCCCCTTTGATCTCAGGCGGCTGAGCTTGGCCATGAGGCACGGATGCCTGGATACATGGACATTTGAGGGTAACGACATTGTGAATTTGAACTTGAAGTTCTGAATTTCCGACTATTACGCAGCTATAAGATGTGTATAGTCTAAGACCGCGATACTTGACGATATAGAACTATGACTTGTATGTAGCGGTAACAAGGAGAAAGTAACAGCCTGAATAGAGGTATTGGTATTGGAAATGAAGTTAAAAGGAAAGTAAAGAAGAAAGATTCTACGGTACCTGACGGGCCGCTGCTTTGCTCCTTCTAACTTACATCGGAGCGGTTTAGCTCGCGCCCAAGTGCGATGCGAGATGCGGCAGGTCTTCATTGGCACGCGGATCCATTGATAGGAGCTCCCCTCTCTTCCGGACGCGGGGCAGTCTAATAGCCCCGCCATAGACGCTAACACCGTTCTACGATAACGTCCAGAACGTCCAGAACGTCCAAGATAAGGTGATCCACTAACGGAGTAGGAGAGTATTAGACGGTACACAATACACTTGGAATGGCCGGAAATACGTGCCAAGAGATAATTATATCCAGCATTTACATCTACATCATGATCTAAATAACCTCAACTCTAGAAACAGCAGCGTGGCTCCTCAGCATAGGGGCCCTCACTTAATCATTGTATAAGTGAAGGACTGCTTCATATTATGATCTCCGTACTAGGCCCCCGAATCCATCATCTCAGACTCTAATGAGATTGTATCACGAAGTAGGACGGTGAGATGGATGGCAACCAGTCACATACATTTCCAAGCCACGCGTCACAATCGAATGCCGAACAAGATACAGAACTCGGCGGTATCACTCACTCTGTGTCCGGCCAGGCCCTCTCTCAGCAGGATTCTACTCTTTCTAGGAGTCAACATGGCGCCTCACAACAGCCTTCACCTGACTACCACGCGCCAGCGTCTTACATGAACATCCATGACGTAGACGAAGACGCAGACCGTCTAGACCCAGCTCAACCGGCTAGTCTCGAAGACCAAAAACGGTTCCAGACCCGGGCCGAACGACGTCGTTCATCTGTGTCCCAGTCCAACTACGATATTCCGGATTCCTACGTGCGTGTACCCGAACTAGAGGACATAGCACCTATTCCGAGTCGGGATGAACGCCGCTTGCGTGTGAGCCCCTCGCTTGAGGGAGAGAGAGCTCTCGAGCGCCAATTCTCGAGCCATCAGGAAGCTGAGCGAAGGGCGTCTATTGCTAGGGGTGAACAGCCAGAAACTGAGAAGCCAAAGGCGGAAGGGAAAGAAGTATCGAGATTAGCAACCGAGATCTACACCGTCTCCTATCTCGTCCTCTTCGCAATCCTCGGCACGCTCGCCCGCCTCGGACTCCAAGCCCTGACCTTTTACGTCGGTGCTCCCGTCTCTTTTAGCTCCGTATGGCCCAACTTTGCTGGCAGCCTCGTCTTAGGCTTTCTAGCGGAAGACCGCATGCTCTTCCGCTTCGAATGGGGCACGCCCACGTACGAGTTGCAACTCCTGCGGGCGAAGGAGAATGGTCTTGACGAGGAGATAGGCGCGTCTAGCTCCGACAGGGTAGCCGTCGATCTTGCCGCAGCGAAGAAGGCCCATGTGGCCACCAAGAAGACTATCCCGCTCTATATCGGACTCGCGACCGGTTTCTGTGGTTCCTTTACTTCGTTTTCCTCCTTCATCCGCGACATCTTCCTCGCTCTGTCCAACGATCTGCTCGTGCCAGATGCGGGCCCAACTTCTACTCCTCGGAACGGCGGCTACTCATTCATGGCTCTCCTCGCCGTCACCATTACCACCATCTCTTTATCCCTCTCTGGTCTCTTCATCGGGGCCCAGCTCGCGTTAGCCTTGGAACCCTTCACCCCTTCACTACCCTATAACTTCACCCGTAAATTCCTCGACCGGTTTGCCGTCTTCTTGGCGTGCGGTTGCTGGATCGGGGCTATCCTCCTATCAGCGCTTCCACCGGACAGATACAGCAACCCAGGAGCAGCAGAGGCCTGGCGTGGCCGGGCAACCTTCGCCTTAGTCTTCGCCCCTCTCGGCTGCCTCGGACGATTCTACGCGTCCCTCTACCTCAACGGCTACTTCGCGTCGTTCCCCCTCGGCACCTTCGCCGTCAACATCATCGGCACCATGATTCTGGGCATGTCGTGGGATCTCGCGCACGTTCCACTCGGCGGCGTTATTGGCTGTCAGGTCCTGCAGGGCATTGAGGATGGGTTCTGCGGCTGCTTGACAACCGTGTCGACGTGGGTGGCGGAGCTGAGTGCCCTTCGACGGCGACATGCTTACGTATACGGAGGCGTTAGCGTCTTGGTCGCGCTGGCTTGCATGATAGCTATCATGGGTGGTCTGAGATGGAGCGACGGCTTCGGTGCGTTGGCTTGTATGCATTAAGGGGCGTTTTATAGGATCCGGTCAGATTTTAAAAGCAGGAGAACGAATATAATTAGGGCAACAACATATCCAGAACATAGCTCTACCCGATATTTAATACTCTAGATAAAAGGCTTGAGGTGAGAAGCGGTTCTCGTTCGAGGTGCGAGTTCCCCATTCAGCCGCCTGTCTCCTCCATTGTACCTACTTAATTAAATATAATCATAATACAGGAGTACAGGTGTGTTCCCGAAAGGGGCGCTAGCTTCTCTGTATCTACCTCACACCAACAGCGATGTTACACTTAAACCATCGTGATTCTGTAGCTCTACATTTAATAATTCCTGGCATGCTTCTTTGACACCCTCCTTTCCCATTGGACCGGGTGGTCGTTTCCAGAAAGACTTAAGGGGCTCAGATGGTGGTTGATGGTTGAGACTGTACGCCTGCGGCAACCTACTGATGAAGCTTCTGCGGGGATTCATTTATATGGGGACCTGTCCAGCTATCAACGGCACCAATATAACATTGTCAAGAGCTCTTTAGCCAATAGTGTCACTAATATTTTTCTCTAGGCAGCCATTGTGCTGTCCGGGAAAATGCTAACAGTGTTATCGACAATAAGAGAATTATTGCCGTCACCGTCGGTCTTCCTCCACCTAAGTTCAAAACAGCGTTACAAGACGTATGGATTCCGAAGGGTCTGCAAATCACTTTGAAAACTATTGAGTGCCTGGCTGCATCTTATTTGGTCTCCCGTGAGTGAAGACGAGAATGATCGTTGCAGAGCGGCTCCCGTGGAGAGGAATGCCATGTGTCCCTTGCTCCAAGATTGTAACACATTTCTTTTATTGCCTACATGTATTGGCGATACGAGTATGAAAATGAAGTAGAATATGTACATCAAACCACAAGTTCCTTCATCTTGCACTGTCTGACGCAGCACATCTCTTCTCAAACCATTTAGCGAAATTTGTTGAAGGAACATCGACTCCTCTCCAGAACATGTCGGAGGCCCATATGACGACAGGAAAATATAACGTGGTAGAGACAACGAAGCTGATAGCGTAAGGCCAGAATCCCTCCTTTCCAATGTAATCCCAACAACCGTTGAGTAGCCACTTGCCAACCGTTCGGTTCCCGAGACCGTGGACAAGATAGAGGGCGAAGCTTATCCGCCCGAGATACCGTGCCGGCCGAGTAAGGAAAACGGATTGGACAGAGGGCAGGAATACCATAGGGCCGACGAATAATATGGCGCCGACTGCTAGCCAGAACCGACGACGGTAGGCGGTTAGAGGCCAGACATATTTGGACCACATGTAGCCTGGGGTTACGGTATTGTGATCTCGAGGATAGCCACAAAGGAAGAGGCCGAGTATCATGGTAAGCAGAAGCAAACCATTCACTAGCTTCCTTGCTGGTGGATTCTTCGGCTTTTGTAAGAGCACTTCGAGTTCTGCTAGGATCATTCCGGCGATGAATAGAGCGACGTCCCACCGCTTGTGACCGAAGCAATGGGTCATTAGTATGCCCTCTACAGCTAATCGAATAGCTGTCCGGGTCTTGGCTAGCCCGACAACTAATAGGAAGACTACCATCGAACCCCGAAACTCAACCGCAATGGACCACAATTGGGGGTTGTAGAAACCGGAGAAATCCGCTGACCAGTCCCAAGGGTTTGATTCCATGTCGAGGTACTCTAGGTACGAAGATAGACTATGTTCGAACGGTTTGCCGTCCACCTTGTGCGGCACGTTGATGATGCCGAGACAAGCACATACGAATGCCAATGTGCTAGATGCGAAAGCCGGGAGGAACAGACGGATAGCCCGACGGAAGGTAAGCGAGGTCAAGCCAGAGAACAATTCTGTGTACTCTTGGCGGTGCATCCGCTGGATGAATCGATGAGAAAGCACGAAGCCAGAGACGACGAAGAAAACCGACACCATGGCGGCGCCCGAGTAGATGATCCGGACGAACGGTAGCAGCCAGAAGGACGTGTGGTCCTTGTATCCCCATCCCGAGTTGACGGACGGATAGGGGATATGGGTCCAGTGCAGAATGAACACGATGAGAGAAGCGACGCCGCGAACGCCGTCTAGATACTCTGTCGCATGTGGTTTCCTCGACGGCGCACTAGACTTCTCAGATGCCTCGGTAGTTGGCGACCGCTTCCTCAGGAAGCTCGGTCTCATAAAGGCGAGGCATTGCCAGATCACCGCCTGAAACGAAAGTGAACGAAGGCTCCGTCTCCATTCTGAAGTCGACCTCGTGCGAGATGGCTCCTCTAACGGCAGCTGAGGGAGGAGAGACTCTTCATCCTCTCTAGCTGGATGGCCGGCTAGATACATGTTTGCTCGAGCCTGGATTGGTTGACGTTACTCAGCCGACGCTTCACTACCTTACGCAGACCTAAACCTATGAGTTTGGGAAAGAGGAGAAACGGGGTGTCACTGCCACCCTTTTAGCAAAAACCCCTTCAATGTTCTTTCCTCACCTACCTACGTAATGATAGGCCGGATCTTGACAGACCAAGGGATATAGTTCAAGGTCCTGCCGTGAGATTACCAGGGCCACGCGCCGGGGTTATTCTAATAACGCTAGTATTATGAAGCACGGCAAGTCGAAGTTCCAACGTCACTAAACTATCTCATTGCCGCAAGGGAGAATTCGATAAGCATCAGATGTGCGTACTACCAAGTTATTGGAAAGAATGTGTAGAAGACGAAATACACTCACTGAAGCTTCTAAGGAAAGAGAGTGAGATAGAGACAATCAAGCAAAAGGATCCTAATACTCGATCTCGTCCATTCTTACAGTTCTACATTGTCGAACGAAACGTCACATGGGGGGTTAGGACTAAGGTCTTTACTACCTAGGTATGTAGATAGGGGAACTGACTATCTAACGTCCAGGACACCCTCAAAATGAGAACCGCAGAACTGGTAAGAAGCCAAGTCGATCACGAAGGATTTAAGATTCAGGCCAAGACGTGAAATCTTGAAATACCCAATCACAAGCAACAGGAATGCCGGATCTGCAAGTATAACTCTGAAAAGGCTTAGTATGCGTAGTGCCAAGAGTCGTGGTAATGCATGCCAAGCCATTGCGTTGTCGCAGGCTATTGAAGCCCTGAAGATAATAATCCAGTTTGCCAGTCTATTTCTCTAATCTTTTATATATCTGTTAGGGATTGATTGTGTCAATAGCTGATCACTTCTACAACAACTCTAGCCTCTCACGATAGTCATGCGTCTGACCAAATAGCAAAACTCCATTACACTTTGCAACAGCCCCTTTCGGAAGGTCTTCAAGGGGCTTCCCGCACGCGACTTCAAACCTCATATGTAGCACGTGCACAATTACTAAGAAGAGAAGGAGAGAGACTTTGCATTCGAGTGAGGCCGAGGCGACCTGACATAACATCAGAATGACGAGCTCGACTCTCAAGTCATGTCGAGTAAGGGAAAGTTCAAGACTTGGAAGAGATTGTAGTGGTAGTTTGTGCTAGGTAATGCAGTTTCCCTTACGTACCTACCTATCTACCTACATACCCACATGGGTAGGTATATACAGTATCAACCTAAATACTTACACATACACACGTCTCGCGTGTCTCCCGACTGCTGTCACAATAGACTAACTGGTGCGATTGTGCAATTAAACTCGTGATTGGCTAACTCACCTTGAGCGCTTCCTGATGTAGAAACCTTACTAGTACCCTGGATCTTGTATTCCCCCTTGTCGTTACTTTCATGACGTGGGGGGAGTAACCTCTCGACCTATTAGCTTGGCACCCTAGAAACTTGGACGGGAAGGCAGTTTCCTATATCCCAGAAGTTGAGATCTTCGTTATGCATCCTAGCACCCTCCCACTACCGTGGACCATGCTCCCATGCAGGTCCCCCTCGACTCCTTCCCAGCATGATTCGACCGCTTTATGAAATTTGGGGGGTGGACATGATAATGTTAATCCGTCCGACTAGGCAAGTGGTCGTGTGCCGCCGATCCGTTTCCTATAGTGTTGGTTCGGTGCGTCTTCGACCTGCTTATGAGAGTGCTTTCTCGTCTGTACATGCATCCATCGTGAGACCATATCCTCCGAGCTGATAACCGTTATGGACTCTTCGACGTTGAGATTGGCTTTCGTGAGGTGACTCCCCTGCAGTTATCCGGACCGAGAGCATGTGAATCACAAAACACGCGACTCACGATCGTTACGTTACGACAACTTCGGCTGTCATTCCACTCTTTTTTATCTTGCGCCATACACAATACAGGATTCCCCCGAGACCGACTGAGCTGCTAGAAAGGGAAACTGAGTTATCTATTACGGCTCTAAGCTCAACCAACAAGAACAGTTCAGGGACCAAAACAACCATTTAGACGAGCGAGAGCCGCAACGTCTTCTTATTCAGGATGGTGTGGAAAGGCGAAAACGTCTTCATACCTAACCGGAACCCAAGCCCAATCGAATACACCAAGGTCATGTTGTCGCCAAGATTACTACCTCGACTTTTCATAAAGGTCCCAAGCTCTCCCATAGAACAGGGAACGTTCATATCACGGCGCATGCGGAGAATAATATGTTTAATTTGCTTCTTAACATTGGTATGGGTAATGATTGATAAGAGATGGGAGACAGTCCAGTCAGAAGCGCAAAACTATACGACCTTCCAGCTAATGCGACATGCTGCGTTGGATGGTACATCGTCGCAATGGGTCGGCGGTGGTGCTGTTATGATGCCACAGGATGATAGAGAGAGCGAAAGGAAGAGACCTCGACCGATGAAAGAGGAGAGTACACTTTACCATGTCCTACCTGATGTCATCCGAATATCCTTCGAGGAGGCTGTTCAGGATGTCAAGTTAGACGGGTGGGAGGATGAATGGTTTTCGTCTGGTCAATTTGATGTCGAGAAGAATGGCCCGCTGGCCGAGCCAAAGATCGACTTCGTATACAACTGGGTTAACGGGTCCGACGAAGCCTTCAAGGACATCCGGCATGACTACGAGCTAGAATCGCCCCTCAACGACCGGGAGGGGAGGTGGATATCGCAGCATAGTATTAACCGGTACCGCGACTGGGACGAGTTGAGATACTCGCTCCGTAGCCTCGACGTGTACGCCAAGGGGTTCATCAACAAGATCCAACTCCTTGTCAACTCTGTCGGCGGCACATCGTACCAGCAAGATGGCAAGCACATGCACCCTCAGAGGCCAACATGGCTCAAAGACGATGTGAACACCAACGAGCACGTCCAGGTTCTAAGTCATGAGTCCTTCTTCCGCGAGCAGGAAAAGGAATGTCTTCCCACCTTCAACTCCCTCTCCATTGAATCTCAAATATTTATGACACCGTCTTCGACGGACCAACTTGTCGCATTATCCGATGACATGTTCTTGGGTATGCCCCACGCAGCCTCAGACTTCTACTCACCCCTATTCGGCCCAACCATGGGTTTTAAGAGCGACCATTATAACGTGAAGCGCCTCGGCGGTAAAGACTCGATACCGTCGTTTGGTGAGAAACCGTTCGTCTACTATACCTCGTACCTCCTAAACCATCGGTTTGGCGAACGTAACCGCCATGTGCAAGCTCACTTTGGGCATTCCGTCTCGCGAAGAGTCATGGAAGAGGCAATGGCCTCGTTCCCGCAGCCGTCCGCAAAGGGCGCTTGCGAACGATTCCGCGGCGAATCACGTTTCCAGATATATCCTTGGTACGCTAGTTTCCATTATACCATCGAAAGGTTCCGGGAAGCCTTGCTCTGGTCTTTCATCATGTCTCGATCGGATGCCAACTCGGATGGATATCTCGACTGGACTGAGCGGCAGCATATTCTAGAAGCTGTCGAGCCGGGTTGGCGCCAACTCTCCACTAAAGACGCATCTAAGCCAGCGGCGCAGAGCCCAATTAGGGACCGGATGTACTACAAGCTGCCACAGATCCTCCAGAAAGCGGGGCTTCAGCCTCCCAAGGTGAACGTCAACATACAATGGACGTCGCTCGACGGGCCCGAGACGATCCGCAACGTCAAGTGTAACAACTTCAACGTCGATAAGTGCTTCGGAGACTCATTCGCGTCGTCACTGTCCGACTCGACCTCGTCCAACCCGGACTTCGCCGCTTCTAACATCTTCTCGCGGCTCTCGTACCAGCACCCGCAGTGTGGCGACTGCCTTCTGAAGTTCCTGCTGGCGTCACAACCGCGGGGCCTCGAGCCGCTGCTACCACCCAAGGCCGCGAAGCCGCATGATCGCGAGGTGATCGTCAAGGCGCTCAAGAAGTACCAGCACACTGTCGTCGACACCGACGCCATGAAGTTCGTCATGATCAAGGATGCGGAGCAGGCTGAGAACGAGTTGCTAGAGCGAACCATCCGTAAGGGCAAGGTGTTCGGCCAGTGGTGCCTTAACGACGACGTCATGACCGAGAGCGAAGAGCAGGTTAGCCGAGTCCGCGACGTCATCGCCCAGGTGTTCGAGGGCTTGTGGCCCGGAAGGGGACGCTGGGAGAAGGAAGATTCATAGACCTTTCGAGATACCTACCTACCTAGCTTACGCAGGCGTGGCTTTCCTCTAGAATTATTGTATTTAACTGAAAGATACCACATATTTTTATCTCTGACCTTGGGTACATAGACTCCCCATGAATTACATATTCGCGCCATTCAACAGGGCCATACTCCTACCACATCGTCTCTAATTCTAATGCGCTAGTAGTTATGTGAAGTTAAGCTTGAGCAAGCACATTGCTTCTGAGGAGCGACACGAACGAACTTGTGAAGTCTGATAATGCCCCAACAAGAATGGAGCTTCGCATCTCAGATACGAAGCTCTAGAACTGACGTCAACAATGTACATAGAGATAGCTACGTAGATTTGGTGTCCCTGTCTGGGGCGTCGTGTAGAGTAGGACGGTACTCGTACCTAGGCCGCGTAACGTGCCGGTACACGATAGCACTAGATCGAGATTCGTCACCGGCTCAGATCTCCGAAGTAACATCGGTAGAGACGCCCATACTAATGGTGCAAGCCGAGCCAAGTCGAATCGGAATGGTTGGCTAGTGCCCTGAGGCTAGAGTCGGAACACGAGAGCGCGGGATATCGACGACGAGGATTAAGGAGGGATGTGTTGGCAAATCAATAAACAGCTAATAAGCTCAGCAACACTCTCATCTTTAAGCTCAAGAAGACTCCGTCTTGGAGTTCTGGAAGCAAGCCTCTTATTTCGAATAATTCTCGCTTTGGGTCGAGGGCCATGTACTGATTAGAGGATGAGCAATCAGGACGATCCCCTCCTCACCTGTATTTGGCACAATAAGGTCGTTGTAACGGCCGAGCCTCACTCCAAGGCGATCTGAGCCCATCTTCGCCTTCATTTTTGAGGCCTAGGAGTTGAGGGTGCGAGGATCTACGTGCGAGGCGTATGAACGCACCGAATTACTTCACTTCATCAATATCATTAAAGATTCAAACTTTCTTAAATCAGATCTCGTGCGGCTATACTTAAAGCAACCACAACGAACCCTACCCACCACCTAACCCGTCCCTGAGGACTTGATGATTCTGCCACCGCCGTCGAATCCGCTCCCGCACTTGCCGGGACGTTCGTCTTCGTTGCTCCCGACTCAGTTACGGTCGCAGTCGCGGTCGCGGTCGTAGTCGCTGAAGGGATGCGACTCGAGGTAGTCGTCGCAGTTTTAACAGCGGACGGATCACAGTCGCCTTTAATGGCTGTCATGTTTGTTGTCGCCGCAATCTCCATCTCGTTCGTACCGCAGTTCATGTAGGGAGCTAGGTGGATGGCGTTGTTCGTCTGGTCAAACACGGCTAGAAAGGGGGTTAGTTCTTAGCTAGTTCATGTCATCGTACTTAGGTGAGCTTACCATAGGCAGAGCGCAGCATAGTGTCGCCGAGTAGAATGAAGTCATCGCTCGGGCTAATACCTAGAAAACATTGCGTGCCAAAGCCCGTCTGAAGTTCTCTGACCAACTCGTTATACGGCACATGTATTGTCACACCGTCGAAGGCGAAGTCCAGGGTGCCGGGTAGATCGTTGAGAGAGCAGTTGACCGAATAGAAACCGTTGGCGTTCGTAGCTTCGGCACCAAAGTCCGCCGCGATCGAATTCGCCAGTTTCGTTGGTAGCAGTGTGAGAGTGGCACCGCTGTCCAGGAAGACAGCCATCGTGGTGTTCTCGTATTGCTTCGTGTCGCCGCTTGGGGCAGTAAGACTCAAAGAAGTCATATTTATCCAGTATCTTGGGACCTTGTCGGGAGATTCCTCTGCGGGGATAATCGGCAATGTTTTAAGGGTACCGGTAAACTTGCCGGTGTCCAACCCTCCAAAGATGACAACTCCCTCCTGCTCATCCTTGCTGCCTAAAGCCAGACTGAACGCCTTCGTCTGTGTTAATCCTTGGGCGGCTAGTTCATCAATGAAATTCTTGTAGCGGATGGTTATGTTCAGTCCATGACCGATTCCTAGGATGCCGGCGAACTCATCAACGGTATCTATGGCAACTCCGAACTGAACCCCTTTCAACTTCGAGTCTAATCGCAGGTTAGATCCATGGCCCTTCACGGATGAGTCGGGTGAAGGACTTACCCGTGCCGGTAAGGCCGATGTCGTCTGTAACATATTGGACCTTAGCACTACCAATGCCATACCGCAATGTTTTCGTGCCAGCTACCTGGACGGCAGAGGAAGACGACGATGATTCGTAATGCCCAACTGCACGGCAGAACTTTACGTCTGCGGAACCCTGGAGATCAGAGCAGTCGGGATTTACCCAGAGTTCAAACGAACCCGTCTAATATATGTTAGTAATGTAACGCTTCATATTCACGAGTCACATCTTCCGGGTGGAATAAAGGGAATGGCTTCACGTACTACAAAGGTGTTAGTCAAGAGCCGCACAGTTGGTACAAGGGGATCAGAGAAACAAGGAATAAGGATTAGGACATGACATGGTTCTATACATACCGTCCAATTGCACAAAGACCTGTTGTGCTGGTGTTCCAATGTCCACTATAGTAGCTTAGTAAGGGAAGGGAAGGGAAGTGAGGTGAGGTGAGGTGAGTAAGGGATTACGAACGCTGAGCGTAATATGCTACATCAGATCTGTTGGCCAGTGGGACTGTGGTTATTGCTCGCTTGTCCCCAAAGTCTGAGAAGACCTTTTTGTTCGTGGAGTGCACGACGGGTAACTTGACATAGTGACCATTGCGGCGCTCGAGAGCAGATGTGTGACAACAAGCTGCTAGGATTAGATGAAGGATGATGATGAACCTCATTGCCATTTCTGGCATGATCAAGCCGTGTTAGTGACTACGGCACGAATCCCTGCATGGATGTGCCACGACCCAGCGACTGAAGCTCGAGCTCAAAACAAGAATAGGAGCTTGAAATGAGGTATTCCGGTATTTGCCTTTGGGCTGTTTGGTACTTGTCGATCCGTAGCTGGCCCAGCAGCAACCTGTCTATCGGTTCCGTATATCTGACAAGCTGGACGAAGAGAGGGATGAATGATATGATAGATCCTTCTAGGATATCCGGATGAGGAAGCGAACGACGGCAAGACAACGACTTTGAAACTCGGGGCAGAGCCGGAAACAATATTAAATAACAATTAAGAAAAGAAGTCCCGAAAGCCGACCGGTCGGATGCCAATGCGAGAAAAGAGAGAAAAGGAAATCCCGTAGTAACGAATCACGGCGGACAAGAAGTGACAAGCAAACCAAGAAAGCGAAAGGAAAGTCCCAAGAAGCGTCAACCAAGTTCAATTGGAGAATATCGTGAGCCCAAGACCCAAGACCCAAGGCGTCCGGTGAGGTTGGCGGGACTGCCGAGACCCTTCAAAGGGTTTGGCGCAGGGGGTTCCGTCTCGCGTTCTGCGGCTCTAGGCATCGCCAATAACAAGTCCCCGACTGGTGTCTGTTTTTTTATTGACAGCAGCAGCGTTTCAATGCAACTTGAGGTGTCGGTTGGTGCGTATATGTAACCCCGGTTTGGTAGCAACCCTACAAGAGATTGCATAGTCGTCTTTTACAGCTGAGGATGATACCCATCACCATCAAAATACCACAGAACAGCCTCAATTCGAAGTCCTCTTACACCTCGCATACAACGTATGACCAAGGGCGATCACACCGAAGCCTCATAGTTTCGTACATGTGTGAAGGTCGATAATATCATCAACCCATGTTCGGCCAGCCGCACCAGCTCCAATCCTTGGCCCAAACCACGATCTCGCAGGGAGGGATCTGAAGCTCAGGAGGTGGCACGAGCCACGGAATATGTTAGTTCAGCTTCGGGTTTTATTTCCCTCGACTTTCTCACTCACAATTCTCTGTTTCCTAAATGGATGATAAGTTGTAACTGAAAGGGAACAATATCTTGTCACTTTTACTTCCCGATAAGTTAGGACTTGCACTATTGAGGTATCCCACTGTTTACCGAATCATATTCTTTGACTCGTCCAGGGTCGTTAGCGCCCATCTAGGACTATTTCGCACGTGTTTAGTTCGTCTCAACTTTCCCATCGTGTCTCAGATCTCGACAAGCCACTCCACTCTTCACACCTTACCCATTGCAGTAGTAACGAGACACGTCAATATCGATGTAGTCTACGGTAGAATATAATCAGATAATGAACGAGTAGCCGGATACTAAGCTTGCGGACTCCGCGAGTCCCCCGGATCTTCGGTTCGTGGACACGGACAATGACCGTATAAATCGAGCCGTAGCCCGCAACCCTTACAAGCTGCAGTGTCGCATCGTTCGTCCCAACTGCCGATACTGCCGTGGTGTGGACGCGCATCTACATGTATTGACTTGTCACCACCGCACCCTCTCCGTTCAGCGGTAGAGCGCCATGCTTGTTTTGTCGTTCTCGCCGTTGAAGTTCGTAAGTATTGGCAGTTTGGAGAAAGGAGGAGAGACGAAAGTGAGTGAACTTCATCACAAATGTATGATCTGGCGAGTATAGAGCATCTTGAGATGCCGAGTTCATTCACGACTCATCCTTCTCGTTGATAACGCACACCACTAGTCTTACCAGTTTATAATAGGCCGGCCGGTCGGTCATTATCGTGGGTTCGTTGGTTGCTTGCCTACACAACCTGCTTTCGCGTGGTGGGTAGTAGCTCCTGAATGGTAGCTCGTCTAAGTGGGCTCGGGTCTACCCTTGTGAATGCGGTTGATAGCAGACCTTGAAAGTAGAACATCAAAATGTTCAGGTCGAAATTGAAGTACATAAGTGACACCCGATGTCTCTCCCCAACTGTTTAATACCGGTCTTTGGATCAAATCTTCTGCAATATTTTTGCATTGCTCTTTTTTCTTTAACTCAGGGTAGTTCCATCTGTGCTATGCGGCATTCCCCTTGCAGCGTGCCAGTTCCATTCCTTGGTTAGACTCTTCGTTTTTACTCTTCCCCTTTCTCTCTATCTGGGATTAGGAGCGAGCTGTCGAGCTCAACGTCGCCATACAGCCGCCGACGTCCAGGGAAGCAGTACAACAGAGTGATATGCAAGGAGACTGCCTCGCCGGTATACTGTAAGGTGACGGAATTAACCCATGCCATCTCAAAGATCTGGATAAGGAGGCGAATTTCCCTTATATGGATCAAACCACCTGAAAGTTACCCTTACAGGTGCCCCTAGACAAGCTAGGACTGCTCCATAACACTGGCTCAACCTGAGCTTCGATGACCCTATCCATTTGCGACCTCCTCATTGCGTTCCGGCACGGTGATGGTCTATGCAGTGCATCAGAGGGCCTTGACTCTTGAGTGGCAGAGATCGGAATATGAACAAGAAGGGAATTGTCTGTTAGCTTCGGGAGAAAAGTGGCGGGGAGATGAGTATTTTTACGGTGTGAGGAGGGGAGTATTTCTAGTAGAACCGGTTTATATGATGGTCAAGCAGGCTCTCTCATGAGTCTAGTATGAACTCATGGCGACTTAGTGAGAAGGGGTGGTGGGTACTAATGTGGGAACATGAGTCATGTAAGGAGAAAGGATATATAGATGAGGGTCCGCTCTTTTCTGTAGCCTCGCCCGTATCTTGGTTCAGTATTGCAGCGCCTACTTCCTTATGGAGCATAAGACGTGCTCCCGCTGACTTTCACGAAAGAGACATGTTCTTACTATCTCCTTCGTGAAGGAGATGGCTTTCGCTGTCTGTGAAATTGGAGACAGTCAACCTTGATGTGAGAAACCTGATCTGTGCTTGGGGAAGTCGGGAGTGAACCGATAAATTTATCCCAAAAGGACCGCCTGTGTAGTAAGGGTCTTGTAGAAGGCTGGGAATATTAGACTTCTGAAATGTATCAAGTATATGAAAGCTTCGATATGTAGGAGGCAGTAGAACTTAAGGATTGACTAAAGAGCATTAAAACAGGGTGGTGAATCAAAGTAAGATGACGAGTCGAAGTAGGATAGTAGACAGAGGATGATTGTCAAGTTATGTTGTGAGAAGGAGGAAGAGTTGCAAATGGATCGAGTGACATGATACTTAACAGAAATCAGCACGCGACCTCGTGTGTTTGTTGATGTACAAGCAAGCAATTACAACTGGGAATCAAGGCGAGAACTATGATTCTAAACTATTCCAAGATTTGTGCTTAAGGAATAGGTAGGCACTTGCAAATGGTGTTAAGGGCAGTAAAGGAGATACAGTCGGCGTTACTGAGCAACGTCGGTCTTAGTGAGCTAGAATCTCACATATACAGTACGACAACTATCATTCCGGGTGTTCATACGGTGTGCCAAGCTATCTCATATGCACCTACTTGAGAAGAGGCGTTACAGGGACTTACGAAGTACCTGAGCCACTGGAGGCATTATACAATGGTGCCTACCTCTATCGATGGCGTTCACAGGACTTGACATAATTCATAGGAAATAGGAGGTCAATGCGGCTTTTCTTGCATCAATACTTCCTTTTTGCATCTATCTCTAGGATTATTTTTTGAACCAATTCTAGATGGTCTACCCACCAAGAGTTCACGGGCTTGAGGTGACAACGTTGCCTCTGATCACAATCGATCGCCGTACACGCCTTCGTACGCATGCTCGCTAGAGGTATCTTTGAAGACAGCCTAGGCTATCCAAAACGAGATAGGTAGCTGCAGCAGTCTATTTCCTCGGAATAAAGTCCTTTATGATGCTCTTGACTCTGCTGTCATCCTGTGGATCTCCTCGGAGGGATGATCAATCACATTATTCTTCAATGAAGGCTGCCTGAAACCGCTGAGCAATGGCGATGGCAATTCCGCCATATTCGTTAGTGGTTTCTCGGCACGGGGAGGCAGGAAATATCTAAGGCTTCCGTATTTTCCCTCTTATTTAACAGCCTCATCCGTCTTACGGGGGCCTAACAGGATGTGCCACAGATTTTGACTGGTCATATTTGGATCGGTTGACTAGCCCGAAACTGCTGACTAGTTCTCGGTCACGCAAAAGACAAGATATCACTCCGGATATGGCCCTTCTCCGGGGCTATATAATGGAGGGCCATAACCCTCTATAGCATCCCAGACCAACAAAACTTATTCCCAGCAGTTAGGCAACCGACAAAAGAAGTGTCTGCTTACTCTACTAGAGCTAGAGTTTTCCGCCAACCATTCTATCACCTTTCAGAAATGACCGAACTAATGGAAGCACCCTCGGGATCAGCGCCATCGGCACCAACATCTTTCATCTCGTCACCTTCTCTGGCCGCTTTCAAAATGCCAATGAGGGCATACTTAAAGGCGCACACCGGATTCCATGGCATAGCAGTCGGCGCTTTCGTCTTCAACGAGGCCGGAAAACTGCTCCTCGTTCAACGAGCGGCGCACGACTCCTTGCCGTCGTTGTGGGAGATACCAGGCGGGTCGTGCGATTTCGAGGACGAATCTCTGCTGCACGCCGCGGCGCGCGAACTATGGGAGGAGAGCGGTCTGCGCGCTAAATCTATCGTTTCCCTCGTTGGCGAGGGTCTCCCGTTCTTCATCGGGAAAAAGCGGCGCATGTGCAAGTACTCCTTTCTGATCGAAGTGGAAGGGTACGAAGTCGAGCTAGATCCGAACGAGCATCAGTCGTACTTGTGGGTCACCGAAGATGAGGCTAGGGCTGGCAAGTGTGGCAATGTCGAGTTCAAGTACACCTTTCCAGAGCAACAGCTTGCAGTCTACGAGGCTTTCGAGGTGACCAAAGGGAAACAACCTTGAGCTAATTACGGCGGGTGGCCTGGGCTCGCTTACCGCAGGCCCCTGGACGGACAAGGTAGAAGGATGCTGTCTATTGGTATATACGGCGGTGTTGGTGTACGTAGGCAGAGGTCTATTGTTCAAGGGTATGTGCATGGATCCTATCGCCTTTCAGCATTACCCAAACCGTCCATCTGGGTAATGGCTGTAGGGAGTGGGACAGTTCTGGAAGGTCCGTCACTCCAGATACTTGTGATGCCACACGGAGGATCGATAGTCATGCTCCCTGAATACAACAGTCAATATCTCTCTGTTGGTATACAAGGCTGTCCAACATAGGTAGTTATTAGCGATGCATTGCCACGGCCCGAACTTCTCGACGTTGAAGATCATGCACGAAGTACCAAGTCAGTCATACATGCGCCACGTTGATACCCGAGTTCCAATGTGATAGATCAGATAGAAGAAAGGCCAGAAGCTCACGATTCTGGCTGCATATGCTTCTCATCCTCGCTGAGGGATCCTTATTACAGGAAGTAAGACGTTGGAGGTGCACGTAGTCTAGACTGTCGGCATTGCCGCGGTCTAGATTGGCCCGATCTGTGAGTGATCGAGGCGGGAGGTGAATCCGAGTGAAAATATGATTTGAAGGTTGCAATGCTTGAGCATAGCCTCTTACCAACAGAAAAACATATGCAGAGGCTGCCGCGCATACAGAGAAAAATAACGTGGGCATTGATGGTTTGGGTTTGGTTGGTCTTGGACTGGATCAATTGAGGATCAATTGATGTTAGTTGGATCGTACTAAGATCATGTGACCTAACTGCTGACTAACAATGGTGGGGAGGAGAGATGTGGCTCATCTAATGGCCCAAAAGGGGAAAGCACCTTGGCAATCGGGACAGGAGCGAGTTCCAGTTCCAAGCTTCGGGAGCCGGGAGCAATTGCTCAAATCAGACCACTCGCAAATCCCTCTTTTCTAAACCTCACAAAAGAAAACGTCACCGACGCCAACAATAACACCTACACCTACCGCACCAATTGTCTACCGCCATGTTCCTACAACGTTCCGTCATCGCCGTCGCACGTCGAGCGGCTGTCGCTCCCGTTGTCAGACGCAGCTTTGCAGTCTCGACCATCCGCCGTAAGGTCTCGAAGACGCATCGTACGATGCACTCGTCACCACCGTCGAAGCTAACGTTGTGCGCCCAGGAGATGCGAAGAACGTCGAGCCCCATGCCAGCGTCGGCCAGAAGCTAAAGTCTTTCAACGGTATGAACTTCTCCGGCTTCAATTGAGTTATAACGAGGGTGGACAGGTTTTGTTGACTTGGGCATCTACACAATACAGAAATCCAAAGCGAGGAAGACCTACTTGGACCTGGTGCCGCGCCTGGTACCGTCCCTACCGATCTCGACCAATCGACCGGTCTGGAGCGATTGGAAATTCTCGGCAAGATGGAGGGCGTGGATATCTTCGACATGCGACCTCTCGATTCTTCGCGGAAAGGTACGGATTCGACCTGTCGAGGAGAGAGGGTTACGGAAGACAATTGGGGTTGACAATGCATCTTAGGAACTATCGACAACCCTATCCCGGTCAAGTCTGCTGGTGACGAGCAGTACGCTGGCTGCACAGGCGTCCCAGCCGACTCTCACATAGTTACCTGGCTCGGCGTACGTTCTCCGTTCTTCTTCCCGATCCCGATCCCAATGCCAATGCAAAAACATTCATTAAACGCTGGGAGTCGTTGAAATGATTAACTAATATACGCAAATAGATGTCTCGTGAGCGACCGATGGAGCGATGCCCCGAATGCGGCAGCGTCTACAAGATGGAGTACGTTGGACCCGAGGATGATGGTCACGGCCACCACGACCACCACGGCTATGAGGAACCCAAGACATTCGCCAACTTCGTCAAGCCCGAGTACTGGTGAATGCGTGTTCTTCGGATGCGAAAAGCTGGGTGGAGTGTTGAGGCTGCATGGCGAGGGGGAAGCTGCTAGACTTGTATATTGGTGAAGGCTGCGTAGATTCAATTAACCTTGCAGCACTTGCACGTACTGCCGTGCTTTCTTGATCCGGGTTCTTTCATCCATGACTTACACAACATGCTTGGCTATACCCATTACCGAGGTTCAACGGCGTCACTTGCGATTCCTTTGAATGTATGACGCCAGGTATATCAACTCAACTAGATATACTTGATGTTGGGTCATGCCTGTCAACCTACCTGCCCACTATATAAGAAACTAATGAGATACATACTATTTACCTAGGTAAGCAATCATAATGAGATATATGTACATATGTAGGTGTGGGTGCATATAGGTAGGTGGAGATTATACACTTTCTACCTAGGGGTAGGTAATAGTCCTAAAATCGATATCGTTCGAAGACTCAAAATTCACTCGTGCATGTCTAACGCATAAAACCTCGGATAGCGGAAAACTCGATGGTTGTTGGCTAGCACGGGTCGAAGGGGGCGTGATGATAAGTAATCCTACCTAATTCGGCAAGATACGTAAAAGGCTAGGCTATTACAAGTGAAGGCGAATATATGAACATGTACATATATGTCGACAGGTAGGCAGCTTCTAATAAATGTAACAAGTGCGCCAAGTCCGATAGATTAGATCGGATACGGTGCACGGAATACGGAGTATGCGAAGGATGGTCTGGGCGAGTGTTCGCGAAGGATAATACCTGCTTTGGTAGCCGTGAGACCGCATCTCTATTTATATCGTTTTTACAAACCTGACCTTATGTAACCTCTAACGCGTCCTCCCTTCTAGATTCCTACCTACCATCTATCGAAAAGTATGAGTTGATCGGCTATGCCTCCTCCTCCTTCTCCTTACGTGCTGTGGCTATGACCAGTCTAAGCCCGAGGCGAGAGGAAGAGAGAGGAAGGGAAGAAAAAGGTTACGAGGCAGCCAACAAAACAACGAATGGCGATGACCAGTGTAATTTAACATTTCGAACCAACTCAACTTGTACTGGCTGGACCAAGTATACCTATAAGAATAAGGAGTACAATACTGGATGTACTGCTACCCGTCGTCCTGGTATAATCTGAATCCCTATTAATCTCTAATAATCCCTAACTTAGGTGCATAACGCGTCCGTGTTAATATTGGGTCATCTATTAGTCGTAATAAGGGAATTCGAATCCCTTACCCTTGTCCGAAATCTCCGCGAGGACGACGAGACGAAAGAAGCATTAACAGGTGCCTCTTGTGCTACGTCGCCTACTAAATTGCACGCATCGTGGTCAGTACTAGATCCATGAGACGTATATAAGAGACGCAATGTACTCCGTGCCGGACGGGCTTACACGTACGTGTGTAAGAGACGCTAATCAACATGCCAATTCGATAATACCTACGGGTTTAGTGCTCACCCTCCACTCCCCAAGATCATGCATATAGTCCTTTCGGGTCTGACTATCTCCAATTTGACGCGACCAACGAAGGTACGCGGACGGATGACATGATATGACGATCGGAGACCATCCTGACCACCCTGTCTTGGAGAGACTAGTAAGGCTTTCGTCTAGTCGAGTCCACCTATAAAATAGAGCATCTAGTCACCAAGCGTAGTAGGCTATAACCAAACTATCGCGCTCGTATACCATGCTATACCGTGCTATACCTAGGTGGGCCATTGGTGTTATGTTGTCCACATGTCGCAGCATGAGTTGAGACGGACAGATTGGAGGTGTAGGTACCTGCATATCATGTACTCCGTAGAATACAGCTATGCAACCTGCGACCCTCGACCTGCGACCGGCGGCCTGTGGTCTGCGCGTGGGTTGCTCATGTTTGTTTAATGTTTCCTATGCACACCCGTGGCCCGAGTCTAATAAATGCATGGGGGTGACCTCTACCTAAAACGTCAGAGAAATAGTGTCATACCGCGCCAATAATAAGTCGTGGTATTGGCGCATTCGACGCCTATCTCACTTCCTTCCCCTTACCTGCGTGTCTACCTACCTATTAAAAGGGGGGAATAGAAGGAGAAAAGAAAATTTAGTAAACAAACGAACATTGATAAAAGCGAGATCCCTGCATCTGTTGTCAAAAATACTCTGCGCTGTTATTATAAACGTGTCGTAAGTGACATTTGCCAATTTGTAGAATAAGGATAGAAATCCCGAATTGGAAACATTCAATAAACGATCGGGTCTTAAGATACATGTAGGCTGGATATATACGTAACATGTACCTATATACGTATACCCACGCTGAGGACATCGGGTATATGTACTTCAAGGTTGCTTAGCTACGGTACAAGTACATTATAGCCAGGTACATTAGATGCAGATATACATTATACTATGTACATGATATCCGATGTATTACACCCAACCTGCCTGATTGAAAGTTGAGCTTTTTGCTAGGGATGCAATGCAAACCTACTACCATTCTATTCTACAATCGACAACTTTCGGATTTTCTTCCTTTTCTTTTCTCGAGTCAGTCGTTTGAGCACCCATCGCAACTCACAGTCAAGCGTGAATCCCGGTCTCTACAGTACAGTACATACACTTACACATACAACTAAATTACCCTTCCTGGTCTAAATAAAACCTTGCGACTATTTCTGTGCTATGCTATGCCATGCCCATCGGCGCTAGTGGATCGCAACCTACCCATGTCTCCATATGATTGCGCATTCGACCTATAATTCTCCAAATTTGCACTTACAACTCGTCACTATTCTATTCTCCCAGCTACACTGAACACCCTGCCAAGCCCATCGACATTGAAAGGTCCGTCAACCCCGGGCGCATCTGTCATTGTCGTCGTCATCCAACCCGCGGCCGCAGCGCAACTAACCTCCCAAAGGAGATATTTTTGAAAGCCTCTTCGTGTAAGGCTGGGTATCATCGTCAGCATCAGCAATCTCCAACTCCAACGTCAACAACAACAAAATACCCGTAGCCGAAATCCGTCATCCGCCAGGACTGCTGCTTACCGGGTCCCTGTAAATGGGAGCCGCATCGACAGGCCTGGTCGAGACGGCATCCAAACTTGGATAGATCGACCACATCCGGATCCCAACTATTGGTTTACGTCGGGCGACTAGGACTATTCCATTCGTCTACCATACGAATAGCTAATCAAAACATCTTCACCCTTTTCTTCGCTACCAGCACAGGCGATATCGACCCCATACCCACCTGTACACTATCAGTGATCGGTATCTCGACCAGCATGTAAGTAGACAAATACCCTACTCCCCTTTTATTCTTACACTACGACTATAACATGCACATATCCTATGACCTGTATACTGTTTCGGCAATTCCACGTGCTACATATCTACATGCACCTAGGCAGATAATGTATACTTGCCAACCTACCTTCCTTCCTCTGGTGGATGCATCTAACAATAAGGGGGACTCGCTGGTTGCTCTCGGGCTGCTTTTTTTGCTCTCTCGTATCTTCGAGGCTTTTGCACCTGCCTCGACTGCGCACTGGCCTTGGTCTGTTTTCCATATTGTACCCTCTCAACCTCGAGCTGTTTCCCTTTTATCCGTTTCCACCTCACAAACCAACCAAGCCGTTGGTGTTGCTTGCTGACCCCTTTCAAGAAATCCTCCCAAACCGTAGAGACGAGAGAGTGCTCCCGCCAGACGAGTAGAAGAGGCACTTAATGATCCATCCGATTAGTCACTTCGAGGCCGGTCATCAATAATTTCCTAACCCAGTACACCATCTTACGGATGCTTCTATAGGCAAGTATTTTATTATATCCCATCGAACACGTATATCAGTCACATTCACCTCCTGCACATCAGTTTTATTATGTGTCTCGCGCTGCCACCGCCACCCCTTACCTGTCTCCCCAGAGGCTCGTCATTGTTATATACCTATCTTACACATGCTGCTGGTCGTATTTCCCTTCCTTACGCATGCTGCCCGCCTTATTTCCTTTTATTATTTGCTCAAGTCTGCCAATCTACTTGACCCCTCCTATTTTCTCGCATCCGCACTGTTTTCCCCTTCTTATTTTCCCCATGCAACCGCCATTCACCCAGGCGACGAGAGCAACGGCAACTAACAACTGATGGCCTTACTAGTGCAACTGCTCGCTGTGCATTGACTCGACAAGCCACGCGATATCCACTTACTAATATACAAAGGTACAGACCGAATTCGATATAATCATATTAGTTGATCTTTCTGCTTGCACGTACACATCAACAACAACTCACCTTTTCACCTTCATATTTCTTCAAAGTATCCTTGTACCTGCTACAGCAGCACGCGTGCAGAAACGTCCAACATCCAACGCTGAACGCCAGCTTCCAGTCATCCATGCGTCCACTCTAGTCGACGACTATCTAAGTCTGCAGAATTCCATCTAGGTCTGTAAGTATCACAATTATTACCTGTTTTCCCTTTTCTTCGCTTCCTTTTACACCCTGTCTCGCACTTCTTATCATACACGATCTACCTCCACCACATCGACTATTATTCGCGACATCTTACAGGCCTTGTCTTCACGTCGTCGTCTTCGCCCTTGGCACCTTCTTTCTCTTTAGCATCTTCCTACGGTAACTTCCTGTTCCCTATCCCCCCCCCCCCCCCCCCATCCCCTTTTCATTGACACATGCATTTTGGTTCGTCGCACAGTTCACGAACTAAACCCCTAACACGTTACCCCCACAGAGTGCATCAGCACGTGTTGCAACCACCGTCACCTTAGACACATGACTGTGTTTCCCACTCACTACCCAGGTATCTACCGCGTCTCACTCTACATCTGAGATTTGAAGTCATCTCTTGATAATTACACAATTCCTGAAGTTCACTATTCATCTCATTCATCTTAATAATACTTATTAACACTTGTCATAGCGATATTCAACACGTGAAGGCTGGTGTACCAACTGAGCGGTACAACATCGAGCTGGCACCATGTCGGCCAAGAAGGAATCCGAGATGGAGAAGGCGTATTGGGACAAGATCAGATACACCCGAGAGAAGGAGGATGCGAAAGACAACCAGGAGTATGCCGCTCATCAAGATCAGCTGAGGATTCGACTCGTCGAGCTCTATGACCGAAAGACGCAACTCCAACAAGAGCTACAGGACGTCATAGGGGGCATCCAATTTCACGAAGAGCAACAGGAACATGTAGCTCATAAATTCGACGATCGCCGATCTCAGATCTTGGCCAAGCGTCGAGAAGAGGATCTAGCCCAGGAAGAGTGGCTCGCCCGATCTCGTGAGGATGCGGCATCTAAGGAAAACGCACGTCCTAAAAGTAGCAGCGATCGTCGCCAATCTAGTCGCGACATGCCCGCCCAACCAAACGGGGCCGGGTGGACCAGCATCAACGGTGCACGAAGACGCAGCCGCCGAGAGGAAGAGGAGGAGCCTCCTGCAGATCCAGGCAATCTGCTAAGCAGCATCTACCACAATCCCGTGGAGGAGCCCGATTCCCTCAATGGTAGAGCCATGCCGCTGCGCAGCAGTAGCATCCGCACTCGCCCTGTTACGGCGTCGAATGGTGTGGCTGTCGAGGCCGATGCCAGCGCATCCGAGGGTCAACCGGCAGCCCGTGCTCGAGACAGGCCTCTCAAGCCGAAACAGCGACACAGTCTCCCTAGCATTCCGGCTTCAGCCCGGCCAGTCAATGGGAAGCCCAGTAAGTTTTTTTCTCTCCCCTATTTTTCCTCCGCTAATTTGAATTTCCAGCTGGGCCGGAGCCGTCTGGCGAAACCAAGACAAAGTCACCCTCTGGTCGAAAGTCCTTGCCAAATGCAAAGGGCTCTGCACCTCCGACGGAAAGCCCGACACCAGTACCCAACGAGGCGCTAGAAATTACTCGCGACAAGCTGGTCCTCAAGGACGACGGTAAAGTTCTGACCGGGCCGCCGATGTTTGCTGGCATTCCTCTTGAGCGAATCGACAAAGCGCACCCCTATTGGGACCCCGAATGGGAGCCTTTGGAGGATTTCATCCAGCCCCAGCTCGACAAGTGGAAGGAGAAGTTGGGGACGCTCAAGCAGGCCCCCGAATCTATACGCCACACGGTCTTCCTCGCTAATCGCCAAGTCAACCGAGGCCAAGCTGTTATCAACTTCCTCCGGGATGAAGATTGGCACCCATATCAGTTTGTGGGTAAGGAGATGATGAACAAGTTCTACAAGACGTTCATCAACTACGACACGATGTTCCGCTTGGTCAATGTTCACCAAGAGCTGAAGAAATTCAGTCTCGATGTCACCCCTCTCGAATGGTTACGTCAGCGCATGTACGATCTCGTTGAGGAGCAGGGAGACAAGTTCAACCTGTCTAAGACCACGCACGACTTGTACCACGACCTCAACCTGAAGTACTTGAGAGGAAAGCATGGCTTCGGTAACATTGGTAGACCGTCAGGCTACAAGCTGCGTGACAAGGATCCGGAGGAGGCTACGACCAAGAAGGTAAAGCAGGAGACCACAGGTTCGGTGAGACGCAGAGGCCGCCGATCCATTGGCCAGGTTGATCCCGAGGACGCCCCGAACGTGGAGGGCATGCAGAAAGGACTAGAGCAACCCCCATCGGAATACTTGGAGCCCGTGACACCACGCCTGCAGAAGCGGCAGCGCCTGGAGCCCGCACCCCCTAAGGCAGAGCCCGAAGAGGACGATCTAGACTACGACGGCTGGACTTCGACCGATTCCTTCTCAGCCGGGCGAATAATGCACCTCGACTGGCGCGTGTATCAGATCAAGACGCGAGCCCTAACCACGAGCGCGGAAGTAACACAATACTGGACGTGGAAGCAAGAAAAGAACATGTTCGAACACCAGGTGCTGCGCGACGTGCGCCCGAAGGTGACGTGGGGCTTCTACCAGAAACCGATCAACTTTGACCTTACACTAGAGGAGATCAAGGAGATCCAGTACGCGACAGACGGTCAGAAAGTCCTCGTGGTTATTGACGACGAGAAGCGCGGCAACGTGCTAGCCTTCTTCAAGAGAGAGCGAACCAAGAAACGTTTCCTCTCCTTTAGCAAGAAGAAGGGTATCAAGCTCGTCAAGAGTACCGGGTAAGCAATTTCACTAAAATCGGGTTCGAACAGTTTTGATAAGGTCTATCGCTAACAGCCCGTGCGCAGTGTATTACTAGAGGAGCTATGGCAGACCATGGAGTCGAAGACAATGGCCAACGAGGACGAGGATATGTAAATTCCCTCCTTCGAATATGGCGTCTTCCCTATGGGCTACCCTCCGACCTTTCCCCTTCTACCTCTCCTTTCCCTCTTTCCCCCTTTCCCCCCTTCCCCGTTTCTTTTATATTTTAGACAAGACTTGTGATACCTTGTGACACCGGAGGCTTCTATGATTGCGAAGGGTATTAATAAAGGCTCACCGCAAGGAATCTGGAGGCTTTTCATCATCATTTTCATTTCTCTCCCTCCGGACCAGCATGGATGAATTGGTAGGACGGAAAAATCGGTCGGACGAACGGATGGACAAAAGGGTGGTAGGGCGGGACAAATACAGCCCTGGCTAATAAGGAGATCAAGTATTTTGAAAGGGGGGCACGAGAGTACGAGAGAAGTATATGTGATGACATATCACAGTTCTCCAACATCAACCTCCATAGTTGCGCGGATGATAGGGCTTGATCTCCCCCTCTCCGTCGCGTGTTTACATTATAGTTCTCTCGGGCGATGAGACTGTATCATATGGGTATGTACCTGCATAAACAGACCGCCACGGGCACGGAAGTAAGGCGAATGGCGTTGAGAATTGAAACTACCGTTGTGTTTTATACCCTCAAACAACAAAACATGGGTATTCAAGCTTGTGAATGAATACTTCTCGGTGAATAGACTATATACATGTAGTGCTTCATCCGCGTCCCAGATTGAGGATATTGATTGCTGTATGTATCGCGACATCGGGCGCACCAAGACTCAAAGGGAAACCCCACAGGTTACCGACGTTCTGGCTTACGCATGTAGGTATCCCTGTGAATCTGTGATGCGTAAGGCATTCCGTACAGTAGCGGCAGATCCCCTACCTGGGACATGCCGTACCCTACCTCGTGGCAAGCAAGCCGTTGGCCCCCAAATGCCATCGATTTCTCTCCCTCCCCGTTTCCCCATCGCGGGTGGGCATTCTTTGGTTCGGACCCCCCTGCTCGTCGAGAAGCAGCCAAGACGGCAGGAAGCGGGCGAACATGCGAGAGGTACATACAGCCAAGTCTTTTCTACACCGATACCTGTGGAATTATGTAAATGTTATCGTTATTGTGAGATTATCGTTAATGCAGATATTCAATAGTCAATAGGGGAATTACGCAAGTAGCAAGACTCAGAAGGATGGGCGATGCGGTACTTAGTAGACTTGCGACGGCATGAGGAGCTGCACTCACGAGAAGGCAAATCGAAAACGTTCCATTGTATTTGGAATAATGCACCCTCCCTCCGACCCTGCGGTTTAAGAGATTAATCACTCAGCTAGACCTAACGATTCCTTATGCATCTTCCCAACATCATCCTCCTGTTCCAACCGCGCTTCCAAATTCCAAAACTCACCAATCTCCTTGGCTGACTATATCAACGGCGGTTGAAAATCCGGGTAGTACACTCTCCGGAACTCATTGCCAGTCTTAGAAGCCGACGGAATTCAACCGAGCAGGATTTACCTTCCTTCGATGGCTGGAGATTCCATGCGAAGTACTTTGATGGACTTATAAGTCGACGACTTCGTTCCGGTCTATACTGTCCAACTTGTCGAAGATGGCCTTGATTCCCTTGAGTGGCCCTGCCGGAAGGATATATGGATGTGAAGCCCACACAACGTATCCTTCCGGAACTCGAAATTCCTACGCAGAGTACTCCAAAGCAAGTCGATCGTCTTCGTCTGTTGCACGTCGGCTCCTAGTATCGGAGATACTGTTAGGATGAGGCCTAGACAGGAGACAAAGAAGGTCTTTGTATATACCCAGGGTCTCCCCCAGATAGGTTGTAGTCCCTCGCGGACAACACACCCCCAAATATTATGATCCGCATCGTGACAGATGCAATCTCAACGGGGCCTCGATGCCCATTAGAATTACTTCGGTGTCTATTCTGATGTTTACTGTTCAACGAACCTACAGAAGCTATCGGGAAGCAGTGTCGTTCCGCTCGTAGCCGTAGGGCGTATCAAGAATCGAAATTGCCAATGAACCGAAACGTGAGCCCCCTGGACCATCTCCTTGCCTTGGATCCGGATATCACATCGGACCACCTCGTACTTGTCGGTCTCGTACAATTGGAGGGTTTCCTCCTGCTCCTTGTTGTATACTAGGAATGCTTGACCGGCGACCTCTGCTCTGTCGTCGAAAGCATCAACCAACGCCTTGTACTTACCAGCCCACGTCTTCAGAACTCCACCAGTCAAGGTCGCGGGGTGGTATGAGGGTTCGCAGCCCAAGAGACGCTTCAGAACTTCCGGATTTCCCAGGGTTCCGTAGAAGAAATACCACACGGGGATACTGGTACTGTGCTGGGATGAGTTTTAGGTCATTCCGAGAGTCAAGGCGATGCTGTGGCATGGTCGGGTCAATGCCGAGGGTGGGATAGGCCGAAAGTGCAGATAGATCCTTCTCTGCCTTTGAGTATCGAACGAAGGTGGGTTGAAACCGCGACCCTTGGTCAGAAAGGTACTCGAGCAGTTTTTCTTTTGTAGCCGCGTCGACTTTGCAGAATGTTGCAGGCTCTCCCGAATCATCTGTGCCGTTAAGTTCTATAGGTGTTTCGTGGAGACGAACAGCCGACTTCACTAGCTCTACGTCGCTGAGTGGCCCCTCGAGCTTCAGTAGATAGGTAGACGGCTTGGTAGCCTTGCTGGGATTCTTCCGGGGCACGGCTGGGGTGGTATGGGCCGTTAAGCTGCACGAATGCTCGTAGGCCTCCTTGTCATATCCTTGTGCTTCTTTCTCGACGCGCACAATCTCCCAGTGCGAGTCGGTGACTAAGACACGGGACAGATCAGATCTATGCTCTTGGATCTTCTGTGTTGCTTGGGCGTAGGTGTATCGGAATAGTGACTGCCATCTTCTGATATCATCATCACTTGTTTCATCTGGTTGTTGTGGCTGCTGGATGGCAACCTGGGCCATGGATTCGAGGGCGTCTAGCCAGTCCATTGTTCAAATATGATAGTTGTGTTTACCTGTAGTCTTTGAAAATAATGTATAGTCCTTCTACGCGGTAGATTAAGAAGGAAGTTTTCTTGTTTGTGCCTCTGGAAAAATGAGAATATTGAGTAGAAATTGTGAGTGTTCGACGGTCAAGATACAACTTTCCTTGCGTTGGAATTAAGACCGATTCTTATAAGCTCGACCAGCCTTCGGAGATACCTGCCTTACGCATAGAGTTTGAGGTTCCTTTGCTATTACCTAAGTAACTAGGTAGTTTAATATGAAGTCATTCTTGCAAGTTGGCATATAGTTTATCGTAAGTAGGAAGTGCTAGGAGGCGTCATCGTAGCTCTTTTCGTGCTTTAAATATTAGGTGCACTATTTACCTTGGTAGGTACCTAGGTAGCTTCCCTACCTTTATGTCTCATTTATTTTATGAAATCCGACTTAGAACAACTTGAAGCAACTTATTTATTTGACAGCAAGATATCTATTACTGTGTAGATGGTTAAATAGGTCCTGGTCCTTAGTCCTTAGTCCTTGGTCCTTCATGTAAAGGGAATGATTAGATAATACAATATCAATAGGTACGTACCTAAGTACCTAGAAAGCCATTAAAAGTTGTTCCGAACCCACTAAAATCCGTTCCCGCGCGACGACCTTATCGATTGGCGACTTACTATCATCAATTCGAGAATTGCGAAATCCGACCGTCTCTCACCTTAAACAGCGATTCTTCCTCAATCCGACCCCAAGCTGTCCGTCTAATATCAGGAGCCGGTACGGTAGACTATCGAAGACATAAATTTGTCTCTTCCCTTGCGCTCCATGTGAGCGAGCGAGTACCCGATCAACAAGATGCTGTACGAACTAATTGGGATCGTGAGTTGTCTTTTCTCGGTTACTCTCTTATGAATTGTAAAGAGGATAGTTTGCTAATGCCAAACAACAGGTTCGGCCTGGCAATCTCGCCGAGGTGAAAGAGTATGTCTCCTCACCATTACCAAGCCATACCACTCGATTGCCGTCCAATGCCATGATATCCTAGAATACCACGATCACAGCAACACTTACTAACCGAACCCAACCACAGAATCGTCCTAACAGCCGGCCAGCTGATCCTGCAGCAGAAGGGCGTGATACGGGGAGTAAGGAACTGGGGCGTGTTCCTGCTGCCGAGACCCGTCAGCATCCACCAGATGCGCCACCACACGGGCCACTACTTCGCCATGCGCTTCGACAGTAGCGTGGAGACCCAGCAGCGCGTCCGCAATATGTTGGCCCTCGACCCCCGCATGATCCGCCACGCCTCCGTCAAGCTGGGCGACGGCAAGCTGCGTACCCTGAGCCGCTTTGGCGCCCCCGAGTGGAAGAGTTGAGAAGCTATCCTAGGTAACTTAGCGAGCATATGTCGATGAGGTGAGAGGACGGCTCGGCCTGGATTTGATTAGGACAGGCGGTTCGGCGTATATAATTGGATGCCAGCTTCACGACGAGGGTTGCACGACACGATGGATCGAGAGCCCCCTATTATTAGAGCAACAGTAGCAGGATATCTGTGAAAAGAAACCGCATAAGATACGAACAAAAAGGGGGAGTAGACAGCATAGATCACTTAACTCACTGCTGATCCATTGTATAAACACGACACAGCAACCGGCATACAAGCTTAAATAGCTAGTCTGTACAACATACCAACTTCTTATAATCATGGTATTGGTGGAGAGTGTCACTAGCAAACAGAAATAGGATTCACTGTGCAGGCTTGCCTTAGAAATGGCCTCTCAGTTATCTATGTAACGAAGCCCTCTTCCATCTGTCTCTGATATCTCCCTATTTGGGCTCGAGACCTTCAGTAGTAATGTCCGGATCATCAAGTCCACATCGTCAGCCTTCCTTCCCGCTTCACGAGTTTCCTTCGCGAGGTTGTCGACCCCGTCTCTTGTCTGTCATCTTGATAAGGTGCTGCCCTTTTAGTTCCGCGAGTTGGGTACGTTGGATTTGCAGCCTTAAGCGGTGCAAAACCAGCCCGCTAGGCGTCCACGTCCATCTCCGACTTGTGTCCGTACCACGCCACGAAGTCATCAACTACGCCCGGCCACGCGCCATCCTCGCTCCAGAAGCCCAGGCTGTCGTCGTCCATGCTCTTGAACGCGAACTCCAACGTCTGGTTCCACATGTCGCGGCTGACAGATCGGGTCCAGTTCTCGCGCAGAAACTCAGTCCATTCTGTCAACCAATTGATGTGGGCAGTAGCTCCAATCCAGGCCATTCCTGGTTTCTTGAAGAGCATCTCCCAGTACAAGATGGCGTTGTCCAGGGAAAGCGCTCGCTGATCACCCTCTCTACCGACGACGAATGCATAGCGGTAGACTCGTCGGAACAGATCGCGGTCTTTGGCCAACGAGCTTATAAGACGCTTGAATTGCTGCTTCTGGGCATCGAGTTTAGCATCGGCCCTGGTACTAGTTAGCTTTGCGTTATAGGTACCTCATAACAAGCCATGCAAATATTGCTCTTTCGTGAGATGAATACGTAAACAAAACTTACCCTGTCTGCTTCCAGCCCTTGACGAAACCTTCACGCGTGATCTCACCAATGGTGGGAGCTTGCACAAGTTCCATCGCAAGAAATAGAGATGCACCCTCGAGGTCAACGCCGATACCCTGTAGATAGGTCATGGACGAGTCCGCACGAAGTGTGTCCTTTGCATCTTGCTCTTCATCTATTCTCGCATATTAGTAAAGTGAGTTACCAATTGAAGTAGACGGGGCTAACGTACTTCGAAGACTGTCGAATAGCTTTGTGTACTGCGCGTCTTTGGCCGGGGTGGATCCACCGGCGTTCGACTGAAAGTATCTGAAGGTACATAGTTAGCAACATAGGCTCATAATGGCGGACTAAGACACACGAGGCTGAGATTCACAGCGTCTGGAGGTATTGGAGGTTGTGGTGTCCGTCTTTGTTGATCTCTACACGTTGTGCCATAGTCTCACGACGTTTCTAGCATCCCGTTAAGGACGCATCCAAAGCACCAACCATCTGTCCATCAAGGTGCGTAGAACTACTTGGTCGGGCCATTCTTGATAAGAGGAAAGAAATAGGGAGGAAGTATTCACTTACGCATCGACGGCTTCGTGCAACTTGTAGCCCGTGGCTTTCAAATGCTACATAACGCGTTCAGTTAGCACAAGACCATCTCAATATCAATAAACAGCTGTCGGGTTGTAGGCGAAGGAAGGATGTGTAGGATATAGTGATCCCGGCGCATATGCTCGAGTGTGTAGAATGGTGGCAAGGAGAGCAAGACATACTCTGGTGGCGACCCTTTCCGGGGCCCCTGTTATGGAGACGAAGCTAGAGACCGCCGCCTTCTGGGCAGACGACTGCGGCGGCATCGTGATGTGTTGTGTGGTTATGCTGCTAACCAAGCGATGCCTGAAGGGAGAAGATAGGATCGATATCAGTCTTCGAGAGAACACCCCCTTGACAGTACGTAGACAAGGGACTCTTTATTTTCTCTTCGCAGGAACCGGTCGTTGATTTGTTCTGTGAATTCGCATGCGGTACAAAGTCTCGGCGATAGGACGGTAGGGTACCTAAGGTTGAAAGTGAAGGCGGGGTGACGATGCGGTTGATGCGACGGTGATGTTGTGGAGGAGTACGGAGAATAATGATTGGGTCGACGAGTAGGAGGCTAGAAGGGTTTTCTCCTATTATTACTTGCAGTAAGTAATATTACCGGTTGCAATGAATATGTACTAAGGGAAAGGTATGGAGTGAAGAGCTGGAGCTGAAGATGAAGATGGAGCTGGAGCTTGTAGATGAAGATGCGAGATTCAAAGCGGCCGGCGTCGGGTCGGCGGGGTACAATTGCCCCCCTTGCACTGTGGTCGGAAGCGGAAAGCACTTTCAATGTTGAATCTCCCACAGTGCCTGCCCAAGGTTAGGTACCTATGTAGGTACATACGTATGTACATAAGGGTTCATAAAGGTACCAGTATTATTCACATCCACGTCCAATTTACCCCTTCATAAGATATAGCTCAAAAGCACAAGACCTTAGAATGTTAATGATGAGATAGTAATTTACCATTAATTCTCGTTCGAGTCAAGGATAGCTAATGCCGTACAACAAGTACCACTACCCTTTAAAGAAATTACTAATAGTATGTATGTGGGAAACGAAAGAAGGGTATCGTGACAGCTGCGTCTCCCTCCTCGACATATGCGCGTCCCCTTGAAAAGCGCGGAGCTTTAGAAAAAGAAGAGTATACAGTATGCGACCTCACAAACTCCGAGGGGGTATACACTCTACAAGACCCCGAAGGCATGCAGGCTCCATGATGTTACGTCTCTGCCATCATGTTTCAATCCCCAAGATGCAACGACTCGTCTTCCACTTCCAGCCACTCCCCGGACTCTTCCTGCGTTTCAACACCTCGTGTGCCTAATCCCATAATGATAGCTTGAGCCATGCGTGCTGGTCGAGAATTCTAATCGCCAAGCGGCATGCCCTCTAGCTCGTCCAGCAGTCGACGCCAGTTGTCAGAGAGTATCTCCGAATACTTGACACGCTCCTGCGCCCAGTCCTGGTTCCATCGGCTGACATGAAACTGAGTCTGCTGGAAGTAGATCAGCTCGTCCCGGACGCATTCTTTGACGAAGATGGAGCGGTTGTGCTGATTGACGATCGATTCCTTGTCCTGTGAAAGCTGTTAAAACTCACTGTCCATAAAAATGATAACCAGCTATCAAATGTTAAGAGCTGGAGCACACGAACCTTGATGATAGCCTCGACAACCTTTTCGATCTCACCCGGCCTGACTCCGTCTGGCTTGGATCGTAAGCCGGCAAGCTTCGTCTCGTTACTCTGAATCCTTCGTTCCAGGTACGGAATGTTGTCCTTGTCCAACCTCTCCCTTCGGTCGAACAGATCTCTAATACTGACAAGCGCGTCACGTTGCCTCTTAAGGTCCTCCAGCACACCGGCATCCCATGCCTTGCTCTCATCCTCCATCAGGCCCTGCGTCGTCTGCAGATGCTTGCTCATCGCCACTAGACCGTCGTTTAGGAGAGGTACATCGTTAGTGTCAGTCGCGTAGGTATCCGAGCTCGTCTCGGTAAGGGATGTAAGCGACATTGCCAGGCGCCCGTGGTCGGCGGCTACACCCTCAGTCCGCTTAACGAGACGGTCCATGATGTTACAGGTCGAGATGTACAGCTCAGCGGACCGTTTAACACCTTGCCTAGTGCGCTCGAAGAGCTCCTCCAATGAGGGTGGAAGAGATTCTTCGAGGCCGGGTGGCAGCGGTCGCCCCGTGAACTCATCCACTACCGAGATCGTAGCTTGTTTGCGCCACACCGCCAGTTCCTATAGCACGTTAGTTTAGGGAATCACAGCACCGACACTACTTCAGCCCGTACCGTTGGAACCGTCAAGAACATGATCACGAGCTGCTCCTGACCCAGGATGGGGTGTCGAACTAGTGTATTCAAGAACCGCGCTAGGCCTCGTCTTCGTTTCTCGATGAACGCGCCGTCGTTGGAAAGATGGTTGCCATTGACGGCAACCCTCTTAGGCGGAAGTAGCGGCAACGCTCGGAATGGATATCTCTTATGCAGACAGTCGAGCAGCCAGACAAAGTCGCTGTATCTACGAATGACCTTGCTCCCTCGCCGTGAACTCGTGACCTCATAGTTGTGGTGTTGGAATAGGAAGACGCCCTCCTTCTCCGGCATTAGCGTGACCAGAATGTTCTCCTCAACCGCACTGCCGGTCCGACCACCACTAATGGTCCTGGAATGGCCGATGGTTGGGTTGATGCCCGGGTCACGACCTTCGCCACCCACGCCGCCAAAAGGGCTCGCCGGGTTACGTGAAGACGGCTCGCTAAACCCTCCTGCATTGCTTCCGTCGAAGTATCCCCAGCCGCCAGGGTGTGAAGACACGGAACCGGCAGCTTGAGAGGCGTCGCCACCGGCCGAAGCTACGGTAGTGGTGGTAGTGAAGTTGGAGGTTGTGCGAGAGTGCATGTCAGGGGTGTCGGAATCACCATAACCATTACCGTTGCCATTTACACCCGAGTTAGCGTGGCCGGTGCCATTAGTCTTGAGCGTCTCAGCGTGGTCATGATTCCTGTGAAGGTCAGAAGAGCTCCACGGATCATCCTCAGGCCCGTCCATGGGTTGTTTCGGAGCTCGAGATTGCGAACTAAATGGCGCGGGTGCGTTTACAGGTTGCTGAGGTGGTTTCGCGGCGAGCTCTGCGGTACTCGGAAAGATGGGTTTCTTGACGGGAGAGGATAATCGGGGATGCGGCAAGTCTACAGTGATTGTTTTGTTTTGTTAGTACAACTAGGTAAGGTAAGGTAGGATGTAATTTATCGGCGAATAACGTAAATGTCCCCGCAAGATGATGCACAGGGCAGCGCAGCGCAACGCAGCAACGAAGCTACGATAAGCCCAGCCAGCCCATTGGACGATAGATGCGATTCACCAAATGTATACGTGAACAAGTGAACAAGCAAATGCGACAATAAAGATCAAGCCCGAGTTGAAGAAAGGAAATTCAATGACTTACTTCGTCTGCGCTCGTCAACCCCGTCCAGGCTCACAGCTTCGCCCTCCTGTGCGAGACCGATAAGAGCTAGCAACACGTTGAACTCGTTGCGACCGATTACTTCAAGTTTGCCACCCGGTGCAAGTATTCCCATTATTTGCGCCTGGTCGTCGGCACTTAGCTTGGCGGCAGCAAGCGTCTTAGCGACGCCTGAGGATGTGACCTTGCCACCGCTCCCATCCTCCCGCGCAGCGATATCAAATGCTTCGATGTAGCTGTCCGGTACGTCGACACCGTCCAGCAGTCTTCGGAGGAGGTCGGCACGAGATTGTTGCTTCCTTGGCGTCGGTATGTCCCAGGGCGAAGCGTTGCCGCTGTCCCCGACGTCGTCATCGTTAAACAGTGTGTCTGAGGTTGACCGAGTCATAGGCCCGTCGTCGTCGTCGAACAGCGAGTTTCGGGATCGAGCCATGCTTGGATTGGCGGAAGGCGATGGCTCGTTTGGGGGAGAAGTGCCAAAGAGAGACATCACTCTGGACTAACGAGAGGTTTCGCTACTGCGGTCGTGAACTAGAAGGTAGGCTGGGCTGATGGATAAGATGGAGGATGATGGCGAGCTTGTCTGAAAGCTATAAAGGTGTCGTAATAGATTCGTAATGGCTAAGCTAACCTGAACGAACCATGCGGGCGATTGAAGATGCAATGTGATGCAGAGACAAAAATAGAAGAACTGACGGAATAGCGTACGTACTCAAAACTAGAGACGATATGGAAAGGGTTGCAATGGAGTCAAAAACTAAGGTTAATCAAGTCAAGTGTTGCGACAGCTACGTACATTTGATACTGGACAATGCCTTCCGCGACTTGGAGAAAGCTCTAACTGTTGCCTTAGGTACGCCCGCGCTGAAACGCTGGGGAAGCACAGGTGGGACAGGGTGGGACGTGACGGATCGGCGCAGGCAAAATGCGGAGCTAACTGTCGCTCAAGTGTGGATCTCAGCACTTAATCTTATCGCCGCAAACCATAATTGCACCCTGCAGCCACTGTTGATAAATGACCGTCAGCCACATGAGCTCCTAAAATCTACATGTAGCTAGGTACAGGTAGGTAAGGTAACCTTAGGAAGCGCCTATCTACAAAATAGGAGTCGTAAATATTCAAAAAGGACAATATTGTCCTATTCTGATAGTTGATATACATAGTAGATGGGTAATCTTAGGTAATATTCACGGCAACACACCCATAAATAGATACATTCCTCATTCGCGAGAAGCACACTATTACAGCTTCTCCCAAAGCTTCGTATCCTCTTGCTGAACCCCCTTCTGCTTCTTCTTTTGCTTAGAGAGCTGCGACGGTGGCACTCTAAAGAACAAACTAGGAGACTCGCCCGGTTGTAACGTGTGGCTCAAGTATCCTCTGTGCGCTGGGTCGCGGTAATACTCGATATCCCAACGCGACGTCGGGTCCGGCAGTCTGTAGAAGAAGCCTTTCTGCCGGACCTGCTCTAACACCGGCTCCACGTGCTCCGGTCCCGTTGGTAAGGGCTTGTCGGTGTGGAAGCTCTTGCCCTGCACCAGTCGCGATATGGCCTGCTTGGTGTAGTACCGTGTCATGATCTTTCCTCCCGCCTTCTCCACCGCCTCAATCGCCGCAGCCGAAGCGCGCGAGACGACAATATCGATCGGCTGCTTCAATGAATCGGCCCCCCTTGCCAGCAACTTAATGCCATCCTTGATCGTTCCAATAAGCTTGGACTGTATCAGTTCCTTCGGCGTGATCTGCTTCGTAATATCGATACGACCGGCATCGATCCACTGTTGAAGCTTGTCGAGGTTGACTTCGGACATGATGGGTGCACGACTATTGAATTGTTAGTTTGAAGCACGATTGCGAGGACTATAAGGGTCCCGGGTCGTACAGGTTCTCGAATCCAAGCGTTCCCCTTTGGACGACTAAAGGTGTCTGACCACCCTGGAACCACGGCTTAACCTTTCCATGCTGCTTCTGGCCCTTGTGACCTCTCCCCGACGTCTTGCCCTTTCCTGAAGACGGACCGCGACCAAGACGAATACGTTTTTGGTAGGCACCCGGGTTGTCGGACAGATTCGCGAGGATGGAGGCGCTCCGGGTCTGAATCGAAAGCGCATTGAACAACCCCACGAGCGACGAATGGCTAGAATTCTCAATTGAGGCCCTGCAGCATCGAGCCGTCAGCCTTGTTGGTATTCGTGGAGGCATTGGTGCGATTTGCGACGGTTCTAGGAGTTATAGGTGGAAGTTGAAGTTGAAGTTGAAGATACAAGAATTTCCAGTCTTTTTCTCGGCGTAGCATTCAACTAAAGTGGTCCGAGCTTTTAGTTCCAGGTACGTACTACAACTTACAACTGACACTCACAATTAATAACTACAACAATACCATATAAATATTCTCTCGTGAGAATTGAATCCGATCTGCAAAAACATCAAGGCTTTTACAATTTTGATACTATATCATAACCATCAACTAGCTATCCGATATAATAAACTTACAGCATCGAAACAGCTCGGGAGCATTCCCGTCGTCATCGCTATCACTAGGTAACAATATCTACAGTGAGTTAGACTGTTCGAGGTTAGTGTCTTCGGAGTTAGACATTGAGTAGGTAGGTACAATATTGAATCGTCTTCTTATAAGATTTATAGGTCAACATGACTCTTCTCGGAGGGTTTATATAATAATACAGATACTACAATAGAGCAACTCAATAAGAGCATAGTATTTAATACCTCCAAGCCAATGAATAAGTACTCACACAAATATTTGACACATGTTAAGATCCGAATTATACCTACGGTTTGTGCTGACGGTATCATGCCACTGAATCGTTCAGATTCGATTTAACCCCCGCCATTAAACTTGCTATACCCTCTGAGCATCGGGTTTCTGCGATCAGTTGGTCGGCAACTTCCCCCGCATCGGCACGTATATCTATTACCGCCCTTATCTTTGCGCCTTGGGAGGATCTTCCTTAAGATAGCCCAAAGTCTTGGGTTGCGTTGCTAATCGTTAGGTAGTATTGTGGTTACTCATGTAAGCTTTATCAAGGAATTGCCCTACGATGGTGTTATACGTGAGAAAGAGGGGATAATGAACTAGTCCAAAAGCAAGTCGAATGGCAAGTCGTGATCGACAGATCATGGTGTTTCTTTGCCTTCGCCTTTTGAAATTAATATTTTACTGTCGTTGGACTCCCGCCTGTTGAGTTGGTCTCGGATAAACATGGACGAGAAGAAATTGGCAGTTGAAGCTACTCCGGATAGCGTAGTGAACGTATCTAGTCCGGATCCCAGTCGAATAGAAGGGGGATCGACTGTCTCTTCAAAGGACCTAGACGATGCATACGAGCTGTATCGAAGACAAGATGGCACGGCCCTTGATCCCGAGGAGGCAAGCCAAGTGCTGCGAAGAATCGACTGGCATATCTTACCGCTGTTGATGGGAACGTACCTGCTGCAATATCTCGACAAATCTACCGTCAACTTCGCCAGCGTCTTTGGACTGCGAGAAGGAACAAATTTGCACGGCCAAGATTACTCATGGACACAGTCTTTATTCTACTTTGGTATGGACACTCCTGGATACCCCTAACGTTGCATAGCACTGACTGACTGCATCTACTGTCAGGGTATTTGATAGCACAATGGCCGGCAGGTTATTTTCTGCAAAGGCTCCCGGCTGGAAAGTTTATCGGCTTCAACTGTCTAGGTCAGTCAATATCTTCTGTCGCCCGTAGGCTATTTGACTAATAGAAATTTAGTTTGGGGTATGCTCACAATTGTTACCCCGGCTTGCAAGAACTTTGCCGGGCTAGCTATAAATCGGTTCCTGCTTGGGTGCTTCGAGGCCACTGTGAACCCGGGCTTTGTGCTTGTTCTCTCGATGTGGTGGCGGCAGGACGAGCAACCGATGCGACTGACAACTTACTACAGCATGAATGGGATCGCGGGGATTTGTGGCGGTCTACTTGGTTACGCTGGTTAGTATAATGGCCTCTCATGACAAGACTACACATCTTCTAACATGTTTGCAGTATGTCTTAACGCATATCTTGTCCTCCCCTATTAGAATACTCAGACCCTCAGAGCGTAGGGACCCGGTTCTTTCATTATTGACACATAGCAGATTGGCCATATTACCTCGGGTCTAGCCCCCTGGATGTACATCTTCCTAATATTCGGCTCGGTCAGCCTAGTCTGGGGTACCATCTTCTTAATATTCATGCCTGATCTTCCTTCGACGGCACGGTTCCTAAGTGAAAGGCAGAGGATCATCGCTGTCGAACGGGTTGCCATGAACAGACAAGGTGTCAAGAACCATCACTTCAAGACCTATCAGATGTGGCAGTGTCTCAAGGATCCAAAGACCTGGATTCTATTCATCATGTCGGTCGCCTCGCAGATCCCGAATGCTGCTCAGTCGAGTGTATGATATGCAAATGTTCAATTTTCAGGAGCTCATGCTGACACTTAACTCAGTTCACCTCGATTATCTTGGAGACGTTTGGATTCGACGTACTACAAACGCAGTATTTGCAAATACCAGGCAACTTGGTGCAATTCAGCTCTCTTCTTCTATCCGGATGGATCTGCTCTCGCTTTCCCAACATGCGTTGCGCTGTCATGTTGGTAGGTAACCTAATCTGTGTTGGTTGCGGCGCGGCCCTTGTCGGGCTACCAGTTGGCCCTGATGGAACCGATAATAAATGGAACCGGCTAGTGGCTCTCTGGCTCTGCTCGTTCACTTCGGTAGGCTTCAGTTTGAGCTTAACGATGGTAAGCAGCAATGTGGCCGGGTACACTAAGAAGCAGCTCACCGGAGCTTTCTTGTTCGTGGGCTATTGTGTTGGGAATATCATTGGGCCGCAGACCTTCATCGAAACGGAGGCGCCTTTCTATACATCAGCATACATCGCGTGAGTATTCAAAGCCATAGCTATCCTGGGATTTGATAGCTGACCTTCATTACCAGTATACTCGTCGGCTACTCGGTGAAGACTGTGATGGTCATGATTTTATACCTATATATGTGGTCTGTGAACAAGAAACGAGACCGGGAAGCTTCTGTATATGGGATTGGGCTGTCGGAAGAGCAAGAGAAGGAAGCTATCGAGCGAGGCATGCAGGATGTTACCGAGCTAGATAACAAGGGATTTAGATATGTCTTGTAGTTATTTTTTATCTTATGTCTAGTGTTAGATGTCTTAGACATGACTACCGTGAATCAAATTTCTATCATTCTATCAATTACAACCCCTTTTTGAACATGACTGATTATCCATCGATGGCAACGTGCGCCTAGAGGATGAAATATCACGAAGTGGCTCAACTAGCTAGAGGGCTTGTAGACTAGATTCAAAAAGTACTCATGACTCTCGACGAAAATCAAGAGCTAGCATAGTTCGGTAGATTATCGTTAATTGTGTTCGACTCTTGATAGAGGTACGTATGAAAACTTATCCTGCAACCCTTTCCTATTTGCAAGTTTGAGTATTCCATATCCTATCATAATCATCATCAAAACTACCAGCGGTACTAGGTAAGTTAGTACACGAATTCTTTAATATTGGGTCTGGGGACTCTCTCCAACTTACCCTAAACTCTTTGTTCTCACGATCCGTTAGGTCGAAGAACTCGCTATTCTCCTTGTGCTCAAGGCCCTGGTGTAATCGATCTCGCTTCTTGTTCTCCCACGCGTAATATGCCATGAGAACACCCGTCGTGATTATCGCCACGGCAGTTGCGGCCACGACCATGATCTTAGCGGGGAGGTACTGGGGTTTGTCTGCGTCCCGGAACGTGAGTGGGCCGATGATGTTTCCCAGGCAAAACGACATTAGTAGAACGGCGTTCATAGTCACTTTCTTCGTGTGTCCTGCGTAGTTGGCTGCAGAATAGGAATACGCCATTGGCAATGATGCGCCGATGACATTGAGCAGGTAGTTCCCCGTCAGCAGCGCACCCTTGTTACCTGGATCTGAGAATGCAAGGAGAGACCCGCCGAGAATGCCTCCTATGAGCAAGAGGATGATAATAATTGGCCCACGGGCGTTGAACTTTGCCGCGCAAATTCCCGCTGAAATAACTGATATACAACCGACTACGCCCGAGGGAATCGACAATAAGGCGGTCTCCTTGGACGTATATCCGAAGCCCTTGATAATTGTCGCCTGGTAACTGCTAACGGCGCCATTCGGTATGTTCGAGGTAATAGTAATGAGAGCTATGAGCCAAGTCTGGGGATCAGTGAAGCAGTCCCGCACCTGGTACATCTTGAAGTGTTTGTTCTCGATGCCGGTCTGATTCTCACGCAGGCGCTCGATCGCCCAGATCTTCTCCTCGCGGGTAAGGCGGGACTTCATCGGGCTGTCGGGTAGGAAGATCATAGTGAGAACTCCAACCACCATGGTGATTAAGCCGAACAGGAGAAACATGATCTGCCACGGCGTGAATACCTCGGACTCGTAGTGTTGGAACCCGAAAGATGTCAGGGCTCCGATGATCGTGCCCGTCCCTGTTCCAACATACCAGAATCCAACTCTCGCGGGTTGCTCGGATCGTTTATACCACATACTCGTCACCAGGATAAGTGCCGGCGCCACGGCGGACTCAAAGCATCCCAATAAAACCCGGAGAGTTGCAAGAGCCGCCCAACTCTTTGCAGCAGAGTTCAAAGTCACTATCAGACCCTAGATCGACTCGGTTAGCTCCCTTCTAGACATTGATAGCTCTGCCATGGGATCATATATCTGGGTGTGCTGAGAGAACGATAGCCTGAAAATAAGAACGCCCACTCGAGAAGGCATAAAAAGGGAATTTTAAGTCGTCCAAGCGTTGTTTACTTACCCAGAGGATTACATTGGCCCCAAGATACTTTGCAGTCGGTAGTCTCTGCATCAGATACCCTGTTGGCAATTCAAATACGAGGTAGGTCACGTAGAAAAGGGTAGCTAAAAGTGAGAATTGATTTCCGGTGATGCCAGTATCTTCTTGAAGCCCCATAACGTTGGCGTAGTTAACTGCCTCGTGGTGAGTCCACGAACACCTCAGGGGAAGAGGATTGGCTAACTTAACGTTTTATCAAGGTATTGAAGGTTGTAGCAAGCCCCTATATATCACAGTCGTTAAAACAATAGCTACGAAAACAGGATTGTCTTCTGCACCAACACATAAGAGGCACAATCGTCAAATCAAGCTTCCTAACGAGTGCCTTCTCGTCGATTTCTGTCATCACAGTTGTATCCTCATGGTTAAGGTATTCGAGGGCCGCATCGACGTCGGTCGCTTTGGGCGCTTGCCCTTCTGGGTCCATCTTCTCTGTCGCCATGGTCAAGCTGGTTTTGTTCTCCATTTCCCTCGAGGGCAAGTGGCATTAATTAGAGGAGCTAATAGAGTGGTTTATACTATTTTCTTGCTAGAAGGAGTCTGGTAGAGACGACAGTGATGAAAGGGTGATTAAGAAGAAAGGCAAATGTCTGCTCCCGGGAATCTAAAGATCTCCCTCTCAACGCCTAGACATGGGGTTTCCTTATAGAAGCTCCTGGAAGTGGCAAGGCACCTGCAGTGGAGACTTGAGAGACTTAGAAGCTGCACAACCATCTAAATGGTCTTATAAACGGAGTAGAGATTCGATAAATGGGCGTACCAAATGTTAGGAGATATGATTGTGTAAGCGTTGAGGGCCCTGCACAAGTTGAAGTGGAGGTAGTCGATCATCAAGACTAGATAAGAGAGCTCATAAGATAAGCTGGTGTTGTCGGGGGTCAGATCAACGGCCTATCTGGTGGTTGGCCTTGATAAGGTAGACGTGGGGAAAGCCTGAGCACGTTGCATCTCCGAACTAACATGGAATTGAGAAGCTGCATGGTGGTTATCAGCGACTGATGTCCACAGCATGTAGATGTTGCATTGATAGGACGGGTTTCGCCGCAGGATGCTCAAGGCGTATAAGGCTAGATAGAGCCTTGATTATCTTAAAACCCAGCATCACCATATCCCGGTGGGCCGCAGGCCTAATTAATGAGACTTCCTGCATTGACTGAAATAACTCCTCATCCCAGAAATAGTACGAAGCTTCTCTGCGCGATTCGCGGAGTTGATTCATATTTGTTCCAATGAAGGGGCCGACCTGCCTCTAAACCGAGCTCCGTGTCCCGTGTCCCGTGTCCCGTGTCCCGTGTCCTGTCTTCCGTCTTCCTGGATCAGATCTAGGACGGTCTGATTAGACGTGGAGATAACTTGGAAGCGGCAAGATACGCTCCAGAGCGAGATAAGGGGCATATAAGACCTAGCCGGTGAGAATTCTGCAATCTACACTCATGATGAGTTCTGGGGAGAGACTAGGACAACACTATCGCCTGTAATCAAGTTAGACAGAAACTCGATAAAATGAGCGAGTCAGCTAATGGTACCTCGCACGAATAACATCTCGGATTTCTTGGTTATTGTCTAAGACAGGAGGTTAGCAGGGTCGTCTACTATCCGTTGGGGAGCAACTCACTCTGATATCCTCTTCGTCCTCGTCCTCATCTACTATGTATATGGTCTCGACGACGTCGCCCAGGACCAAGTTCATGTGGCTGTCATAGGCCTTGGGTTCGGTTAGTCAACTAGGACCAGGACTGATTGTTTTCTCATCAATTCACGTACATGAAGCCGACCCTTCAGTTCTCGGTCACCACGCAACTTTACGAATACCACTTCATCGAGGAGTAGGCGCACAAGATCGAGAGGCTCAGCTACTGAGCCGCCAGCTGGTCCTTCTTCGCCCCCAGCCATGATAAGGGGGTTGTATAAGTTAGATCTGATGTGGATGTTGGATGGTTTAGGCTCTTCGTAGATAGACAGCGTTTAGTGTCGTTGAGATTGAGCTGAGTAGAAGCTTGGATGTATGTAGATTTAATGATTTGATGATTCGCAATAATTAATTGTTAGGCAAAGTCCCACCAGTCTACAAAGGGTTACCTAAGCTACCCCACCAAGGAACCCGCAAAGCCTACACCCTCGTTATATGCATGTGGAAAATCTTGACCCTGGCTCCCGGATGCTCCAGAATTCAAGGTCCACTAGCTCCAGAGACGGACGAGACTTAACCCTCTCAACTACTCCGTACATGTACGTACACCGGTATCTTCACTCCCTGGTCTAGGTGTCACATTCACCAAGCGCGTTGCTATCTGCCTCTACCATGAGTTGGTAAGCGGTCATGTTTTTTAACGACGCCTACAATGCTTCCCGCTACCTCGATGGTGACGTTCGGTGGGTATCGAGCCCTTTTCCACGCACCCCCGAGAGGAACATGTTCGAGAATCATCAGTCTCCGTCTACATCGACGATCCAGTAAAGACGGTATCTCGCCATGTCCAAGTCGGAATTTACACCAGTCTACACGTGGCTTTGCAACCGCGACTGCGACGCATTCTGCCGTGGTCATCTCGGACCAAGAGTTTGCACTGTACCGCGACCTTCTCGATCGCGCCGGCCAGAAATCTCAGACCGAAGATAGTCATCGCGATGCTGTTTCTGCGAGGAGAAGCCACCAGTTGGCTGGTGCCCCGATCGCGAATTTACCTGCTCGCGATCTGGCTGGACACCTCCCCAGTCCTTTCCAAAGAGCTCTCGAGGCACTGCAACGGAGGGACACGCGGAGATTGCTCATCTATCTACAACAGATATCTAACATGGGCGACTTGGAACTGCAAGGCGCTGTTGCTGCATTGCCTCGAACCACTTTCACCGAGTTCCTCCGCTCGCTAGATCCTCTGTGTGTCGCTGCGGATGCCGACCCCACCGACCAGACGAACCTATCTGTTGGAATATACCAGACCCTCGATATGGGGGATACCATTGACGATTGGGGAGTGCGGACACTTTATATGCGGTTGCTTCGACGCATGCTAGTTCTTATATCGGCGTTGAAGGCCTCGGGTCAAATTCTGCTCCCGGAGGAGTATATCTACCTACTACGCTGTGCCGGTGCTGCTTCGGACCCCATGGGCGCGAAATGGATATGGAACGAGATGGTTCGCACCCAAACCACCGAGTGGAGGCAAAGCGAAGCATATACCGAATATATCTCGGCACGCTTCCTCACGAGACCTTTGTATACGGGTTATGACAAGACTAGGAGGATGGTTATTCCCCGGAACCTCCACAGGTCGCGACTTCGGCTTCTTCAGCGCCGCGTTCAGAAATTAGATCGGTTAAGATTCAACATCCGGCTCGGAAGACTACGTTTTGGGCTCAATAAGGACGTCAAACACGCTGAAGATATCATGCGAATGATGAGGAAAAAGGGCGCCCCTACAAGGCTATTTTATTATATTCTTAATCAAGGCCACCGTGCTACTGAGCCCCTGCTATGCGCCTTGATGGTTGCTCTTGGACGGGTCGGTTCTCTGCGATTTACCGGTTCTCGAATATTGAATGATTACTTCGGCATCCGGATGAGACAATTGACTTACGAGGATGGTTATAAAATCGAACCTGCACCTGATAGAAATGAGATCAGCCGCGTTCCCTTCCGCATAAGGCCATCGATGCGTCTTATACAAGCTGTTGTAGAGGCTTACGGGTCAAATGGGGAGGTTGCCATTGCCTGCAGACTTATCGACCACATTTCCAAAACTTATAACATGCCGATTCCGCTATCCATCTGGCAGGATCTGTTAGAGTGGTCCTATATCATGAGCTCTCCGGCGACATCCACGGCGTGGAAACTGGCCGGAATGCCGTCTAAAATACCTAGCAACTCGACGATAGAAGTAATCTGGGACACCATGACATCGGAGCCGTATCAGGTACAGCCCGGCTTTGAACAATACAACATCCTCATTCGAAACCTCCTAGGGCGGCATCAATTTAGCAAAATCCTACCATATATAAGGCGAGCGGTTGACCTTTACAACGTTCAATGCCAAGAATACGAAGAGGCAGTATTCGAATATGTCCAGATGCTTCGTGACGGAGTGCGTATGAGCGAAACCGTGCATCGATACGAACGGGCCCGATTCATGAAGGAAAAGATGTGGTACGATATTCAGACGTGGTGCCGAAAGTTCCTATTGAGCGTACGCAGTCTTAGCCCCGAGAATCCGCTCGCAACTGTCGTGGTCCCGGATTTCGTCCGCGAGTTGCGACCCTTCATCCCGAACCCGGCCAGGTATCGAACAGCTACTGGATATGTGTCCCTGACAGACCCCGCGCGGGAATGCCCAGTCGTAGCTTTTACTACCCGTCTCCCCGTGGATATACCGATGATGATGAAGCGGAAATGGAGGCTTCAAAGGGTAATGCTGAGGAGAACGGCTATCTACTCTAGCCATTCTATGAGGGGCCACGCGCCGATCTCTAAGTTCGACCTCCTGACCCTGCTCACGAGCGCAAACCGAACGGTGAGACCGCTAGGTAAAATATTAGACGAGCTAGAAGGCGACTCAGGGGCAGAGAGCGATGCATCCTCGAAGATCTCTGGATCAACGACGGAGAGCTCATTTGACGATGATGATGACTACTTCTAAAAGTGCTTAGCTTATAGCTGTACATTATATATACATATCTGTCTCATACATAGCCCACTGCCTATATGCCTCTGGTGACAGCGGTTGTAATATATATACAATTTCCCGACTGACCATGACGGTATGTCTGGTTTATATAATCTAGAAGTGCCTATTCTTCGCCTCGCTGTGAAATATACCCCGTGGTAACGATGTATCATGTCCATTATCAAGTTAGATACTCCCGTCCCATCCTCTCCCAGATAGTCACGACTTAATCCTCTCCAACCTCAAGTCGTTCATATACATGTACCGGCTCAACGCGATCCAACCCCACCGGAACCACACCATCTGGCTCTTGTGCGCCTCTGTCATAGCCTGCCTCGCCGTGTCGTAGCTTTCACGGGCGCCGACTAGCGCGCTCATGCTGACCAGCGCCCCCGGGTTGCTCCTGTCGCTCTTCTTCCGGGCCCCGCCGCCGTCTACGAAGAGCAACGACAGAAGGGTCGCGAGGACGTCGAGGAAGAAAGTATACTTGCGCAGAAACCCGACGCTCGTTAGCGTGTATAAGTCGACGGGCGAGGCCCAGCCGGGCTTCCCGCGGACCAGTGTGCTGATGAAGTTCCGCGAGCCATGGTACAGCGAGATGTGGTTCGGGTGCGCGGACACGCCGCCCACGTCGAAGGTGATCAGGGCGTCGATGGCGGCTGTCGGGGCGGAGGCGTCGGAGGCCTTCTGCTTGGCTAGGTGCGGCGCGAAGGCGGCGCATAGGAGCGCGGCGATCTTGGATGCGTCCCAGGTCGTTGTCATGGAGTCGGGGAAGTCACTAGAAGCAAAACCCCAGCGTCAGTTGTCCTATCACTCAAAGAATGGAGAATGTAACATGGGGAAGTACTCACGCGCTGTCGTGCACGTGTACGTCGTTCTCGCTCCTGAGGCCTAGTAGTAGGCCGCTTTTGACCAGCTCCTTCTTCCGGACCTCGCCCAGGCCATCAGCATTGCCGGAGCTCAGGCACAGGATCTTGACGTGGTTGCCGGCCTCGGGACGGGTGAGGGCTAGCACGGTAGGCGCGAAGAACATGGCCTCGTCGTCAGGGTGCGCGATCAGCAGGCAGATGCGCTTGTTGCGCAGCGTGGGGAGGCGCGCCTGCATGATCGAGGTTGTGTAGATGTAGAGAAGGGGCAAGACGACGGCGAGGGTGCCAAGGGTGGTGAGTGATATGAATGCCATTTTCTGTCGAGGTCTTCGAGAAGATGTCGTTAAGGTAGTTGGTTTCTGATGTCTTCCACAGTCGTCGGTTCTCCCCTTCCCTTTTTCTATACAAGTTCGGTCCCAACGCCAACCAATTAGTAAGGAACGCGACACAATACGGTATTATATGATCAAAAAGCTAGCCGACCAGTTGAGGGGGGAAGAATAAGGCGAAGTGATAAAAAGCGTCAAGGGCTCCCTCCTCTTTCAATAGAAAGAACAATAGTAAGAAGAGGTATCACATCTCAGATCGAGCAGTTACGACGAAGTGAAGCAGTAATAAGAGCTCGTACAAGTTAATGCCACCTTGCGATTTACGATATATGGTCACGAGCCCACGAAGACCTTCGAGGGAAATGATGCATAGATTGTTCATTTAATAAAAGAAAATCCGGGGAAATTAGAGACCAGGCAAGTTTGGGCTTAGACTCCATGTCCAATGCTGTAATGTACCTGAGGTAATGTGACGATGAATCGCGCCAAATTCGCGACGGCGTGAAATTAAAAGTTCAATGAGGGGAGCTGAGCCCCTCATATCACATCCCGGTGCTTGTCATATATCAATTGTCACATAATACCTACATATCAACTAAGCAAATATGCATTTAAACGCTGGTTACCATGTAAATTTTGATTGGCTGTTCATATCCACCAGTCAACGTCGGTGCTTGCGAAGCCGACCAAGACCTTACTTAGTGCAGGGTACAAGCAATGAGCTTATGAGCTTTCAATTCCTCTTATATATCATCATTAACACGCGACCATCCCATTTGAACTAAACAGCTTCGATCTTAATACAATCCAGTATTCGCCATGGTTCGAACTCGGAAAGAAAGGAAAACCGCAAACGATATCAAGCTAGCTCACCCCGACCGGTCCGCCCCAAGCGACGGAACATTACTGCAGTTTGCTCAGGATCAGAATCTCTTCGAAAAGGCTGAGCAGCAGCAAAAGAAGCAAGCAAAGCAAGACGATCAAGATGTAGATGACGAGAATCTCTTATCGCCAACAGCTGATAGAATCATGGAGGCCATCCTCTGGAGCATCAGTCTGTCCATGCTACATTTCACGCTTGACGTGCTTGTTCAGCATCAATATGCCGTCTCTATTCTATGGCCCCAGATCGTAATCAGAACATTTCAAGCTTGTGCTGGTAAGCCCATGCCTCCCTAGCCAAAATTGATTCGAGCTAAGATTGCACAGTATTCTCCTTACTCATTTATGTGCTTCATCCACATGTCGCGGTCCAGAGATTTGTTCCTGGTCTTCCAGTCAGATTTCAGGATCCTCTCCGGCAAGCCATCTTCTTGGTTGCGAGTGTATGTGCTGGCTGCTATTTGATTCACATATCAAATAGATACAGCTATCTTGCAGTCATGAAGCAGTCACCGCCCCTAGGCTGTATTTGGGTCTGGTCTGTTATTGAGCTTAACCTACCGCTTGCAGTTCTCTCTTTGTCTTGCACTGGTGGATTCTACTACCAGGGCGGATACACCATCCAAGCGCCATATTAATATATTTAGATATTGCTACATATGGTTCAGCTATACAGCACTTAATTGTCGCCTTCAGTGTCTCGGTTGCGAGTCATCTAAGTGCAGCCTCGGGACTGAGCCTTTCCTCGAACGCGGGGAACGCGGGCTCTTTGGCGAGCTGTCTACGTCCTGGGAAACCTGGTTTCGATGCATAGTCCTATATACCATATCCTCCAACCGATATATCTCAGCCTTCTGGTCTTCGATAATTGCCTCCAGCCTTTTGAGACCATTGTCAACTGTCATCTCTCTCGCTTTAGCTCTTTGCTCGAGGTCTCGAATTCTCCTGGATGATACTTAGCGTCACCGCACGTAATCTCACGCGCCCTGGGACCATACTTACGAGGAGATCATGCTCATCTGCGTAAACGATACTCTATTAGTCAACGCTTCTCTCTGTCGAACTAGCGCTAGGGCCTTCGTTCTGACTGGAAGCCAAGCCACCGCCACAGCCGTAGTAAACCCCCAGCTTTTTGGTACGAGCGTCCATCGGAAGCCTTCCTTCTCTTCGTCTTCGGTTCCGGCCTTGGATTCCGTCTCCTCAACCAGCTCCAGCAGTCTCTTCTCGAGCGTAACTAGGTCGTCCATCACGAATTTGTACATCTGGTATTCGGGTTGATACTTGGCGTCCGGCCGCTCCCCTGCGGCCTTGACCAGTTCCGCAAGCCATGTCGACTCCGTTTTGTACCAAGAGAGCGACGTCTTTACTTGGAAATACTCCTGGTCGCTATTGCGCAAGTACGTTACGCGCACGTAAGCGGCCGCTAGAATTGCTACCACAAATGTTAGGATGCCGGCGATGTTGGCAGTGATTGACAACGGCGAATCTTGCTGTGTCGCGTCGGCCATTGAGAATTGAGCTCCTCCATCGGGCATCAAGCGCCGCACAGATTGAAAAAGACGTTAGAAGATTGGAAGACCCCTTATATGTGGCTAAGTTTAGGAGCTGAGATCCGTCCAGTGGATGGATGAGATCTACACGAGTTTAGGATTGTGGCGCAGATTGTGGCGCAGAAGGCACGTGATATCCCGGACCTTCAACAGTAACTTGGTTTTTCATTAGTCTTCACAGTCGTTAGCTTAGTGTTACAACTCGATGAAGGTTCCCAGATGTGATTCTTTTACCAGTATACAACTGTGTTAGAGTGTTGGAACGATACCTGCTCCTACAATTAGGATTACGAAGAGCTATCCACCGCCGGCCTCTCCTGAAAGTGAATATACATCTGAGATTAGATGATGGTGAGTAGGTAACCTAATTCCACATTTGATGCTCACGATTGGTGTTCAAAACGCCCTTCCCTTCCATCTCAAGGGTGTTCTGCTTGCGTAGCTGATGTTTCCCGGGGTACCTATGACTCACTCTAATAAAATCATAGGTAACTAAATAGAAATACTACCGTACAACTAAATTTTTACCGACTGTGTTAGTCACATGATTAAGATATCTTGTTGTTAGATACCTCAGCCCCTTTAAAGCCTTGTATACTTTCAGTCAATGGTTGTCACCGCGGACGTACGATCAGCTACTTGACGCAATGCTTTATATAAGACTCAGAAAGGTAGGTATAGCAAACAACTACAAATTTTTACATATATGCTTGGTTAACTCATGGCATGAAGTACCCTATAGTCTTGTGTATTCTCTGCAATATCATATACCATGCTTTAACGCTACTTCCAATATCCAAGGTTATGGCCTTCTACATTTCCACTTATCATATGTAAAATATAACACTGCTACTAGGTACCGACAGCAGGGAAAATCTCATCTCATCTACAAATAATAAAATCCCTCTCCATAGGTAGTTAGGGTGCAATGGTAAACTCGCCCATATGTTCTATCACTTAAATGATATAGCACGGGAACCATTCAGGCAGAAAATGATTATACATGATCAGAACGGTAGCCTAGCCTCTAGTGTTGTGTCCCCCTTTGCTTCTTATGATTTGTTACGGTATTCTCCTGGACTTCTTTTGTAGTATTCTTCCAGGAAAGAAACCGAAATCAATGGCCATGGGACAGTACGATGACCACCACCTCGATACCTAGATAGACCTATAGGCGGTGAATCACTACTTCTACTCGGCACGTGGTGTATGTATCGAGGCAGACGCGATTAATATGTATTGGGACGGTACGCTATTGCCTCCTTAGAAGCATGGTTGAAAACGCATTGGCCAACATGTTTGTTGCCATGGTCCAATAGGGGGTAACCAGCCATTATACTTCTCTACTTCATCCACCATCTTCCAACCCTTCTGGACATACCTACACCAACGATAACGCTTTCTGTCTTCACTTCCCGCGTCGTTCTTCTCAAATACATCGTCATCGTCAGTCTTCGACTATCCATCGTCGTCTATCTTCGTACTATCCATCACCGTCTATCTTCGTACTATCCATCAGACAAGATGGGCTTCCGCGAGTCCATGAAGAAGGTGTTTAAGAAGAAGGACAAAGTCAAGGTACGTTAACATCGATTCATGCCCCTTTATCCCACCTTGCACAAGATTCTTCCTCGCATCAGCGCGGTATCGTGTCTTCCACACGAGTTCCTTGGTCACTGTGTCAATCTTGTCACTCTCGTATCCTGTCGAACCCACGTAAAACTATATATTTTATGGTTGCTCCTCTGGATTCACCCTCTTCTTTTAAGAAAAACACGTTCCTATCTCTCTGTGGACAGGACATCTTCTATCACGACAAACTGCATTTCTTCACCTGCAACCCCCCACGTCGTTCTACCATGACTGCCAACTCCCCTCGTCAAATATTTTGTCGGTTCACCATACACCCACACAAGATACATCATGTCTCATCTCCACGCTGTTCCTCTTGCCACCAAGAGATCCCGCGTTCGAGAATACCTGACTTACGCCATTCTGCAGGAGGTGTCCAAGGAGAATCAGCAGGCACCCGCCATGACCAAGGCGGACCAGCAAGCATCCGCCACGACCAAGGCGGACAAGAACAACAGCCACGCTGAGGATGGTACTGGCGTTCCTGGCACCACCCCCGACCGCTTCGACTGGAGACCTTACGCTGGCCCCGGTGGCCACCACGATGGCACCCAGTGGTACTCTCCGAATCACCCAGGAAGAATCATGACCGTCCCTGTCGTTCCTTCTCACGCCGCCCCGCCCGTTTACGCCGCCGGCTCGTCCAAGGAGACGAAGAGTACCATTAGAAAGGTCGAGAAGAGCAAGGACGATGATCCGATGATGGCAGGGATCCCCAGCCGATTCCATCCCGACTACCCCTCTAGATACATGAAGAACGTTATCAACAGCATCGACCGTCATTGAACAGGTATGTGTTCGACTTATGTGCTACCTTTTCAACCATCCAATACCCCTGACTCTGTCTCTCAACTACTCGGCAACAACTATGTCTTTGTTGAGTTCACGTTGGCTAACTATGATTGTAGCTGGAGATGTAATGCGGGCGGTGGCTGTCCTTGCTACCATGGTGCCTCCCATCTAATAATTTCTCTTCTACACCTGATCGAGCACTTGTCTCCTTCAGAAGGTCCCACTTTGACCATTAGTTTCTTCTTCGCCTGGTCTGGAAAGGGGGCGGCTACACCTCTGATTCAAGGCACAGAAATTATCACGAGGCACGATAAGGCGTTTCGGTTGCATCAGGGACGTAATGAGGAAAGGCATCGCGGAGGAAGGGTTGGAAGCACACGCGTTATGGTAACGGGGAAGGCACGAAATCACTGGCACTGGCATTTCTTTTCGTTCTTGGTCATTCTCACCTGCTTGATACTTGACGATTAGTCAGTATACCTAATTAGGTACTGCAAATTGCAAAGAATTCGTCCCCTCTGCTCTCGTATCAGTTCACCATCTAGTGATATCCTGCTTGCTTGCGTGAATCCCTAATGGAGGTGCTTTGTAGTTGCTATCTCTAAGGGTAGCGACTTCTAGACGGCAAATTCGAGATCTGAAAGGAGGTCATTGCATTTCTTTTGGCTCATGCTCCGTGCACTGCGGTGACTGGGTATTTCCAATAATTATGGATCCTAATAATGGCATCAGGGTTGTACGGATCGTACCTACTCAGCCTCTAGCCACCTCGAACCATCTTCACGCTAATAGATGTTCACATACCTCTGTGCCTTTCAGGCTAAGTGCGTAGGGAAGCTCATTTTATTCAAGATGCCTAGCCCCTATTTAAGCCTTCGAATCCAGCACGAACCAAGCTCTCAGGGCCCTTGACATCGCCGACGCCAGTCCAATAGAACAGACCGCCCAGCCCCATTCTCTTGACGTATTCGGCCTTCCGCTTAACTGTCTCGGGGACATCGAAGCTGACGAACCCCTTGCCACCGGGCGAGCGGTCAACGTAGCTTGCAGCTGCGACGTTGCGGTCGACGGACGCCCTGTGAATCCACTCGCGCGGCAGGTCGATGTAGTCGATCTCCTCGCCAGATTTAAATGGCTGGCCTATCCCGTGAGCGCCTGTGAATGTCCTGGCGTAAACGGGAATGCCGAGGATGATCTTCCGCGGTGGGAAACCCTTGGATGTGAGGTATTCGACGCCGCGGTGGCATGAGTGACGCAGGGCCGGGTATACATGCTCTTCCGCCCCTGGCTGCGGCAATAATTGGGCATGGTGGCCTGAGACGTCGGTCCACGGGCCGTTGAAGTCATAGGCCATAAGATTCAGACTATCGAGGAGCTGTGCCGCTGCACGGATATCGATGTTCTTCAGGCAATACTCCCCGGTGGGAAGAGCGGTGGTAATCTGGAACCATGGAGACGGCAGCGCTTCTCGTAGAGCGCGAAGCATGGCAATGTAGTTCATGCCATCCTTCAGCGTGGTTGGGTGTTCCCAGTCTATGTCGACGCCGTCTAGCTGGTACTGCTCGACAAATTCCCTACACGCCCTCGCGAATGTGGCACGGCGCGCTGCATCGGCGGCTACAGCAGGAAACTCTTTACTTCCGCTACCGCCGCCAATAGAGACCAGTGTCTTGAGACCGGGCTTCTGCTGCTTCAGCTTAGCTAAGGCGCGAAGGCAGCCTTTCTCCCCGTCTGCTTCCTTGGTGAAATCTGCGAATTCGTCTAGGTACCTGAGGGAGCCATCCTCGTTTAGGCGGACAAAGGCATAGAAGACTTGGTTCACACAATCGAGCTGGAGAGACGAAGGCGCGAAGCCCTTGTAGATGCGCCAGGAAGGGTAGTACACGGCATTGGTGAAGGTTTGGCCAGTTGACATGATGGAAGCAGGTAAGCAGCACAATACTGCTAGATATGGCAGTAAGAGAATGACGAAGTTTAAGCACGGGACATGTATTAAATAATGAATCGAAGGCGTTCTTGAGTGAAGATACTCGTGGATGGGCTTTGACGACAAGGCTGCTTGCTTCGTGGTGGAGTGAGATGAATGAACACCATCTAAGATGATGCGATGCTATACGAGACTATTCCCTACGGATGGCGGAGCGAGTAAGGGACATTGGTAGCACAAAGTTATTCGGCTGTTCCGAGGTCCTGGGATGTGTTGGGCGGAATATTCCCGGATCATGACGAATGTCTCTGAACAAGGTTTCCCCTAATTTAGACCTGGACCCCTAACTCATGCAGCTCACAAGGGATTTCGTTTTCTGGGTCCCAAGTACGTCAAGTCGCGCGGGAAGCTCGAGTTTAATGTGATAGGTATCTGAGTAGTAATGTATTATCGTGGCTGGTCTATTGATTGATAAAGCTGATATTGATTCCGAGCTGTGCATGTGAATCAACACCTAAAAATAACCCTTTGCATAGAATGTTGTCTTACAATGGATGTTAGTTTAATACCCCTTTTGAGAAGATAGAAGCATAGATATTTCTGATCGTGAGATTTTATAAACACGAACCAAACTCAGGTCATTTTCTATAATAAACAAGTATACAAATATTTAACTGATTGCAGTAGCAAGGTAATATTATCCGAAGTATCAATGAGAGTCGACATAATATCTGTACTGTCTACCTACCCCTAGGTAGATAAATGTTTTTACCAAATCCCGCTTAGATACATAATTATGCACCAAGATGACTCCTATTGGCCATCTTCTAAATGAATAACCACCTCATCTCGTCTTGGCATCACTTACACCTCATCATCCTATTATTATTTTGACGTTGAATGATTGTGTCATTACCTACGGACACCACATCTCAACCTTGACGTTCCTCACTTCCTCTAGCACCTTGAAGTCCATTCCAACCTGCTTGAACGCTACAATGATCATGTCAAACTCCTCGAGGCTCTCCCTGTTCCATTCATCCATGTTTAATCGGGGAACGTGAGGAATAGCATATTGCTCAACCAGCGCATCGGCAAACATGACATCAACTCGTCCCGAGTCTGCAAGGGTCTGGATGAGTTTCAGTCCTGGAGAGTTGCTGAGGTGCGATTGGCCGGCCTTGAATCCGACACCGACGACAAGCACTCGTGGCCGTATACCACCACGAGAGGCGGCGTCTAGAGACGTGACGTGCGATGGCTTCTCAATTTGTTCGACTTCCATGGCCTGCTCAACTTCTGGTTCGTTGCTGATGTAAAGGCCATCGTTTCCAACGAGAATACGAGCAATGGAATTTCGCTTCTTGCGTGGGTGTCGAGCATGATCGTCAATCTCGTGCACTTCTTCGGGGAAGAGGGCGTGCAAAGCCTGATGGCCAATTCTCTCCGGTCGCTGCCACATGGTCTCCGTTGCCATCTTCAACAAAGGAAATGTGCTATTAGCCAAGAGATAGTACGGATTGACCGGAATGCAGTGACCTCCGACTCCGAGACCAGGGAGGTACGGCGTATAGCCGAAGGGCTTTGTCGATGCCGCTCTGCACACCTCGTAAGGGTCAATGCCGTGACCAACGCAAGCATCTGCCATTTCGTTGGCGTATGTGATAGCGACCATCCTTTGACAATTCTCGTATAGTTTTGTCATCTCTGCCGTCTCTGGCGAAGATACGGGAACGATTCTGTCAAACACCCGCGAGTACAAACGTGTGATAGCGTCAAGAGATCCCGGAACGACGTCATCCAATCCCGAAAGAACCTTGGGGATTGATTTCATCGGCGGGTCGGTCCGTCCGGGATCGACTCTCTAAGGATACGGTTAGTGGGTCTGCCAAGAACTGCGACTCTCGTATGTCGACATACCTCTGGAGACATTCCTGCAAAGAATCCCCTCTCCTTAGCTAAAGGACCGAGCAGCTGTCTCGTCATACCTATGGCAACAGAGCTCTCAATCACGACGGTTGAGCCCGTTCGTGCATACCTCCGAATGTTCATCAGAGCGCTTCTGATATAGGAGGTGTCGATTGTCTTGTCAGCCTTCAGAAGCGTTGGCACCGAGATTAAGAAATGGGTGGCCTTCGTTAGGTCTCGAGGATCGAGAGTGAAGCTTGCACGACTTTCTCTACCTCTGTATTCGTCCTCCAACTTGTGGAGCTGCTCCTTGGAGACATCGAAGCCTATTATATCGTACTGGCTCGAAAAACTGCTGATGAGCTGGGTTCCAACATAACCACATCCGATTATAGCCACTAAAGGCTCCTCATCGTCGTCAACCCGGGCCGAACTGGCCAACTTGAAGGTCTGTATCCCATCTGCCTCTGCGAAGGTGCTAGTATGGGGGGTAGCAGGCGGTGAAATCTGCTGGCTCGGCTTCTCACCATGGTTTAACGCATCCATGGCGAGGGAGAGGTCATGGATCGGATAAGCCGTTCGAACTTCTTGTATGACATCGTCTACGAGAAGCGGGTGCATTTTGCGTTTTCGACAAAAGGACTGGATTTATAACGTTCTCGGTTTGAGTTGGCCCTCAATTATAAGAATACGACGGTGCGGCCTGCAATGCAAACCTTAAGAGAAGAATGCGTGATAGGATGGGATAGTTCTGTTCTTGAAAATTTCGACTGGCCCAAGGTCGAAATATAAAGTGTTGAGGGCTTGAACAGATGAGCATCACGCCTGACTCGAGCACGGATTAAATGCAAGCTGTCTACCCAACGATTTTTCATTCTGCTACATAATACCGACAATCGACTTGGACGAGTGGCTTACTTTGGCTCCGACCTAACACAACGAAAATGGCTCCTCGTCGTCCAGCCTTGGTGGATACGAGCTCGACGTTTGAGTCTGGCCAAGGTAGAAGCAAGGTTTCTCGTGGAATTATGCGTTAATCCTGAGGCATATCTACGTACTGGTTCTAGTAAGTGGAGAACTCTACCGTCGCGAGTCAGTGTACTACGATTAAGGCCATGGTCGTCTTAGGTCAATATCCTTGATGCCGTCCTAGGTCTTCTAGGTCTATGTCAGCTACGCTAGCAAGGCTACCGGCCTTCCCTAGGGTGCTGTGGAATTAAGGTGGCTGCATGGGCCTTGACTCCCGCCCCCTTGTGCAGATGATCTACATGGGCTGCATGCGGTCAACTCGACGCCCTTCGACGCCTATTGGCTCCCCACAGCTTGAATATTCCGACTCGAATATTAAGCTCGCGGCCACCCGTCCCTGTACCTGAGAAGGGTCACAGAGTTCACCGGACCCTGAACACGACAGGCACCCAGGTTCCGAGATCTGCCTAAGGACGCAGGGGAATCAAATACGTAGACTTGCTGAGCATGGGGTCGGATTCACTCAGTGGGACAAGGCTTGATATGACAGCATCACAACAATACACCTAATTTTGCCACAGAATCCGAACGTGGGGTCCGGGGTCGATTCTCTCCCCGCTGGATACGCCTCGAAGCGATGCGATTGGCCGTCTAAGGCGACGCTAGCATTATTCATCATTGTGGGCTGTATCAAGCTCCCTATATAGTACGTCTCTGTTCTTCGCTTGAGCTCTCGAGCTAACGTGGGCCTCTTTGGCTTCTCGGTCAGTTTCCTGACTCGAGCAGACATAGCATAGTGTCTTTTGTGGTTCTCTTCTCCGAGTTTTCGTCTTCCAGTATGACGGCAACCTATTGTTGAGCGAGCTGCCATGGGTTAGAATGTGCCAAGTCGCTTACCTGAATCTGCAAGCTCAGGTCCAGTCGGAAACTCAATATTTTCCCGTGGAGTCTACTCATGCTGCTCCATACGTAATTTTGCGTACAGGTGCTGCTAGTAGTGACTGTTATGGATGTCCCTGATTCCCTGGGACCTTTGCAAGGCTCTGAAAATCTTCGCAATAAGCTCTTGGTGGCGGATATTGCCTTTAGCTCAAGTGCCAATGCCCGTTGCAACACATCTCACTGACGACCACGAATATCCCTCTAGACACTCTCGGGATCCTGTCGACCGAACAGCTGGGTCGCCGAATCTCTTGACTTACGAAATGAATTCTTGTTCAAGCTACCCACAACTGCATTTCATCATACTTCATGCCCTGTCCTTGGCCCCTTGCCACCATAGCCGGTAAGAAAGGTGATGTGTTGGAGACACATATGGTTACGTGCTTCCAGATAAACCTTGGCCGCTCTCATTTCTCTTGTCCCTTTTCCCTAGATACTTTGTTAGTCATTCATTAAAGTCAAGCCAGAACGATTGGATTCTCTTGTTCTAGATTTTCTCCCCTATAATCTAGAACTTCCCTCTCAACTCCACGCTCCAATCTTTTTGACAGTTGCTTCCAGATTCTGGAACTGCATGCCCTGGTATCTTTATTCTGTACGACACTGTCTTTTCGTACGGGTGCCTTGACTATATACTGCGGCGACTAGACCAAGAGAAGTAAGATGGCACACCGTGGTCAGGTAACAAGAGTATGTCAAGCCACTCGATATGTCGAACGACCCTAACCACAACAAATAGGCGGACAATAGTTCAACAACTACCGACGAAGATGCACGCTCATATACAGAAAGCCCCTTTGCAGATCCTCCGGGGTCATTTAGTCCATTCACTTCACCTCCGTCTGCGTCTCAATATGACAGGCCCGAGGTGGACGGCTTCCCACAGGGTGCTTCCACCCCTGGGCGAGCTGTCACCACCAATTCCGCAATGGTGATACCTCCGAAGTCTCCTCGGCGCAGCATGGGCGCACCTCAGGTCCCGGCTCTAATATTCTCACCTCCCGAGTCGTCAGGGTCTACGTCACCGCCGTCGCCCACGTCGCGGGGGTCGGCTACATCATCTGAGATACATCGACGAGAGTCCCTCGCGAGTTTTCCTCCGCTGACAGTCAACGAAACGACTTCGGCTATGGCTGCCGACGCTATCGATCCTGTGCTCATAAAGAAGGGTAAAAGAAAAGTCGCCAGGCACAAGTACATAGCCATATTTTTTATATTCTCGGCGAAGTAAGTTGACCTACTTGTCACATGTCGCTTATAAGCTAACTAACCTCTTCTAGCTTCATGATGATCTTTTCTAGCTGGTATTGGCCCAAGTACTACTACATCTATCTTCCATTCATTTCGCTGCCCCTTATTCTCAATTGTGTCATGATCTTCGACATCATTGTCTGGTCTCTGAAGAACTTGGTTTTCAAACCGAAAAAGATCATACCCGAGAAACCCGAGGAAATGGTGTTGCTTATGCCTTGCTATAATGAGACCTTCGAAGAGTGCACCAGGTCGCTAGACTCTCTCGTTAACCAGATCAACGTCGGCCATCACAAGCAAGCAATTCTGGTTGTTTGTGACGGCAAGGTTCGAGGCCCCGGCATGGACAAGACCACTGGCGATTACCTGAACCAGGATATATTTACCGACCAGATCGAGAAACGGATCATCCGCGCAGCATACGTTGCGTGGGACGGCCAGTCGATGGATGTCGAAATCTCTCGAGGGATGTACAAGGGTCTTCCGTACTTTTGTATCGTCAAGCAACAGAACCAGGGCAAGCGAGACAGTTTGATTGTCGCTCGTTCGTTCGTCCACAACTTCAACCTGCGGCACAACCGCCCCAAGGTCATTTTCAGACCCGAGTTCTTCAAAGCGATGTCGAACTTCCTTACAAAGGATGCCGGAATCACCCACGTCGAGCTGTTGATTGGTATGGATGCTGATACCATATTTGCAAATGACTGTATTGGCCATCTTGTTGACGAGTCCCATTATCCCGGGACTGTCGGTGTCTGCGGCTATGTTGCGGTTGATTTCTCACAGCTCAAGTGGAATCTCTGGTCGATTTACCAATCGGCCGAATACACCATCGCTCAAGGACTGCGACGTCTTCACCAGAGTCTCTGTACTAAGAAAGTCTCGTGTCTCCCGGGATGTTGTCAGTTGCTTCGCGTCTGCGAGGAGACTTGCGGCGACTTCATCCTCATCCAAGAATTTGGCTACCACCCCAAGCCCACGGACGGTATCATCGCGCGAATCCGCGCCACGGCGTCCGAGGATCGCAATCATGTCTGCTTGATGCTTATGAAGTTTCCAAAGGCCAAAACACGACAGGCGCTGAGAGCCTACGCCTATACTGATGTGCCACATTCTCTCTCCGTCTTTCTCAGTCAGCGTCGTCGCTGGACACTCGGCGCGACGGGCAACGATCTGATGTTACTCATGGAATCCAATTGGCGGTTCAACTTGTGGGAGCGGCTTGTGGCGCTTTCTAATGTCCTTACCTGGATTCTTAACTTTTTCGTCATCGCAAGTTTGGGTTGCATGGTCTACGCGTTCATGCGTAAGTATTTATTAACGAGCCCGAGCCTGCTATGGTAAAAGATGCTAACATATGCGATCACCACAGACCAACCCTTCTGGATTATCATGATCTTTGCCTCCATCATGATCATTCCACTCTGCTACTACCTCAGCTTGACTGTGTGGTTATGTCGTAACTGGCTCGAACGTCGCCAGTTCCTTCTGGGTGTGACCATCTTCACCATCTGCGGCCCTTTCATCAACATATGTGTCACTCTCTACGCGTGTTTCTACATGGACAATTTCGGTTGGGGTAAGACGCGCAAGGTCGTCGCCGAGACGGGCGAGGCCGAGGAACCCGACGTGCAAGCGCAGCACGACCGTTTCGAGGAGGCGCTCAACAACAACGAGAAGATTATTGGAACATTGGTTCCCGACGAGGAGAACCAGCTGGCTCCTGAAGTCTACCTGACGCCGTTCACAGTACCTGCCGGTAGCACCAGCATCCTCTCCAGGACTGACAGCGAATCGGTCTTTCCTATTGCAACTCCTGTCGAACAACTTGTTGAATCTCCCCTCGCTGCTCACTTGGAACCTCCCGTCGCAACTCGCGTAGAACCTCATATCGAACATCCCATTGCAACTCGCGCGGAAACTTACGCCGAGCCTTCTATTGCAACTCAAATGGCTCAAATCGGACCTCCGATCATACCTCGCACGAAACCTCACCTTGAACCTCCTATCCCAACCTATGTGGAGCCTTACATTGAACCTCCTCGGCCCACCCATAATCCCCAACCTCGTGATTTCGCGGTCGTGTATGCTGATGAAGCAGTTAACACGGATTAAAAGTTATTGCTTTCGTCCAAAAGCTGAAACGTTTAACGACTGTACGGACCCGACAACCGTTTCTCTTTTTCTCTCCCGATATACCTGCCTGGACTTCAGCCCGGCGCTGCGGAAACCAAAAAGTTATTAGGCACATCGTGGTGCCTCCTGTTTTGATGGTCTCATCGCCGACGATTCGGGCTTTAAGAGAATAGATATGCCTTACGCGTACGGTTAGCTGCCATACCGTAGCGAAGCAGCAACATGACCGCTCCCTTCAGATTATCTTGGTATATTAACTAGCGGTCTCCTATATTTAGGTTTCTTCGTAGCTTGGTATGGCCACGATGACTTTGGTTATTGTGGCTGAGGGTTACTTTAATATTAATACATTTTTTCAATATAGATATAACCACGTCTTATATCTATAGTGTCTCATAATATTTCGTTTGTCCCTAGTCAGCGTGTATCCATACTATCTCATCCCAATAGGCTCTATTATAGTGTTGCTAGAATATTCAGTGGCTAGAAGCTTAGTGTTAGTGCAACTTCTCTTAACTTGGTTATCTTAACTAACCGGGCGCGAAAGAGAGTAATAAGCTAAGCTTCGTTAACTTGCCGCCTCTCGCCTTGAGTATTTTACCTGGCGACTTCCAATTATATGTAGAGAGGACATGGAGAAAGTGCAACACAGACATAGTCATCTTTCACTAAGTGAATAAGATGTTACGGCCTGTACTTGTGCAGCCGTTGAGCCTACGTCGAGTATTCGCCATGATGCTTCGTGCTACGTTACGGTTCAGCGAGGCTTATGGTACCTCTAAGGGCCAGTATCGTATACCTACATGTACATGTAGTATTGAAGATAAATGAAAGGACAATGGAAGAGGAAAGAGACAAGGGGAAGGAGAGCAGAAGAGGATGAGGTTGCTAGCTACTATTTTAAATACAGCAGGCTTGAGAAGTTATTATGAGGACACTCCAAACCAGACGGCTTCTACTATAGAAGTAGCGTCTTCGTAAACGCCTTATAGAATGGCTGACGCTGCTATTTGCTCTGGCATAGACACATGATGGCTTCCGTCAGCGAGCCTGGGACGTGCAACCACAACCCTTAAGCTGACATCGTCGCTCGCTCTTTCAGTGTTTGGCTTCATAATGTCATACTTTATCTCTTCTTTGCTTCTGCCAACCGACACAACTGGCCCAACTTCTTCTGTCTCTACCACATCTCAACTCAAGTCATCGTTATTCTACTATTCCACACTACTCCAGCAGCAGACTTTCAAGCATATTTAATTAAAAATGACTATGAGAAACGGAGTATTTTTCATAATCTTCCTCCCGTTCATGGTTGCCGCCGGCGTATTGACCTACTGCGTCAACGAGGCGCAGCACAACAGCACACAGCATAGACCTCACAGGAAAGGAAATGTTACGCATAGCGACACCGCACACTTGACAATTGCGCAGTCCTCGTATGATACCTAATACCTGTCCGTTGACTATATCATAACGCCAGGGCTAACTCAGCAAAGTGACGAGCCCAACGGCCAGTCCCTCTACAACCTAACACGCCCGCACTTCGGCAAGGTGCCGTACGGGAGCGAAGGCATCATCAGAACATGCGTCAACCCCGGCCAGATCGCGTTGACATTCGATGACGGGCCGTACTTCTGGACGGAGCTTATCATGGACGAGCTCGAGAAGTTCCGGTTCCGCGGCACGTTCTTCGTGACGGGGAACAACCAGCTGCTCAACCGCCGGATCGACGACGAACGCACGACGTACCCGGAACTGCTAAGACGGATGCACCGCCGCGGACACCAGATCGGCTCGCACACGTGGACGCACCCGCACCTAGCCGGCATCAACCGCACGGAACGCCGGCGCGAGATGGTGTACAACGAGATGGCGCTGCGCAACGCGGTGGGCCTGGTGCCGACGTACATGCGGCCGCCGTACGCGGAGTGGCGCGACGCGGGCATGCGCGCGGACCTGGACGACCTGGGCTACCACATCGTCATGTACGACGTCGACACCAAGGACTTCCTGCACAACGCCGGCGACCGCATCGAGGACTCGATCGACGTGTTCAACGCGGCGGTCGCCGAGGGCGGCCAGGGCTCGTACGTGGTGCTGTGCCATGACATCCGCGAGTGGACTGCCAAGAGCCTCGTGCCGGCCATGCTCAAGACGATTGTGGAGCGCGGGTATGAGGCTGTTACTGTGGGTGAGTGTCTCAATGATCCGCCTGAGTTCTGGTACAGGGATCCTGGGAGTGAGAGGGATAGGGGGGAGTGATGTGATGGGGGGTGGTTGGACAGTCCTATTCTCATTCGGCTATAACCTAGGTAATAAATTCTCCAGTCACAAATAGATCTCTGTCTCGTTAATGGTGATGTACCTCCATAGCCTCCTTTTGTCCGGCTAGAAATCGTGTGGCTGAATTATGCGGTGGCTTGTTTGATTTGGTGTGGTTCGATTCGAGTCGACGAGCCTCTAAATTGACTTGGCTTCTTGGATACTTGGATACTTTGTTTTCATCATCTCACATACCCAGATTTTCATAAGCCCTTAATTGTCCGAGCTCAGACGCGCCCTTGGATTTGAGAATGAAGACCATGGCGTATGGCTTGGTAGATCCGAGGTTATATCCTTTTAACAACTCATATGCTCACTTCAAGGTACATGTACTCGTCCTCGGATCCCTTTTTGGTATTCCGGCAACGGTAGTTAGCGCCGCCTGTCAGCCGCAAACGCAATAGAGTCAAGAACCACAGAACCTTGCACGGTAAGTGAGCATCCTTGTTATCCTGTTGGCGTCAAGCCCTGATTGGAGCGCATATGGACGGTGGACATCATCTACACATTAGCTCTAGCCTCCTAACTTACCTAAGTATTGTGTGCCGAACTTCATAGGTTAAATGTTCTAGGGAGGTAAGAAAGACGAAAATTTTCTGTCGATGGGCAGATAATAATTAACGCCTAGGCTCGAAATCCGAACCGGACGACTGATAGTTACGGTAGAAGATCCCTAGTCGAGGTACCTAATAGGCTTGGCCGGCTCTTGATTCGGAGAGCCTCTCGGAGGTTAATGGTAGGGACCAATCCCTGTTCGTCTCTCGCGTGGTGACGAGAGACTTTGTGGAGAGTCCGTGGGGGCGGTCATCTCCCCTCATTCCCCCTCTCTTCCCCCCACCCCCCCCCCCTTTGTGCGGGACTAGGTTTGTGTAACCAGTCCTACGTAGACTTGCATATTTGGAGATTTGGAGCAGCGGGGTTGGAATTCCTAGTCCTTCTTGTTGGATTCTAGTCTGCTGGTCCGGTCCTTGCATCTAATCCTCGTCATGTCATCTTCGGCTTGATGTCGGGTACGAGACACGACGAGGGCCGGGAGCTCGTGACTTATCGTCGAGGCTATTGGCTCTGAAGCGGTGGGAAAGCCGCAGCGTGCGTCTAACTACCTATACCAGGTATTACGTAGGTGATACCGGTACCCTTTGTCTAGAGTTAGTATATATTATGTAGATCAGTCCCCCCTCCGGCCAGCCTTCAGAAATCCTCTCACTCTGTTGGCGCCCAATCTTGTTGCAAGTAGAGGGTTGATCTCACCGTTGTATACGTCTGTTTGAATGTTTGGCGAACCGATCGTATATATCTAGAGTTACAGACGTCAAGCAAGATGGAGAGACTTCCCGGCTTCAATGTCGCCAACTTCCTAGAGAAGCGACAGCTACTCATTGCGATCAATTGCATCGCGGCGCTGGTATGTGCTGTTATATCCCACCTGTTAGGCCGCGCAGACCCCTACTACACTTAACTAACTGCCCTTCACCATAGTCCATCTTCTTCTTCGGCTATGACCAAGGTATGATGGGCGGCGTCAACAACGCCAAAGACTATATCGATCTCATGGGCTTTGGTTACGTCGATCCCGTTACTGAAGAACCCATCATCACCGACAGCTTGCTACAAGGCGGCATTGTCTCAGTATACTATCTCGGAACGCTGTTTGGATGTTTAGGTGGCGGATGGGTCGGTGACAAGGTCGGTAGAATCAAGACCATCGCCTTAGGATCGGTATGGGCTATCATAGGAGCGACCTTGCAATGCTCGGCTCAGAACCACAACTGGATGATCTGCGCTCGTGCTGTCAACGGTATCGGCACTGGTATATTGAACGCTATCGTGCCGGTCTGGTAAGTCTTCATCCCCAGGCATACGATGAATAATTGAACCATGAGTATCAAATTATTCGCACTTGTCTCAAGTTTGACATTCTGTTTGACTCATTTCTGACTTGATTTCTGCTCAGGGCAACTGAGACGGCGGAACACACTTCAAGAGGTCAATTCGTTGCCATCGAGTTCACCCTAAACATCTTCGGCGTTGTCGTCGCTTACTGGCTCGAGTTTGGTTTGTCATTTATCGACAACGGCAACTCTCCAATCCGATGGCGGTTCCCAATCGCCTTCCAGATCATCCCCCTCCTCGTGCTCCTGGCGGCCGTGTGGTTTTTCCCGGAATCTCCTCGATGGCTTGTCAAGGCCGGGCGCGTTGAAGAAGCTCAGTTCATCCTCCACCGCCTGCGAGGATCAACGGGAGAAGACCGTGAGAGAGCCGACCTGGAGCTGCACGACATCAACAACATCGTCGCACTCGAGTCCAGGGAGTCCAAGAAGAACTCGTATCTGCACATGTTATTCGGTATCGGCTCAGGAGAGCTGCATACGGGGCGGCGTGTCCAGCTTGTCATCTGGCTCCAGATCATTCAGGAATGGGTCGGCATCGCCGGAGTCACCATCTATGCACCCACCATCTTCCGCATAGCCGGCTTCGACACCTTCAAGAGTCAATGGATCAGTGGCCTTAACAATATCTTCTACATGTTTGCCACTCTCATCTGCGTCTTCACCTTGGATCGAATTGGCCGTCGATGGACCCTGTACTGGGGTGCTGTAGGCCAAGGTATCGCAATGTTCCTCGCCGGAGCCTTCTCTAAGCTAGGCCAAGACGCGACCGCAAACGGAGATATTGGCAAGGCCAACTCCTACGGAGCGGCGGCAGCATCTTTCGTCTTCATCTTCACGTCCGTATTTGGCGCCACGTGGTTGACCGTGCCCTGGCTATACCCTGCCGAGATCTTCCCTCTTCAGGTACGAGCGAAAGGTAACGCTTGGGGTGTATTCGGTTGGTCGATCGGAAACGGGTGGCTGACACTGCTCTGCCCCGTCATGTTCCAGAGTAAGTTGCGCTCGCTAGCTACACCCAACACGCTTAGTTTCTTCGATCCATCTAACCAAGATACAACAGATATCGGTTCCACAACCTTACACATCTTCGGCGCATGCAACATAGTAGCGATACCCATTGTCTGGGCCTTCTACCCCGAAAGCAACCAGCGAACGCTAGAGGAGATGGATCTCCTGTTTGCTGCGCCCACGCCTTGGGTCTGGGATGCTGAGAAGACGTTCGCGCGGCTGAAGGAGGAACAGCCGGATCTCGTCCAAGCTGCTAGGAGAGGCGAACACGTCGTCGATCCCGAGGCCGGCATCCTAGCACATTCAGTAACCCCGAAGCATGAGGATGAAAGCGAAGAACATGTATCCCCGTAGTGTAGCCGGACTGCTGCTCGGAGTCAAGCTATGTTGTGATACTTCCTCAAGGATATTTGCGCGTAAATGAACGAGGTTCAACTTCTTACCAACTCCACGACGGAGACTTTTAGTGTTACTCGTCTTTCTCACACTTTTCTACTTTGGTGTGAATAAGAGGAAATAATGGACTAATCTTGTCTGGTCTCTTGGAAACATGCGGACTGTACATTGTCTAGAGAAGTAGACTAGACTAAGTAGATATATCGATACCCCTGAAGGTGGACATAAAGAGCCCAATTCCAATTGATTCTTTATCATGTAACATATTGTCTTATTCGACTACTGTAGAAATATTGTAAGCTAGGAGGTAGGTATGCTAGATTTTGATAACTCGTTGTCGAGTACTCGAGTATCACTCCAAGGGGTAAAAGAGATACCAAGACGAAGCCAAGGCTCAAGGTCTAGGTGCTGAAACAATTTACTCGTAATGATCTGCGGAGGCATATCATATTTTTAGATTACTCTTCGCACCAAGAATTCGTTCTTCTTGAACGGAAACAAGCTGAGACGAAGTCGTGGTGGTGAAACGCTTTTGGTTATTATTCTTTTCTCGGCCTTACTTGGCATTATGTCTTGTGTACGACAAGCTTCCCATCCTTCCCGTCCCTCAACTCCCGAATCCTTCTCTTCTAGTCCTACTGCGATACCCCAGCTTTGAGTCTTTCCGCGCACCTCTCAAAGGAAATTCCGCACTCCACGTCTCTCCCGACTCCACATCCGTTCCCACGATGCTTTGAATTTCAATCGCCGAGCTCTTCCCACACATTAACCAGGATCCTGAATAGATAGCCGCGAAGAGAGGAAGCGTGATACGCAGACTCTTCTCGTGCTCAAGATACCATGTGCAGTCGATGCCGCAGTCACTGGCGTCACCGTCTCCTCCATACCTAGGTATATACTGCTTTCACATTGGGGTATAGATCTGATAGCATGTTAGTCTACCAACACAATAAAGGTACCTTCAGCAGTGTACGTATGAACTCACCTACTTCAGAGCTAGGCGACACCTAGTCGAGTTTTTTCAGCATTTATTTGGAAACAATGGCGTTGCCTTGGAGAGCCGCAGCGCCTTCTGTAGCTGCCTCGCCTTCTCCACCGGTGAACCCGATAGCACCATCACCGACTACCAAGGCAGGTGAGTAAGCACCCAGGTTGATGTTTAGGGGAGCGGCGGCGGCGAGGGCCGTGAAGACGGCGAAGATGATAGCGAATGTGAACTTCATGTTGTCGGTTCCTTTCTTAGAAGTGTCTGGTGGGTTCGGCGTTAAGAGTAGATAGAGAGATAGAAATTATATAATCGAGAGAAGACAGATGACCAGATCTGGATGGAAAGGAGATATGGTGCACCTGTGCACTTCCCGAGAAAAGATAATAACCTAAAATAGGAATACAAAGAATGTAAGTTGGGATGAAGAGGACCGGCTACCAGAAGGAGAGAGAAGAGAGGGTGAAGATCAGGGAGAGGTAGACACTTTTATCATGTTTCTCAGATCCCATCTCCGACGAACTCGCAAAACGCACTGACTATTGGCACGCCCTTTTACTCCAGGATATAAGCCCTGAAATAGGTAGTCAGGCATGTTCTTGGGTATCGAGCAGCTTTCTCATAGTCAAGTCCGATTGCTGAATCTGCCAAGATCGCTGCCAAGGGCCTCAGATCGGCCAAGCTGTGGGATCGCCACGGTGTTTGTCGCAACCCCGCGAGCAATACACACACGCCGTATCTGAGGATAAAGAGAAACAATTGTGTATATACTATTTAAAGAGGGCAATGCAGTGTGGAAGCTCGACCCTGGTTTACGCACCGGCAATTCCTCAGTTGGTTGCGATGAGTGCCGTGCCGCTAACAGGGAAGAGTGTTTCGACCTCGTTGCAACCGTCGAATCAGAAGACCTCACGACCATTTAGTCGCTGAATAGGCGAACAGCCGCACGGTAGTCCGACAAGGCCAAGGTCTTGGGATATGTACTCGGGGATATGGGTATGTTTTCTAGTTTGCCATGTATTAAATTACTTGTATCCTCCCGTCCTTGGTTTACTTTGAAAGCGCTAATGATACATACACAGGTAGTAGAATAACGAGATTCAAGTAACAAGGAGGCCATGATACAAAGCTATATCAGACAGCAGCAGAGTTGGTCAAATCATGGTACAGCACTAAGCAGTTCGCCAAGCTGTGTCACTTGGCTGTACATCATACGGGCCAAAAATAGAGATTTTCTGATAACTTTCCTCTGTCTCCTTTTTCTCATAACAAGCGAACTTTTCGTGGATGAAATATAGCTATGATACGTATAGGTGATTGCTGTCAAACAGATCATGGAATATGTAATGCTCGATCAAGCTGTTGTGTTCTTATTCTAGCAGATGCAACGGCGAAGACCTTCGTATATTATGTTGAAATATACCTAGTCTAGGAAAGGCATAAGCGGTCAGCTTTCAGCCGCCCCCTATTTTCAATTCTGGTTCGGTCAACATTAGGTAACCCCGAGGACTTCAAAAGAAAGCATTATTCTTCCGTCTCGCAGACTTACATATTTGAACTTCACAAAGTAGCATGGTAAGATGGTGTGATATGTATCATTGGGAATAATTGCCTGGCCCACTGCTTGTAGAATCCCACAAGAACAACTGTCTTAAACATGTTCCCACAAGATTCGGGAAATTAATGTATAATTCATGATAATTCAATGATATTGGTACCTGTATAAATTAGAATGTATGGAGGTTAAAACATGACTCCTATCACAAAAGCAGATCTATAAACATGTTTTAGAATCACCACCGATCTCACCGTACTCGTATCTCCTGATCACGGTAGAACTGCTACTAATTCCCAACTCGCCAGGCTAAGTATCCGGCATATCTTTCAAATAGCTCTCCAACCCCTGAAGTTCGATCCCGCGCTGGCCATTCAGCGTCTTTTCCATATCCCACGCGACGCCCTTGCCAACCGCCCACACGTTCGTGTACTTGACCATACCGTCATCCGGTCTCTCCTTCAGCTTCTCCTTCAGATACGCCGCGTCCCAAAGCTCCCTCGTCCACTCCCCTCCGAACCTCTTCTGCACCAGCTCCGCGACTCTCTCGTACGTCACCGTGTCCCCGGCGATATACACGACCTGGTGCGAGACGTCGCGCGGGTCATACGCGATCTCGGCTGCCATGCGTCCGATATCCCTCGACGTGGTCAACGTGAGCTTCGCGTCCCAAGTCCCCAGCGCGCGCACTTTCCTTTCGGCCAGGTCGACGACACCGAACGCGGGCAGGAACAGGAAACTCATGAACAGGCCCGTGGACACGATGACCCAGTCCGTCTTAGACTGCGCTCGTAATAGGGACCGCACCTGCAGCTGCTCGTCGAACAAGTCCTGGGCGGAGCCGGCGCCCACGGCATCGTAGTTGATACCCCACTGCCAAGGGAGGTAGCGCGGAGTGCCGGCCTCGAGGACGGCCTTGGAGAGCTTGATCTGCGTCCCTGCCGGCAGGCCGAATCCCGAACAGGAAATGACGGTATGGTGTTTCCTGAATACGTCCGCGAGCTGCGAGACGGAGTCGTTGGCAATGTCGCCGGCCTCGAACTCGGCGCCTAGGGATCGGAGGTGCTCGTTCTGCTTCTTCTTCTCGGCATCTTGTGTCGAGATGGTAGATGGCCTAAGCAGGATGGAAATCTTGCCGCCGTCGCGCTTGGGGTGTTTGGCGAGCGCCTCTAGAGCCGCCGTCCCGAGCTCGCCGGCGCCGATTAGGAGGATAGATGGTGAGTTCGTCATGTTGGCAAAGTCTCAATATGTAGTAATAGTCTAAGTGTGACTGCTCAACATAACCTTGGTTTCTTAAAAAGAACTGTATCCCTTACGTTGCACGTGGACGTGGTAGGTACATATCCCTTTATAAAGACTAGTAGAAAGGGTTGATTACTAATGGATGTATGAATTAGATCATGGACGGATTTCTAAGCTGGTCCAACATTTATTGTTTGCTTGGCAGGCGTAATCAATCAAGATTCAGATTCCTGTGTTCGTCGCCGCCGTGGGACCGTGCCGGGTCGCCGCGTCCGTGGTCCCATAGATAGGGCGGGATCGTTCCTTTTAAACCCGGGAAAGCAACTGTCTCCACCGAACATTCTTGAATCCGTCAATAGTGGTTACTGTCATATTGGGGGTTTAGATGCCAACGTTGTCTGAACGGATTTACTATGTAAGGTAGATAATTGCTATAGTGAAATAAAATGGGAAAGTGATAGAATACCTAGAATGCCCCTTGAGACTGAATAAAATCACACCGCCTTGCGCATACGAGCAGAACCAGATATCACGACAAATGAACCACATCAAGTCCAAGTGTTTAAGTATTATTCAACATTTGAGGAAATCCATCTCTTTGCAAAGCACAGTTCGCAGTTTGCAATGCTACCCGTAAGTGCTAGCAAGTCTACTCACTGCTATAAACCACCGATATTCGCCAGTCGCATAGTATAAGACAACACTCATTCATACAATCTAATCAATCCAAGCCTTCCAATTCGGGGCCGAGTCTCATGCTTGATGTCCGATGCTTGGTCGCCACCTCGCGTAGCTCCCTTGGCCAAACATCAACTTTGACCCTGTTACCCTAACACCCGGCCCGCCACGCCCGCACCGCTCCTATCCTTCGTCTGCGTCTTCTTCAACGCCTTGCCCGTCTGGATCTCGCTCAGGAAACCGTTGGGTCGACCACCGCCGCTTGCAGCGCCCGGCAAGTCACCTGCGGCTGGCGGAGGTGGCGGAGGAGGGGGGCCCATCCCTGGGATCGGGGGCGGAGGAGGGGGAGGTCCTGCCGGAGCCCCGAAGTCTGGCATTGGAGGCGGTGGCGGCGGCGGAGCTCCTAGGCTCGCTTCTGGCATCGGTGGAGGCGGCGGTGGAGGCGCAAGCGGCGATCCTGCCACCTCTCTGCCAGAAGCCGCGATGGGGGGTGGGCTAAACGGCGGCGAGGCTACGGATGGCGAAGCCCCGGCCGACTTATCACCTGTGGCCGATAGTGGTCGGGGCGGACCCATGGAACCGAAGAGGAGCGACGCTAGCTGCGCAGCACCGGCGGCAGGCCGATCGTCGTCTGAGTCCGACTCTTCCTCCTCGTTCCCGGAACCCCACTCGTCATCTGTGTCAGGTCGCTTTCGAGAAGGGGGCGGCGCTGTTTTGGCCTCCTGAGTTATCCGGAAGAAGGGATTCGTGGACACCTCTGGCTGGGGTGGCGGAGGCGGCGGAGGAGCAGGAGCAGGAGCAGCTGGTGCAGGGGCCGGCGGTGCCGCTGAAGACTCCGAAGACTGGGATAGCATCCTGCGGTATGGATTGCGGCTCTCCGTTTCGGACGGCGGGCTGGCTACGACCGCAGGAGGAGACATCACAGGCGGCGCAGGCGCAGGAGGCGGCGTCGCTTTGCGCTCTAGTTCCTGGCTGCCCAGCTGGCTGCTACCAAGAGTAGGAGTAGACGCCTGAGGGGTGATTTGCTGTGGACCCTCGTCGTCATCTGAGGACGATTCATCCTCTTCCATCGCTGCAAGTTGCCGCTGGAGCTCGAGTTCTCGTTGGCGCGCGACTTCAATCTCTGCACGTTGGGCGGCTAGTTTCGCTTCCTTCTCCTTCGCCTCGGCTACAGCAGCTTTCTTCCTCCTCTTTTCCTCTTCTTTCTTCAATTTGCCTTGGCGAACTTGCTCCTCTAGAGCCTTGAGACGAGCTGAAGCAGCGTCACGCTCCTTCGCAATCTCTTGTTCTTGTCGTCTAGCCTCATCCCTGTTTTCGAGTTAGCCTGGATAATAATCAAATACGTAAAAATGTACTTACTCCATTTGCTGAGTCGCCCGCTGTTGTTCTTCATGCTCTCTAGCCAGACGCTCTTCCTGGGCCTTCCTGGTAGCTTCTTCCTCCTGGGCTTTTCTGGCAGCTTCTTCTTCCTGGGCTTTCCTAGCAGCCTCCTCCTCCTCAGCTTTCCTCGCAGCATCTTCATGCTTCCCGCCTTTTCTTGCGGGCGGTGGAGGCGGCTTCTTGGTTTCTGTCTTAACTACGGGAGGGGGCACACCTTGCTCCTCGGCGATTCTAGCTTGTCGCTCAGCTTCGCGCCGCGCATCTTCCTCTTCTGCTTGCCGGAGCTTAGCGGCCCGCTCCGCCCTTTCACGCTCCATCCGCTGAGCAACGGTCTCCCCAGACTTGGAAGATGTCTTGATTCCTAGGGCTGCCAACCGCTCGGCCATACGTTGCTCTGCCTGCTGCTTGATGAAAGCAGCTCTCTCTTCTGGAGTCTTATACGATGAGTAGGATCCACCGCTGGGTGCAGGAGACTGCGTAGTTGGAGGTGTGCCAGTGCGAGTTGTTGACGAGGGACTGTCAAACCGGGTGGGAGGTGCCTCTGCCCTGACGGGCTCGGAAGTGGCAGTGCGTCCGCCCTTGCGGTCTTGATTTCTGACTCGAGCGGCCCGGCTCGAACGCTGCAAGTCGAAGATAAAATCTCGAACCTCGTCTTCGACGCCAAGCGCATCTTCCCATCTCCTTCTCTCGTGCTCATTGGAAGAACTCTGGCCGCCTTCCTTGAGATTGTCTTCGATACCCCGCGAGAATTCTCGGACACTGTCCTCTACGTCACGGACCATACGCTCATTGTTCTCCTTTTCAGTTCGGATCCTGAGGTTTTCTTCTTCCAGTCGCTTTGGCGCATCCCCGTCGTCACCGCCCACGTCGAACTTCTTGCCGGTCAGCGCAGCAGTCCTTTGCTGCATCATAGCCTTGGCTCTAGCCTTAAGCCGATCAGATTCCGTGATTGAACCGCCCGGCCCCGTGCCAATGATATTCGAGGCACTTCCAGGATGAGCCTTCGCGTCTCTGAGACGGAAGAGTTCTAATTTGGCGTCAGCAATGGCTTTTTCAGTCTTTCTGACCTGGGAAGCTAGCTCGGGAATTTTGTCAGTAAGGTTTTGTAGCTGGCGCTTCAGAGCCCTCCTCTCAGCTTCAGAATCGCCACCGGCAAGGGCTGCATCGGGGTGGGAGTCGATGTCTTCTTGAATCCTTCTGATGCGACGATATAGCTCTTCCGCTTCACGTCGATCGCGTCTGTCAAGAATGTCATCCTCCTCGGCGGCTGTTTCATCCTTGAAGTCCATAGCATCCAGGAGGACTTGCTTCTCTCGAATCTTCTTCCTTAATTGATCGATGGAGATTTCTTCGTTAGATGTCACGGATGACGGCGACTCTGGTCGAGGCGAGGAATTGCCAATTCTTCGTCGCGCACTCGACCTGTACCCGACATCGTCGTCATTATTCTTGAATACCGTCGCATCTTTCCGTCCGCCGCCAAACCCACCGGCAGTTCCCCTGAACGAATGGCTCTTCATGTAGCTAACTCCCGTCTTCTGGGGGAGTAAGGCGGCCCCTGATGACTTACGGAAGTCAGACTCCTGGCTCAGCATGGACTTGATAGTGCCAAGCGATTCGGCCAAATTGCGGGTGGAGGGCGGAACGAGCTCGGGTGGGAGGACGTTAGGGACTGGGTAGCCATTGAGCTTTCTGTATATGAGATGCATGGCTACAGCAAACTCATCAAGATTGAGTCTACCTTTGTTTCCGTTGTCGGCAAGAGTCCAGACTCGCTCAAGATCATTCTTCTCTAGACCACTCTGACCGAAAATCTCGATTGCCTGATCTCCTCCAATGAAGCCTTTCCCTAGGCCATCCCATGCCCGGAACAATTGGTCGTAGCGCGTCTTCTCGTCCTTTGTAATAGCCCATGGGATTACTGCATTGCCAGACAGACCAGCAGTGGTGTAATTCTGCTGTTCGCGACCCGCCTGCGGCATCATTCGAGCCTGTAACGCGTCGATATTAGGGAGCCCAGATGCGGGAGCGTTGACGAGACCCCACTGACCGGGCCTTCCAGTCGGCTGCGCATTGAGAGGAGCTACACCTCCGGGAGACAGCCCTCCAGGAAAGCCTGTGGGCATTGGTGGCATCGGCGGTCTGGGCCCATTGTATCCAGTTGGCTGCAGATTATTCAAGCTCCCGGGGAATCCAGTCGGTTGAGACTGCATTGCCTGACCGGAGAATCCTGTTGGTTGGCCTGGGAATCCCGTCATCTGTGTCTGCAGTAACTGGGAATTCGACGGTATGGGCTGAGGATGTTGTATCGTCGGCGGAGTTGCAGCGTTCTGCCTCGTGAAATCTGGTGCGTTGGTGGCGCCCCCGGAGCCACCGGCCTCCTCTACAATACTAAAGTTGATGATGTCGACCATGCTCGAAACCTCGTTTTTGATGTTGTCTGGCAGAGACGCGGGAATGGATTTACCCACAAGCTTCAAGTTGCAGAGATACATAGCTAGAGCAAACTCTGGGAAGTGTAGTTCGCCTGATCGAGTAGTGTCTGAGAGAGTCCTGTGGGGTGTGAAGGTTAGATAGCAACACGTGAAGAAGCGACGATATGGTACTATACCAAATATGTGACAGAGAATCTCCATCTAATCTTGACCTCAGCAGTAAATCTCGAGCCTTCTCTCCAGACATCGTCGTCTGGCCTTCACCAACAGCCGACTTGAACAGGGTCTCGAACTTGGCTTGATCTTGAGCTGTGATAAACGATAAGCGGATGTTCGGGATCTTGTTTGCAGGCTTCTCGGCTCTTCGACCCGTAGGCTGCGGTTCAGAGGCACCGCCAGTCTTGAACGACGCCGCCATCGCGCTGAAGCCTGTCGGTTGAGGCTTGATTGCTGGTGCTGGTGCTGGTGCTGGTGCAGAAGGCGGTGCCTGCGTTGTCGGTGACGAGAAGGAGTTCTGGGATTGCTGGTTGAACTGGTTTTGGTATTGCGATGGAATCTGCGGCACCGGCGGAGCTCCCGTCTGATAGTTCTGCTGCTGGCCGGGAAAGCCAGTTAACTGAGGCTGGAGATTCACGACTAGGGGGTTTTGTTGCGGCATCCCGGTGGGTTGTGGTTGCATGCCCTGGGCACCGGGGAAGCCCGTATATTGCTGGTTTAGGGGGGCTTGACCGAATCCCGTCGGTTGCGATCCGAATGGACTCGGTTGCTGTCCTGGTTGCTGCTGAGGCTGCTGACCTGGACCGCCAGCCCCAATGCCGTACGAATTGCCATATTGCTGAGGACCTGGACGGAAGCTGTTGCCGCCCATGAACGAATTGGAGTTGGAATACATGGTGAGATAAAAGAGAACACCTGTTCTAGTTCAAGATGGACTCGCAAAAAGCAGAACTAGGTAGGTCCAGAGGGACCAAGTAGGGCTCCTCGATGATAGTAGGTAGTAAATTGTTGTTGAGGCAAGAAAGTGTGTTGTATTGTAGCAGATGACGAAGCCTCAAATGGGACAGGGAGTGGCTTGGCACAATTTGGTGGTACTGTCTAATCAAGCTAACTACACTAATCACGACTAGCCAATAATAAGCATCACTGAGGCACCGACCAGGCTTAGGTATGCCTAGTGTCAAGATGCACAGGCCAATTGAATTTCCGTACTAAAACTCAATGGCTGCGTACATTTATTTATGCATATCACACATGCACCTATCATGATTCACTTCCAGTTAGACTATATTGAAGTACCTCATAGGAAGTAGGTGACTACAGGCGTCAAGGTGGTTCATTAACTGATGATTATGTCCACTCATTCAAGGTATCACTCTCCTTAGTATACACCCCTATGCATTACTGAGTCGCTCTTCTCACTCCTCGAATTTTCTGTAGCCATTATTCGAAACTAGCCCCTTTATGTCTCTGCCTCACCTCCTCCAAACTACTACCTCTCTACAACGCACCTCACCTGATAATATTTTGGTATCGACTTCGCCCATAAATATTGTACTGTACTTCGGACTATAAGACCACCATGGAGATAGTCTACCGCTACAGCCTGTTGTAACTACAACCTTATTGGGTCGTCGACGTGGGAAATTGGTCGGCGTTCTTCTTAGTCCATGCCTTGAAATCCACCTTCGTGAGAGCCTTCTTCAGAGCGCCAGCCAGACCGAACTGGGTGGAGACACCCTCAATGCGGTGAGTCGAGTTAATGTTCTTAACCAAGACAATTTGGTAGCAACTGGCAGTTCCCTGCCGCGAAGCAATAGTGGCGGAGGCGAGGAAATACTCCCAGACCTGTTATCTCGTCAGCACCTTAACTTGTCCTTCATATGCTACCGTCCAAAACTTACGCGAAACCATCGCTTTCCGTATTTAGCCTCGACCTTCTCGCGGTTGGCCAGCCAGTTCCTATACCAGCGCCATAAAGTTGCAGAATAGTGCACGCCAATCGTGTCGAGCCCCTTGATCTCAAAGCCAGCCCCCTCGAGTCCGCTGATGAAGAAGTCGAGAGGAGTTGACGCGTCAGCACCTGGGAAGACGTATTTGTTCATGAACAATCCCCAGACGAGGTCCTCGTATTGCCAAGGCTTTCGGAGACCAGCAATTTGCAGGAAAAATACTCCATCGTCGTCGAGCATGTCGTAAACCTGCTTCAAGAAGGTGCCATATTTGCGAACACCAACATGCTCGGCCATCTCAAGACAGGTGATCTTCTTGTAACCGCCCTCGGGCACCGGGATATCTCGATAATCCATGCAGAGAATCTTACTTTGCTCCTCGGTGATACCGACGTTACTCAGAGCCTTGTTACCCCAGGCGGTTTGGTTGCGGCCAAGGGTGACACCGGTTACGTGAGCGCCATAGTTGACACTGGCAAATCGCGCCAGAGTACCCCAACCGCAGCCAATATCTAGCACCGTCTCGCCTTCCTTCAGGTCAATCTTCTCACAGACGATGGCCAACTTGTTATCCTGAAGCTGTTCTAGGGTCTCCTCGGTGTTGATGTCAGAGATAACACCAGAAGTGTAGATCATACGAGGGCCCAAGAACCAGCCGTAGAAGTCATCACCTCGGTCGTAGTGGCCGCGGACCTGCTCCTCGTCTTGGTCAAGTCAGCCCGGGGGTTTTAACTTAGGATCGACTCTTATAATATCTTACCCTGACTCCGCGAGTGCATAATAACCTCGGGCATCATGCCAAAGAGGAAATATTTGCAGAGACCCCAGGTGAAGCGGAAGCTTGCCCAGTCGTGTCTGTATTCCATGACTTCGAGGCAGTCACCGTTGAAATCGACGTCGCCGTCGAAATACATCTCGTAGAACGTCTGCATAGGGATCTTGTTCCGGCCATGGTACTTGAGCTTATCAGATTGCTTCTTAAATGTGAGGTAGTACTCGACCGGTCGCCCGGGATACTTGACTTTCTCGTTCTTCCGAGGGCTTATAGCAGAGATGGTAAGCCAGAAGGCAGCAAGAATCGGGATGCTCGTGAACAGGGCAAAGAACACGGCAGTCTTAAGACCGCCGCCGACCTTCCATGACAGGTAGAGCGGTACACCACCGAGCGAGCCGAAGAGAAGCAGGTTAGAGAAGCTTTCGGCGCCGGCCGAATCGGCGGGGAGAGGACCATTCTTAATGGACGGGTACTGGAGGGTGATAGTTAGCAGACAAATTCTTGTCAATCAGTTCCGTGGATGCCGAGAGCGAGAGTGGGAAAAACGTACAGAGGTGGTTCGCACACCGCATTCCTCGAACTTTTCGAAAGTGGGAGTGGGAGCTTTGGGAGTCTCGATGAACTCAAACTCGGACTCGCTCCCGTTGACACTATGAGGTTTGGACATAGTGAAGGTTGCAAAGCCAATGGGCGCACTGGCAGACTTTGCAGTAAGACCTCTCTTTGACTTGTAAGTGTAAGAGAGTCGAGAGGATTTGTGGGAAAAACGAGGAGGTAGTTTGATTCGTCTTAGTCTCAGTCTTAGCCCTCGAGGGGGTTTCTTCTTTGCAGTTTCCCACTTTCAGACCGCCGCTCTTTTCGTCAACCCCTTCTCCAATTGGGGCCTCTGAGTGGCTGGGGTTCCTGAGCTAGGGCCAAGGAGGTACCGTTTCGTCGTAATCGTAGTGGGTTCTACTAGGTACATACATACGTCTAGTATTTGTAGCACCAGACTTTGAGAGCTCCAACCGTGCAACCCCCACCTTATGTACATCCATATCCCTACCGTCACTTACCTTTAGGCTCCAGCTTTTTGTTCTACGGAGAATAGGAGGTAAGATTAAGATACAAGAGACTTAAAACATTGAACCCTAAGTGCGCAATAAGAACAGTGTCGAACAAGGAATAGCCATGTTTTATGACACTTACCTCTATAATCTAAAGTATTACCTGTCTTGATTATATTTTGCCGGTCGGTATGAAAAATTCTTTGGTTCAAATTACGTTGGCTGCCGAGGCGAATGAATACCCACCTCCTAAGTAGGATATACCTTGGCATAAAGACTATCCTAATCGACGGTATTTTAGAGGACTTCTACTTCATCTGCCATCAAGGAGAGTGTTTGCCGAATATTGTAACTCATACCCGTAGCCACCACTACGGGTCCGAGGCCAGTTGCAAGAGAGTGGACGTCGTATAGAATAAAGTCTTCTACCACAAGACCATGTAGAACCTCACTCTAGGAGTGACTCGGTTTTGCTTATGCATGGTGAAATATGCCTGATACTACCTAGGTATGCACTCTAGAAGTATTCTCAATGTCATAAAAACGTGTTACCTCCCCAAGTCTAGTAACCTAATCTCTAATGGCACAATGTTAGCGTTACTTCATCAAAGAGCAAGTATTGGATCGCATTTGTTGATGGATGTGTACTACATTCTCTACCAATGTAGCTAAGCAAGGTGTTTCGATTGACTTGCTTAATTTGCCAGATATCTTCACTCGAGTTCGAGAGCTGGGAAGGTTCGTGGTACTGTTGTGTTCCATCTACTCGATCATCTCCGTCGAATATCCAGCTATCATAACGATGGAAACCTGAATCACGAACATACAGACATAGGGGTTCTCTATAGATAGCCATCCGTAGCATCGTGTGGCAAGAGGATGGTAAGAAAATTCTTTTGTCGTGCCGATTTGGTCGAGTATGATTCACGACCTTTCAGCGTCTATAACTTCGCTCAGAATGTCTGTGGCCATTCCGGTCTCGATCACGATGGCTATGACTATGCCCATCATCTCGTCGTTCCCGGTCGCGGTCGCGGTCACGTTCGCGCTCAGATTTGTAGCTGCCACCACGCCGCTCTTCGCGATCTTGTTTCTCCCTTTCCTTATCCCTCCGGTACTCATCCAGACGTGGCCTTCGCTCACGATGCCCATGTTTTCGGGCTAGTTCCGCCTTCCTAATTTCTTCGTCCTCTTTCGAACCTAGCCCCATCAAATGCGGCCTCTTCTTGGCTTCTTTGGGTTTAGATCCACGCTCTTCACCGTTCCAACCCATGCCTCGCAGCATAGCTGCTCCGAATTCCCCTTCTGGTATCTGGTCATACTCTTCTACGGTTGATATATCTGCTGCTTCCTCTAATCTGCGGCGGTACATGTCTTGCTCCGAGGGGGCGATAGGCATGTTGCGGCTTGGTGTGCCATCGATGATGAGATCCTTCGCGGATTTTCGTTTCTTGCCGAGGAGAGCATCCATAGCATCATCATCTCCGCCCTTAGATTCCTCAGGTTTGTCACCTGTGATTGCCTCGGGATCGAGTGTAGTGGATATTTGCAGGCTTGGTGAAGATACGTCCGAATTATCAGTCTCATCCTGTACCGGTTTCTTCGTTACGCTTAAGCCCCATTTGATTTGCTTGTCCTGATCAGCCGGTTGCGTCTCGGCAGAACCGTTGGATCTGGGCTGGTTCTCCTTTGGTGAGCGGTCCTTGGTGCTCCTCTGGGACTTCAGTTCGGCCTTCCAGTCGCGGTTCTTGTGGCCGGTGATCACGTATGGCGCTTTGGCTCCCCTGGATTTATCCTTCTTCGTATTCCGTCTCTTCGCCTCGGATTCGGACCAGTCTCCACCAATAGTTGTCACCACTTCGTGTCTAGTCGTCTCTTCGTCGCTCCCAGAATCAGAGTCATGGCCGAGTGCATGCGGTCGCTGCCGCTTGCCTAATGTCGATTGCGGTTTGACGTGAGTCGGTATCTTTGCGCCGTTGGGTTTCGACGATGATGAAGATGTGCCGAACTTGATAGCTATCCGCCGAGCTGGTTCGGACATTTTCTAAGGGAGAGACTGGTAAGGTTGGGAGCGGAGAGGATGAGTTGTCTGATGTTGAAATGCAGAAGATTAGTGTCAGTTGAGTAATGCGACGTCAAGGTCGAAGGTACCTCCTACCAAAGAAACCTAGGACCGTTCAAGGTTGTTTATCGATAACGTCAATATGGCTGTGTTTAATCAAATGTGGCTTGACTCACATTGACGTGGGTGATAAGAGTAAATTTCCAATTACCTAATCAAATTTCCGATATCTTTTGAGGAATTTCTAATAGGTATGTACCTAGGACAAACATTGAACATCATTAGGGCTCCCATTTTCACTCTGTAAAAACGGTCGCAAAACCTCAAGACTTTCTAGAAAATTGAAAGCTCCAATTTTACGGATTCTCTACACAAATTTCTAGTAATCTTATCAAGCTACCATCAAGGTAGAAACCACGACGAACCCAAGATCTGAGATCTCTAGCGCTGTTACCAAGATAGAGGTACTTCGTTACTGGAAGGAGGGGCAATTCAACGCAGCCTCCTGCACACTTGCAAGCACAAGCCTACAGGTACCTTCGTACCGTCTACTTAACAGCAAGAGAGGGGATTTGGGCTAGCAGGTTTAGGTGATAGCAGCGGCACTGGGCGTCCTAGAACGGGCCACCACTGGCCACCGCCGCCAGTCATCACTGTGCATCGAGGCTTCCAGGCCTATCAGTACTCCCCTGTCTGCCTGTTTACTGCACCACGTCGTAATTCGTAGCCTGTAGCCCGTCGCCCGAGAGCATCATTTGTGAAAAACGCCAGTAAAAAAAATTAATTCGGACTTCTCGTCAATGACCACGACGACTGATTTCAATTAATCCACCACCACGCCATCACTTCCATCGCCTAAGAACATCAGATCCATCTCCAACTATCCCATTAAGCTTGGAGAGCCATCCGTTTTCATGCGAAACGGATGTCGCGGTGGTCGATGCTATGACTGAGGTCGTGCCCGCCGACCGCACCAAGCTTCTGCAATCAAAGCGGGCAGAATGCAGGTCAGTAGGATATCCAGGAGATAGAGCTAATTTTTCCGATACTCATAATACAATTTTTAGTGCAATCGCACGATCGAGGAAGAGGAAGTTGTGTGTTTTGTACGCTGTGGCTACGAGTGCGAATGGCCTCCCCCAGCGAAGCTTCGCCGACCCTGACGCGCCGCCCGCCAACACTGCCGAGTCGCATTTCCTCGAAGGCTGTGATATCTTACAGTAGGTGCCGACTTTCATACACCCGATTTATATTTATATTTGTTTTGTTTTCTCGTTTCACTCGTCTGTAAAAGTATTTGTCGCAGGTCTGAGTTATGGAATGGGGAGCGTTTCTCTTCAATATAGATGAATGCTGTTGGGCGACAGCTAATACTGCCAACTACTAGAGGAAGGAAACTCAACGAGTTGAATATTCCAACGCGACCGAGACCGCGATCTGAATATCCCCCGTTACCTCGACCAAGCGAAACCTATATCCCAAAGGAAAACGCCACTATCACTAGGAAGAAAGATATCGATGGTGTTAGTGCGCGACCTGTCGTAGTGCCGCCACTCTCAGTACCATCGCGACCAGCCTTTGGCGATGGACAGACTAGTGTGACCAACTCGCTGTCCGCTTCTAAACCCGTGTTGAAGCAGAATCAGCCACCAGTATGGTCTACCTTGTCCCCCGATCGATTAGCGAGACCAAGTTTCGCTTCCCCGGTGAATGATCAGACCCAACCAAGATTTCCGCCTGGTGAGAAGGTAGAGAGTCTGCCTAAGACTAGCAGGCCTGATGGCACTTCTCCGATTTCAGCACGTTTTCCTACAGTGCCGTCCAACTTGCCTCAACCGCACGCCACCCAGACACTTGCGAACGAGCAGCCGCCATTTGAGCCCAAGCATGCCGATGCGCAGCAGCGAGTCCTGCGTGATGGCGAGCCGATGGACATTGATGTGGCTCTGGCCAAAAAGCCCGAGGACAAAGTCGCCGTAGTTCAGCAGGTGCCCCAACCAGATATTCCTCGTCTACTCGATGTCGCATCATCTCCAAGTTCGACTGTTCAAACAGCTACGACTCCAGCCATTCTCGACATATCTGCCAACACGAGCCCGGATTGCGATGGGGTGTCATTTACGGGCAACGTGGAGGCGGCTACAGCTACGGCTATGGGAATGGGAATGAAAGATACGACTTTGTTGAGACGAAACTCGCAGAATTTAACGCCGTCTGGGCCAGTTGTGGCTAGAATATCCGAAAGCATTCCGAGCTCGGCCAAAATCCAGCCGTTGTCAGAAACTAGTCATGGAACAATGAAAGCACTGAAGAATGAAATCAGGGACACAAGCGCAGTTGTAAACTCGACGCAGCCACCGCTACCTGCGGTACTCGTTGCGTCGCCTGAGAAGTCTGGGGCAACCCAACTCGACCATCGTGCGAGTAGTGTATCCACGAGTGTGCAGCAGCCTCTACAGCAACCTCTGCAGCAACCTCCTCAACAACCACTACAACATCATCCACAACAGCCTCCTAGCGATGTTTCCCGCGTTCTTCCGATAGCAAGTGTGCGAGGCGACCAACAGAGTGGCTCTAAACCAACGAACCTAAGCGCCCCCATTGTCAACGATGGCGTTGATCAGACTCGGCCTAGGAGTGAAGCTACAGGAAAAGAAGGTTTGATGGCTTCTGTTGACTCTGCTCAAGTTGCGCCTCAAACACGCTCGCAAGAAACCCAACTTCCACCTACGCCCACGCTGTCATCCCAACCAGACCGGAGACGAACGAGCAGTCCCACTGGTGTTGCTCGACAAAAGCCAGTAGCCGAGATACTCAGCGAGCCACCAAAGCCATCTAGAGAACCTGAGCCTGACCACCGCACCCTCGTAACCCCGACCTCAGAAGAATCTCGGCAATATTCTCAGAGCCTTTCGCAGAAGGACAAACTCATGGACAAGAGCAAGCGTTCTGCAGTGGTTTTTGGCAAACAGCCCAAGCGTGCCATGGATTCAGACAAATCTCTAGTTCAGAACCGTCCAAGAACTGGCCAGATGGCCAGCGATGACTATTTCACGCCCCTCTTCGTGCAGGCGTTTACCTCCAATTCGAAATGGATGAAACCTCTGGACCAGATCCTAAATCAGGCTCACAAGACGTTATCGACCCCGGATTCTTACACCCAAATACATGAGAACCAGTCTTGCAAAGTCCTTAAGAGGGTTTATCACTTACAGCATCACAACAAGTGGTCTCTACGACAGCCAAAGCGCTGCCCCGAGCCGACGCGACAGCCGTGTCATTGGGATGTTTTGCTCAAGGAAATGAAATGGATGCGAACTGACTTCCGCGAAGAGCGCAAGTGGAAGATGGCGGCTGCTAGGAATCTTGCCTACGCCTGTGCCGAATGGGTGTCCGCCTCGGGAGAAGATCGAAAGGCCATGCAGGTAAACGCCATTATCCCTCCTCTAGTTCTAGTAGATTCTGGAGAGGTCCTCATGGGCGACGCCCACCCGCAAAATTCAGAGGATCACCCAACACCGGACCTGATTCCGTCTGCGGATTCGGATTCGCCGTTAGAGCCGGACGACGACGAACCCCAAGACGGAATTATAGACACGATAGCGCCTTCAGCTATATTTGCTCTCGAAAGCGATGATGTAGTCTTCGCACTTCACCAGTCAGCTACTGCAGACCGCCTTCTCGAGGAGTTGCCCATGTATGGCTCACCGTTGAAGGTACCAAAGTCCGACCTCATAGCACCGGAATACGATCCCGACGCTTCATGGAGACGACCTGCGTTGCCACTAAGCAAGTATGTGGAAGGTCAGATGGAACTAAGCTCGACTGAGCCACCGCGCAAGCGAAGTCGATATCGTTACGCGCAAGAGGATGATGAGGATGACGAAGTGGTCTTCGGGCAGTACAGTGATAGTCAACCTCGTTTAGAGCCGCAAAACCCCGATGTAGCCCTATTCCGACCGGAGAACAAGAGTATCAGAGATAGGTTGCATGCAGGACATCAATTCCGTCCCCCGAACGAGCATACCATGCCTTTCCAGTCATTCTACGAATCTCGCAGTCCGTCTCAGTGGACCCAGTCAGAAGATGACGAGTTGAAGAGCCTCGTCCGCGAGTATTCTTATAACTGGTCTCTTATATGCAATATTCTCTCTTCCAAGTCCATGTTCAGCTCAGGGGCCGAGAGGCGAACGCCGTGGGAATGCTTCGAACGCTGGGTTATGCTCGAAGGGCTCCCTCACGACATGCAGAAGACGCAGTACTTCAAATTGTGGCAGGGCAGAATTGAGGCATCACAGCAAGTGATTCGGCAACAGCAAAATGCGATACAGCAACAGGTGCTGCAGCAGCAACAACAAGCTGGCGCCAACGGCCCCGTCACTCCCATCCCTAAGCGGCGATATAACGTGCCACTGAAGGTAGAACGACGGCGTAATCAGAAACACCTTACGATGATAGACGCGATGAGAAAGCTGGCGAAGAAACGCGAGACGGCGGTGCAAAAGCAGCAACATGCCATGTCGCTTGCGGCTTTGAGAAAGACAAACGAACCCCCCCAACCAAGAGCCCCGACGAAGACACCTAGAGAATACAGTATCATGCGATTCGAGCGAGATCAGGCCATGGCCGAGAGGCTTGCAGAGAGGATGGCCCAACAGCAACGTCATGAGGCCCAGCGCAGAGTATGAAGGCTCCTCTTGTCCCGGAATATTGACTGAATTATGCTAATAACTATACACAGGCTGCCATACAGAGAGCACAACAGGGACAAGTTGCCCAAATGGCAGCTGCCCAGAACGCAAGTCAGCTCTCGCAGAACAATCCTCAGATGGCAGCCTCTCACCCTCACGCGGCTATGGCCCGCGTCAACGCTCCCAACCAGATCTCGATCAACGGCCAACCAAGGCCGCGGATGCCGGTGCACACTACGCCGAACGGCACGGGAACTCCCAGTCACATGGGTGGTAGTGGTGCTAGCGGTACTAGCGGTGGACTTGTCCCTCCGGTGCAGATGAATGGTACCTCTCAGATGCAGATGCCTGCCGTCAATGGCCAATCACGGATGGCGATGCCCACTGCTCAGCCGGATATTCAACTGTTGATGCAAGCACAACAAATCTCTGAACAGCAGCGCCGATCCGTACAAATGCGACAGCAGCAGCAGCAGCATCAACAACAGCAGCAACAACAACAATCTCACCAAAGTCCGCAGGGAAGCATGCCTCTACAGAGCTCACCACCCGCCATGCGAGCCGCCATGAACGGGCTAAATCAGAAGAGCTACCTCAATAACAACCAGGCGCAAGCGATGATAGCTTCGTTTAACCCTCCGAATGGGTCGGGGATGTCGACGCCTCCAGCTCCAGGCCTTAACATGACATCTCAGTCAGGATCGCCGCGACCGAACACGACCATGCCTCAACAAACACATCAGACGTACCTCTCGCAACTTCAGCACATCGAGACTCAGATCAGACAGCAGCATCCCAATACTCCGCAGGATATGGTTCGCGAGATGGCAAGACGGCTGCTTAATGGGAGCCATAGCAACCATAACCTCGCGCAATCGGCGATGAACGCCGCAGCCGGAGGAACAGGACATGCCGCCGCCGCTAACGGACCGCACCAGTACGCCCAGCTACTCCGGGCTCAGCAGCAGCAACAACAAGCGGCGGCGGCAGCGGCAGCGCAGGCCCAGCAGAACGCCCAGCAGCACCAACGGAATTCGAGCGGAAGTGCCACGCCAACACCGACGTTACCCAAATAGGATGCCTCTCCAGTTGACGTTTAGGAATTCCCGTGTCACGCAATATCGTTGCTTGCGTTATACGTAGGGCTTACGTCTCACACGACACAATAAGATTATCTTTGGAGAGTAACTGAAGTTACCCCGAGTTAAGATTACTGTGTCCATCTACGAGCCTCGTGCCGCAGATATCTGCTTTGGCCAGCAGTAACAGAGGATGCTCATAACGCTGTTGCGAATGAATATAATACATGCTAAGGCAAAATCCTCAGTGTTTTGGTGCTATGTGTGAATACCGTACCTAATAAATACTTTACTGTGATCGCCAATTAATCGTAAGCTCCTAAGGGTCAGAGTACAATATCCCGCCCAATGAACTAAAACAGTGTATGCACCACCCGGTGATTTACTGCTTGGCGCCCCACCTATATCAATCTCCACTTTATTTTTTCAATGTCCAGGGTCGACAGATTCGTCCTTTTCTCGAAATCTCAACTTTTCTTCTGTGAAACCCAGGAAGGTCCGCCAACTCGAAATCATAACACAATGGCCAAACGAAAGCGGACAGATGGCGTTCCCAACCGTGTCACATCACAGCAGTCAACTATTGTAAAGAAGGCCAAACCGTCCATCCCAGCAGTAAACGCAGAACCTTCTTCCCCGTTGACGATCCAGGTCGTTACGGGATCTTACGATAGGATTCTTCACGGATTGACCGCCACGATATTGCCCGACGACCAAGTCGAGTTCGCCGATACTTTCCTCTTCAACGCGCATAACTCGGCAATACGATGTTTGGCGCTGTCGCCTCCTTCGGCGCCGGAACCTGGCAAGTTGCAGAAAGTCATGCTGGCATCAGGCAGCAGCGACGAGCGGATCAACGTCTACAATATCTCGGCGCATCCACCTAGCCGCAAGCACCAAGATGCCCTGTCTTCCGTCATGCCTCGGAAGATCCTTGAGAACCCCAAGAATCGGGAGCTAGGCACGCTACTACATCACTCCTCTACGATCACGAAGCTTTCCTTTCCTACCAAGTCCAAGCTCATTTCCGCCTCCGAAGACTCTACCATAGCTGTTACCAGGACAAGGGACTGGTCTCTGCTGTCGACGATTAAGGCTCCCATACCAAAACCCCTAGGACGGCCAAGCGGCGACACCGCGGCGTTAGGCGCCACACCGTCTGGCATCAACGACTTTTCCGTCCACCCCAGCATGAAACTCATGATAAGCATTAGCAGGGGCGAGCGATGCATGCGACTGTGGAATCTTATGACGGCCAAGAAGGCCGGGGTGCTCAATTTCCACCGAGAAATACTGCAGGAAGTAGGAGAAGGGAAACATTCAACAGGGGAAGGGAGGAAGGTAGTTTGGGGCAGCACCGAGGACGGTGACGAGTTCTGCGTCGGGTTCGACAGGGACGCGCTGATTTTCAGCATGGACAGCACGCCCAAATGCAGAATCATGCCAGAGCCGAGAAGGAAGATCCACGAGCTGTGCTACGTTGTGATAGACTCGGAGAGCGATTCGTCATTACTAGCAGTATCGACTGAAGACGGGAAGATCATGTTCTTTTCTACGAAAAGCGAAGACCTACCCCCAGCGAAATCTTCCGCGGAGGGCAAGGGAAAGGCGTCATTGCCGGTCGCCAAGTTGGTCGCGCAGGTTGGAGGCAAGGAAGCTGGAGTCTCGGGACGAATTAAGGATTTTGGTATAGTCAGAGTCGCCGGAAAGGACGGCAAAGGCGAGTTGGTTATCGCAGCCGGCAGCAGTGATGGCAAGCTCCGCATTTTCAAGCTCGCCGTCGCGGAACTGAAGGAAGCAAGTAAATCGAAGACACCAGAGACGATCGGCAAGTTGCTAGGCACCTACGAGACTCAGAACAGGATAACGTGCGTGGAGGCATTTACGATGATACCCCGGCCGGAAGGTGTGGAGGACAGCGAGGACGAGTTAGAAGATGCTTCAGAGGAAGAAGACGAGGATGAGGATGAATAACCAAAACTCACCAGATATATCTAACTTCACACCGGGCCAAATACAGCACGTTAGCCTTGGCCGATCCATACAGAAAGGAAACTCGGACTATCAAAAGAATGAAGATAGTTCATGGTTGTAATGCCTCGTTCAAGCGATGCCAGCCGAGAAGTGAATCAAAGATGAATCTGACAGGCACGTCGTCCAAAATGTGGCTTGTTTGCTTTTGCGTCCCTGGATGCCGGGACATGGTGGGTTGTACAGCATATGTGCCCGGGATATAAACATTCGAGTAGTCGGATGAATACCTAGACAGACTTAATCATGACCAAGTTCGTATACTTGCACGCTTTGGTGGTAGGCGGTGACTGTTACAACTCGACTACCGCAGTACGACGGCGGGAGAGGACGTGAAAGGCCCTCAGCACCCACGTAGCGGAAAGGATTTGCAGGTCAAAATGCACGATGGTGTCACATAACGGAGAGAAAAATGGAAGGGAGATGCATGCGATGCTTGGATTTCCTAGGCTGTGGGGTAGCGGCAGATCAGCCGGACCAACCAGTGATTCTAACTGATTTTGGGGCGCGTCAGTGTGACAACCCGTACGAAGGAATGTCACGATGGACGGAGCATGTGATTCCAGACCGAGCCAGGGGAAGAAGCTTCTTCGCCATTGCTAGTCGCCTATCCGCCTCTAGTCGGTAAAGAATCAACGCCCGGCGAGGGTCGCGATAGGTCGATCAATGCTCTAATTGCTGTCCATTTCCCGGAAAGGGGCTAGCCCAAAGCTCTGAGGATTTCCCAGCAGCTTCACAGCCCACTAGAAGAGCTGGTGAAAGTCAGCAATAAACGGTCAAGACAGGGGTATTCTTTTCACATTACCTACGGCCATTATGTACAATACGCGGCCCGCCCTCGACCGCCAAGGTACCAATGCAGGGCCTTTGGAGTAGAGGAGGAGTTGCAACATCACGAGGGGAAACAGCTGGCCAATTTGTGTTCAATGGCTAATAGGATCAGACTGAATTATGATCGCCTACCACCGCATTCGATAGTGTGTATATGTGTGAATGAACAACGACGTCGAGGCATGACTTGATTGTAGGTAAAGCACCAGACAATAAGATAGCCCTACAATGGCTAAGTATCAGTCTTGGCACAGCGCGGCGTAGGTACCTACACATATAGTTTTATAAGCGCGGGGATAGGGCAAGCACCTGCCTATATGTATGTATGTACATACAGGCAGGGACGGACGAATTCACATGTGCAGGTACCTTACGCAGACCCTCCTACTTCCTACTTCCTTCTCTTTATACCACAGCTTTCTTCTTCTCTTCTCCAACTATAATACAACGCTTAATTGTCTTTACTACATATTGTTAGATTACCTATCTTACCAATATCGTATACACCATAGACTACACTATCAACTCAATATACTCCCTGGTCACAATCCTCCCTATCCCTTGTCGACCCGGCACTTATAATATATATATATACACCTTGAACATATATCCGTCCGCTTAGCTGCAGTACATACGCAACTCATAACCCTCGGTCGACCACCAGATCAGAATACACAAAGTTTTGTGAAACCAGATCCCATCGCCAATCTTCTCCCATCCCTTGGGTATAGACTTCCGATACGGTTCGACCGCCTTCAACCAATTGACTTCATAGCGACCTCTATCCTTGCCACGCGCCAGAGCCACCTGGTCTCTTCCTCACCTCCTAGCAAATACATATACTCTTAATCTCCACATTCTACTATTTCGTACTATCTTGCTCCTTTAAATACCAGAATATATATATATTACAGTCTTGCTATCTCCCAGCTCTTTAACACGCTATGACCTCTTCTCAAGCAGGCGACAGTCCGCCTTTATTACGGCCCATCCCCCGCCGACCCTTCGATCTGAACCTCAGAGAACCCACTCCCCCGGACGATGACGACCCCTTTGCTCCTCCTGTTACCGACTCGGAACGTAGTCCCGCCTTGAATCTCGAGTCTCTGAACTCCCGCTTGCTCGATCCGAAAAACAATCCCTCCTCCCCCGAGTCCGCCCCTATCAGCCGCGCCCAGTCTGTACTCAACCTAACAGGGTCAACATTGATGGGCATCTACTCCCACGCGCCCTTCGGGAGGGACAAGTTCAACCTAGGCACCGACGAGCCGGGTACACCCTGGGGCACCGGTGCCGAGACGCCTGCTAAGGGCCTAAATATAAACAACCCGCACTACCAGCTACAGAAGGAGAGGGCCCAGAGGACGAGGAGGCGCTCCTCCCTACATCCAACTATACGCCCGCGGCCGTTATCCGGGTCCCAGCGCGTATTCTATATGGGTTCGCGCGGCCTGCTGCTATCCGGCCTGGGAGTGCTCTACGGGATGCTAGTAGCACAGTTGCATAATAGAAGACAAATCACGACAGCCTTTCAGGTGGACGGTATGCTCAAGGATGCCAATGGTGGCTATGATTGGAGGTATCTGGCATTCTGGGGTGCATCCGGAATTGTAATGGGTAGTCTGCTGCCCTGGTTCGACGACATCTGGGAGCGAGCTTTTGGTCGCGAGGACGTAACCATTGAGTCCGCGGCGGAACACGGCATGGGCGGTGACAACGCGGGCAAAGCGTCTACATCGTCCACGGAATGGGCGCTCGCTGTCAGGGGCATTGGGGCTTTTGTCGGGATCGCTTTCGCTATTGTAGGCCTTCTCTTCCCTCTAACAGTTTCGTAGGGCGGGTCTTTTACTAACACCTCATACAGAGAAAGCTCCCGTGGGACTCGACCCTCCAAGTCTCTATGACCCTGGCGCTAGTAAATCCCGTGCTATGGTTTCTAATCGACCGCTCGATGCCCGGATTCCTGCTATCCGCCGCCGTCGGAATGGCCGGGGCGGCCGTGTTGATGGGGTTGAAGCCGGACATGGTGCCAATACCCGCGAACCCATCCTCATTCGGAGACTACGGCCAGCAGTTCAGCAACGCGAGCGAGGGAGGTGATTTCACTGAGTACAACCAGCACCAGCAGCTCGAGTTATTCGGTGGATTAGTGCTCAGCCAGGAGTCGGTAGCCACGGGTATCTGGATCACGAGCGTGTTATTCTGCTGTTGCGTGTGTTTTGGGAATATTGGTCGTTGGCTCGCACTCAACCGGGGTGTCGTGGCGAGGGGACGTTGGGCGGAGCGAAAGTAAAGAGAAGGCACAGGCGAAGAATTTGGGAGAATAAAGATGTTGTATCAATGCATAGGAAAATCTGAAAAGAGGGGAACCTCATGTCGAAAAGAAAGGAAAAAGCTCACGGGAAGAGCATGGCGAGGTAGCTATTACCATGTATGCAAAAGCTATGGGAAAGACTTGGTTTTGTTTCTGATCGGTTGGTTTGGACGTACGACTTACCACTACCTATATGGCGGGTAGTCTATAGGCGCTACTTGAAAGATTATGGGTTTGGTTTGCATTGGGATTGGGACGACAGGAGGGTCTGGATTGGATGTCGTTCCTGGAATGGTTAGGCTACGTGGATTGCAGCATATCTAGATAGAAGTTCCGCCGAAGTCGAGTGTGAATACATCTGCGCGCAATGTAGAAGTATTGGGATACGAATATAAGTTCTCAGTCATCTATGATTCTACTACGATTTGAGCGAGGGCTTACCTGTATGGATATAAAGTCTTATGAACAATCAGATACTACGACAGCAAACAAACGCTCTGGAACGATATAGCTCATTTCTGAAGGCGTCACACCTGGGAATGCGTTTGGGGTATCGGTGAATCGTGATCTCTAGTGGGAAGACGTTGTAATACGGGGGACATGACGGGGTAGATTATCAGTGGGATATGTGAGCTATTAGAATTGCATATAGTTCGGGTTCGTAGATGGCATGAAGTGGTTAGGAGAGAAAGGTGGAGAGGGGTCAAGACAGGAAGAGAAAAGAGGAGTCGTCATGTATTCATAAATCAGGTAGTTGTGGTTGGCTTAAAGATGAGGGAAGAGGTCATTTTTCGCCCCTTTAGCTTGTCATACGCTGGAATTTGTCTCTGGACTACCTACCTTTTGTACCTATCACTTCTGAAAAGCGATCCTTTCCTGAGCTGGTAGGATAGAAGTAGATAAGTAGAGACGTCACAGGGTGAGGCTCGTGATAGCGGTTGACGATCGATGCCACACGAGGAAAGGATATTTCGATTGGCTCATCTATGTGAACGGTTACGTGCCTTGTACAATTCATATGGTCATACGGAGGTTGTCCTACTAGTACTTTGGTTGAGAAACCTGGGGACGGACACTAGCAGGATCGAAATCGTGAGAGATCCATCTATGTTAGCGTCATACATTTGGTGATGTAGATACACAAGCTCCTCAAGGCAGATACTTGATTGGGTGGGTAGTTGGAGGCTGAAGGGAGCCGCTGGTCACTTTGACCTGGGTTAGGGGAACACAAGTGATTGTTGTCCGGATGCATGCTTCCTAGCTATTCTAGCCAGGGTTGCGTTTTCCTTTGACCATAGACCACGAGATATCGAAACAGACTACGCGTCGGAGCGCCACGGTTTGCAGACTAAGACCGCAATTGGAAATCATGTCTTTTTACAAGACATCTCTCTCGCTCGGAGCTTGCCCCGTACACATGATAGCCCATGTAAGTACCCTTACCTTCGGGGAAAGGGGATAACGGAGAATAGGAAAGGACAAAGAAAAGGACCCTAGTTCGTGGCCTTTTTTTTTTTTTTTTTTTTTTGGAAAAAGAAAGTTATCCACGACATGGAGGATTAGAAGATTAGAAGGCATGACAGGGACTCCTAAACTTCGATAGCGTCGATGCTCGGACGAAGCCGCCTCGGATCCGGATCGATCAGCCATCGAGAAATGTACTCTTAAAGTAAGGAGGCATTTCTAACCAACTGGAGTGCTTTCTTTTCGTAACGCCGCGAGTATAGATGGTATGAGATAGGGAACAAGTCGTACAACTAATACATCTTGCGTGTAAGGAGGTATCACTAATCATTGTTTAAATATAGTACGTATGCAGTCTCTAGATTGTAGATCAAAGTCGGACTCGATACGAGATATTGAGTAAGTGTAAGTGCAAGTGTAAGTGTAAGTTCAAAATAACAGTACATGTACCTAAGTACTAAAAGATTTATCAGATTGTCGGGGGTTTCTATCTTGTCAAGTCCCGACACTTAGGTCTAGGTATAATCCATGGATCTTCCCCGCCCTTCACATCACTCACCACTTACAAGAATCATACCTCACGCAGCTTACACGCAGATAAGTCTATGGTTGGATATCGCTTCGACGTTAGTTGGCCATTCCATTGATCCTCCATTCCTTCCTACCAGTGTGCTCGTAAGACTGTGCTTATTATATTATAGACCTGGTATCGAGTCTGCTACCAATGTCGACCACTGAAAGCACCAGAAGGGAATCTAGACTCCACGACGTCTCAAGGGTCCTGCAGGACAACCCCACAGCAGCATCAGAGCTTTCCCTTGGCAAGCCTAGGTACCTTCGTTAGCAGCGCGAGTTGCGCGCCCGGGGTACTGTACCTCATTAGTGAAATGCTGGCAGGGTGGTTCAGGGTGGTTCAGGGTGGTTCTGGGTGGCAGCTCTAGCCAGTGGCTTTATTGTCTCATCGAGATCATCAGTCCACGTTAGTCGTCAGACGCGCCAATCAGACCCTCGAATTCCCTCTTTGATGGCCGTTGAAGTACCCCTACGACGTCAGGACTTTTTTTCCTAGACCTCTTCGGACTTCACTATCTTCCACCTCTGCTATTCTACTCTCGGTCCAAGACCCCGTCCTCGGTTGTCACGCCTCTGGATCCCAAATGTATGATGACTTCTACATCCTTTAACACACAACATGGTGTAGACTTGGTATATACCGCTGCTCCCTTGACACCGTCTTCGAATCCCACGCTTTTAGGCGTCTCTCACTGGTTTCTATGCAATATCCGTATGAGCCTCAAGAAAAGCCATCTAATATTATTTATCTGCGCCCGAATATCGAAATAATTGTCTCTCCGTATGAGTTGAGAGAGGTTACGGCGGCTCGTGACAAAGCTGTCCATAAGATTGTAAACATCCCATAACATTGCTCGACTTCCTTCAGTCACCGCAGGCCAGCACACGTCAGGTCTGTCGTTGACTTCGCTCAGCTACTTGCAACAATTCTGCCTTCGCGCATTACTTATTATACCTTCTGTTGATACGTTTTTTTATTGTTGTCTCTCATTGTGGCTGCAAGTAGCCAGGCCAAGCGCAAATATTAGAGATAGAAAAGGCCTTCGATACACCCGCTCACAAGGCGAGACATCACATGGTGCAACACGCCCTACGACAGCATACTCCTCTGCCCTCGGCGCCCAATTCAGATAACTAGACTTTCATGTCCTCAATACAGACCAACCCGACTCCGTCGAACCTGCCTCCCCCATCGAATCCTCCCGACAGTCCAGTCTCAGAACGAGATTCTGAGAAGGATGATGCTCTAGCTCCCAACCCTGCTGGTACCGAGCAGCCTTCGGCCGCTTCCGAGCTGATGCTCAACGCCGCTAGGGATGTCAGGCAGATCATAAGACTCGTCCAGTGCAAAGTGTGCTCCGGGATCTTGCGGGAACCGACGACCCTGCCTTGCGGGCATAGCCTCTGCAAGCAATGCGTGCCCCAGACGCATCTCCGGGCTAACATATCGTGGCCGGCAACGGCAAACCGACTCCGCGGCTTCGAATGTCCTTTCGACGACTGCAAGAAGGAGCATGCGCTTGGGGACTGCGCCATTGATGTCACGTTAAACAAGGCATTAGCAATCATCAAGACGACGATCGAGTTGGATCGGGATATAACGGGACTCTCTGACGTTTCTACGTACATCACGGTGCAGGACCAGTGGGATGTCGCGGGGATACCTTCGCTGGCGGAGAAGGAAAGCGAGCCTATACTATCAAAAGGAGGCCGCATTGTCGCAACTTACACGTTAGCAGAACTCGGCAAACTAGATTATGGATGCGAGGTGTCATACTCGTCTGGAACCGTGGGAGGCGACGGGCTCGAGCAGATCGACATGGCCGTGCTGACTCGGCTAAAGGAGTCGGCAAGGACGGAAATGGACTGCCAGGTCTGCTATGCATTGTTCTTAGATCCCTTAACGACGACGTGCGGTCACACTTTCTGTCGCGGCTGTCTACATCGTATCCTCGACCATTCGGATCTTTGCCCAATCTGCCGGCGCGCCCTGTCGATACAGGCTCAAGTGGATCGGCAGTCATGCCCTTCAAACGAACGCCTTTGCAAGATTATCAACGGGTTCTGGGCGGATCTCGTGGCGCTCCGCTCTCAAGCGTACAGGCTTGAGGAGCAAGTCAACCACGGTGGTTTTGACATTCCGCTCTTCGTGTGCACGCTCGCGTTTCCACGCATGCCGACATTCCTCCATGTTTTCGAGCCACGCTACCGTCTAATGATACGGCGGGCGATGGAGGCCGACCGATCATTCGGAATGGTACTACCGACGGCGTCTCATGCAACTGGCGACCCGGATTTCATGGAGCTCGGGACCCTACTCCGGATTGTCAACATCGAGTTCTTCCCTGATGGACGGAGCCTCTTGGAAACGGTCGGTGTCTCTCGTTTCCGGGTGACCCGTCATGGGTGGTTGGATGGCTACGTCGTCGGTAACATCGAGAAGATCGACGACATCAGTATGGCAGAAGAGGAGGCCATGGAAGCTTCGGAGACGACAGGTGCCCGCCACGTACGGGATTTATCTACGGACTCGCAAACACAAGGTTTGGCGCATTCCGAACCAGTCACACCCACCCGTCCTCGACCAGGACCTATAACGTTAGAGGACTTAGAGACGATGTCAACGAGAGAGCTAGTCGACGTGGGCGTCAACTTTGTCAGAAGAATGAGGGCGCAGAGCGTCGCCTGGTTGACAGCCCGAGTCTTAGCCATCTACGGCGATTGCCCAGCCGACCCGGCAACATTCCCGTGGTGGCTTGCTAGCATCCTGCCGGTCAAAGACGAGGAGAAGTACAGACTGCTCGGCACGTCGAGCGTGCGGGAGCGACTAAAGATATGCTGTCGATGGATTTTGGAATGGGAATCGAGAAGCTGGTAAGTAACCTAATCTCTCTGTTCTCGTCCCCAATATACTACATCGTGTTCCAAATTATGTTAGGTACGTCGGTTCGTCTGCGGAGGTGAGAGGAGAGTGCTTAAGCTAAATGTGCTGCAGATGGAACCTTGATGGCTGACAGATACACTGCTGCGTCCAGGTCCATTTCCGACTGCCTCGTCTTATGACAGACGATTATGTTTATTTCCATCATCATCGTTGCAGCACTCTCTAGTTGCTTGCCCGGGTCTTTTCGTCGACAGGTATCTATTTTTGAACTGTATACCGTGGGACGTTGTCGAGGGCGGTAGGAGTTGAGGTCCGAGGACTGTTGAGTACCTACTTCTTGCTATTTCGCATCTCATCGTCATCTTCTTCTTCCATCTGATTAGCAATTACATCGTTATCATACTAGTGATACCATCAAAGCGGCAGCATTTCGATGTAGGTAGATTTGAGGAGTTGTCTGTTCACTGCGCAAATCGCACTATATCATGATGCGCTATCATCGTCGAAGTTATCGAGAAGAGCATTGTGGAAGAAGGATCATAGCATTGTATATAACTTTGCATCTAGAGATATATGTATCCTTTTCCCTCGTATCTACTTGATTAGAATCATAATTCATCTGATTGCCTTAAAGATTGCATTTGTTTGACCAGAGAGTTTGTGTACCTCAGGTAGGATGTAATTATCTCGACATCGTACTGAGAGTATAAGTTTTCTTAGGTACATACGTGTATGTATATACCTACCGGTAATGTAAGTCGAGCGGGTTGCGGGGCAGTTTTCTTCTTTGCATCATCTCATCTCGTTACTCAACAATAACCTCAACTCACTTTACTTATACCATCACCTATTCCTGAGCCTAGATCATCGTCAATAATACGATAAGCGATACTACATACTATATCGGACCATTGAGCCTCGGAGTGTTTAAGCTAGATTGCTTGCACAGATACACATCTGTCTATCCGACCTTTGAATGACTTCCTGAGGTCGTTGCGAACGATAATGGAGTATACGTATATTGCGACGCCCGAGCGGTGCTATGCCGACTTCTGTCTGATTCCTGTGAGTTGGGCTGCCGTCCTGACTGTGTATCCCTACTTGCTTTTTCGCATACATGTCTCTATATAAGCCTGACATTACAGCTAATCTGTAATACAGGTCGGCACTGGCAAAGTCTCGGTGGCTGAAGAGGTAGCTGAAGTGCAGAAGCTGCTTAAGGCGAGCGGGTTGACATATACGATGCACTCGGCTGGGACCACTGTTGGTGAGCCTTCATTTCCTTGGTTTCACTTTACTATCATATGACCCCTTCGCGTTGTTTCCCTACTATACCGTACTCCATACACAGACTAGGAGAGAGAAGACAAACAGGTGCAATCGTCAATATAAGCTATATGGCAACAAGGAGGACACTTTGATGTTTTAGTTGGATCTCTTCGCTCAACTCTCTCCTATAGTATAAACTGGTATCTATTCATCTACCCCTTTACTCCCACTTCTATTCCACGCGTATATTCTACCGCCTAGCTAACTCGCTCACTTACACAACACTAGAGGGTTCATGGGACGAAGTCATGCGAGTCATCGGGCAAGCGCACAGCGTCGTGCACTCCAAGGGCGTCGCCAGGGTCCAGTCCTCGATGCGGGTAGGCACTAGGTATGTTCACCTCTAGTCTTAATACACCTCTTTTTATCGTCTTCCCTAAGAATAAAAGTCATTCGTTAGAAATAGAAACTATTGACTAACAACCTGTTTACATCGCATTAGGACGGACAAGAAGCAGACAGCGAAGGACAAAGTCAAGCGCGTCGAGGATATCCTAGCCAAGGAGGCATCTACCGAGAACTCTAGTTCCTGAATTCTATCTGTGCTCTCGGAGAGGAATGTCGATCGTCGTGTAGCTGAAAAGTAGTAATGACGGAAGGAAAATTGAAGAGGGTATAATGCATTGGATTGTTCACTCCTTGAATTCACCGCAGACTAGCAAGCAAAGCAGCAGCCAACAATCAAAACACGATTCGTACAATTATTTAAACAGAGCCCGTTAGCACACATATTGAGCTGTGTGCATGTATCACACTGGGCTATTTTACCTTGGGTACATATACAAGTTAATCCGTCGCCATATGCAACTTTTCGATGTCCCTGTCCACTTCCGTTACCTCTTCGTCCGCCCCCTACCCTTCCTTTAAAAGATTCACCAGAAGATATGTGCCAACGAATGGTGCTTCGCCGATGAGTTGCTTCAGATCCTTACGCTCGAACCGTTTGTTTCTTTGCTGACTTGCGCAGCTCCTTCTCCCTCTCCCTCTCGAGGAACTTCTTCTGGGCCTTGGCGTCTAGGGCGTTTAGCTCGGCGTCGCGCTTCGCCTTCTTGGCCCTGTCACGCTCGGCCTGCCTCTCCTCGGCCTTCTCGTCCTCGGCGGCCTTCTGAATCTGCTTGATGTTCTCGTCTCGCACGGACTTGATCTTGCGCAATACCTCCGGCCGGAAATGGGCCGAGGATGCCAGGTGATCTGGGATGCGCACGAAGTAGGACAACAGAGGGGTGAGGTCGTCGTAGTTGTTGGACGAAGGGAGTCGGTATCGCAAGTAGATGCGCTTGCGTGGGATAGTCTCATCCATCCTACAGCATATTTATTAGCTTTCCTGCGTAATCGCAAATTGGATAAATCCCTAGTCATACGACAGTTTCTTTAAGGGCCATACACAATCTAAAACGGCGCCTTTACGCGAACAGGTATTAAGGGCTTAAGGGTATACTGCTGAGAATGAGAAGTACTTACTTTGTCGGCTTGTCGACAGGCTGATCACTGACGATAAGATAATCAAACAGGTCGCCAGCCTTCTTGATAGCCGAGGCGAGCTCGTTGGTCAAAAGAGTCTCAGTGACCTCCGCGCTCTCGCTCATGACCGTGGCCCAGATAGGTAACTTGGAGTTGTCTTTGGTGAATGTGATGGACACGTCGTATCGTTCTTCGCGAAGCTGCTTCATCTTGTCCTTGTTGACAATAGCCCAGACGAACCCATCGAATGAGCTCTTGGAATCCTTGCTTCGTAGCTCAGCGGCACCTGGCAGAGCGGGGACGATCTGAGCCTCCTTGCCGTCGAAGGGGTAGATTGTGGCTTCCACCGAGTCCTCGGGGGCGCCGAAGCTGTCGAAGAAGAAAGCCGCAACAGTCTCTATAAAGGTCATGATGGGGTTGAAGCGCTTCTTCAGCGACAACTTGACGTCCATGAAGGCGACGTTCTGTCGGCCAGTCGCATACGTCGCATACTCGAACAAGCTCTTGGCCTTCAACAACTTCTCGGGGATTTGGTCAGGCTGCGGTGTCCCGCTGAAGCCAACAACGGCGAACTCGCTGGTGAGGACTGGGGCGTGAGCCTTAATCCATGCCCTCGACTTGGCGCGGTTGAGCCTGGTGCCAATGAAGTGCAGGCTGAATATAACGGCGATAATGGCCAAGATGATTCCCTCGCCGCGGAAATCGCTCAGACTATAGCGCTCGTGAATATTATACCATTTCGTATAAGGAACGCTGGTGGGCGCAGGGCCACCGAGGGTAGCACTACCGGCAGCGGGTTCGAAAGGTACAGGAGATGGCGATGGCGCATCTGCAAAATCTGCAAAATCTAGAAGGTGGCCATATGTTAGTTGTGTATATATATATATATATACTGATAAACAGCTTGGGACTCTGATGAGTTTGGTAGTGTATTCGAACTAGGTATGTGTCCAGGAGCGACTCCTTTCGCGCAATTGAGAGTGCAAATAAGAAGTTAACTCACCTGAATCAGCAGAAGGAACTGGGGTAGCAGAAGACTTGCTGCCTCCGATAATATTCTTTAGAAAATCCGCCATGGTTGCGAGACTCGCAGAATCTTGTTATGCGCGGCGAGGATTGAGAAGAGGAGACGAAGCGACGAAGAGGACCGAGATAAATTGGAGCTGAAGGTTAGCTTCAAGTCTCCACTTATCGCTTAATTAATTATCACCTAAACCAACCTTGGAAGGTTTCGGGGTCCCAGAGAGTTGGGCTTTCCAGAATCCAGGTTGGAGTCTCCATAGTGGCTGGAGTAAGGGTTAATGTGTGGCTGATGTTCCAGTGCATGGATGCTCGTCATACGGTTGCCCGGCGACCATCCGCCAAAGTCAACAATCCGCGACGTGAACCTCGCAACAGCTCACCAAAGAATAATTCACGATGACCACAACTAGATTTCACAGGACAGAACAACAACGACAACATGTCGAAACAAACTTCTCTACGGAAATACGGCAAGCAGGCTAGGAAGCCCATCAGTAACCGCTTGTTCGCCGAGTTACCACAAACGCCAGCACGGAGTCAACCCAAAAGGGAGATAGAAGATGAGGATGCACCGCAGAAAGATGCAATTGAAAAATTGGCCAACAAGGTCTCAATTATTAATATCGAGGATGATAATACCGCACCAGCAGATTCTATCAGACGGTCTCCCAGACGGAAACAACACGTTCCTTCAGACTCACTACTTGGGGACCCAGTTGAATCTCAGACTCCTCAAATCCAGAGCCCGTTGAAGCCAGAAGTATTGGAAGCCTCCGTGGAGACAGAGAGTACGGGTGAACTACAAGTGTTGTCCTGGACCGAAATATGTCCGTCAGGCGATAAGATCGTCAAGATAGCGGAGGCTTCTTACGCAGAAGTATATCGCGTGACGAACGAGCGCGGGACTAGCATCATCAAAGTTATTCGGATGGAGTCGCCAATCAAGGCCCAAACCAAGGCCCAGCAGAAATCGGGGCTGGTCGACGAGGAGCCGCATTCCGAGTCGGACTTGGTTGGGGAGTTGAAGATTTCCGAGTGGCTCGCCGACATCCCGGGCTTCGTGGTCTACAAGGAGAGGTACATAGTCCAAGGAAAGGCCTGCAGGGAGTTGCTCGCGACGCACCAAGCATTCCACAAGAAAATAAAAAGGCAAGACCCAGATCGACTGCAGTTCTACCCTTCACCGAGTCGGTACTTGGACGACACGAAATTCCTGGTGGTTGAGCTGGGCGATGCAGGGACGGCGCTCGAAGACTTCGAGCTAGAGTCTTCCGATCAGCTATGGGACATATTCTTTCACGTTGCTATCGCGTTGGCGCGGGCCGAAGCTCACGTAGAATTTGAAGTAGGTAGATCAAGCACGTTTGCTGCAACGCCCTCAGCTAACTGTAGCAGCATCGTGACCTTCACGAAGGAAACTTGTGTATTCGCATGACAGGGGAGCCGATTCCTGTGGAAGATCGAGAAAGTTCCTGCCATTTTGGATTCTCCGGCCTTGACGTGACCATCCTCGATTACGGCCTTTCTCGAGCCCACGCAGACAACGAGGTCGAAGGGTCTCAGCCGATCGCCTATGACCTGGAGAGAGACTTGAGCATATTCACCAGCGAGCACGCATCTCAATGCGAGGTGTACAGGCGCATGAGGTCCTTTCTGTTACGGGGAGACAAGGTTTGCCTCCCACCGCAGAGCCATAAGAAGCCCTATGAGAATGGGATCGACGGCCCAATCACATGGGCACGGCATGAGCCCTACACGAATGTCTTGTGGCTCGCGTACATCTACGAGTGGATGGTGGCACATTTCAGGGGCACCAAGAAGGACTTGAATGCTTTCAAGCGTTTTACCAAGGAATTCTGGACGTATCTCGACCCTGACGCCGACGACAGCGTGCCTGGTTTCGGGAGCGCTAGCGACATTGTGAGATTCGCGCTAGAGTCGGGATGGATCGAGGAAGATCAGTTGATGGGAGTCAGAGACGAGATTGAGAAATCGATATTATCGATTTTAATGAACAATGACTCGGGCAAGGAGCTAGATGAAGAAAGCCCCGCGGAGATGTCTGTTCGGAGGTCACCAAGACGACATCAACGCAACGTTGTACTGTATAATGGTGTGTGATTTGGCCTTTAGGGTTGGTTAGACATATTGAAGGGTTGTCGATGTACATATCCCAACAACATCGATTTTGAAGCAGACAATGTCCTTATAATAGTCAAGTTCATGATCGTGCTGTTGTATCATAATGACTTTTATCACAGAGACGTAGCTGAGATATCACTACGTCTCTGGTTTAGTTGTGTCCATTACGAGATATTCTGTTTGACTGGCTTTATGTTAGTGAGCGAACCACATCCTTTGAATAGCATACGCTTTACCCTACCTAAGTAGTCTATCGTAGTAACCGATCGTCGAGAATTATATTCGTTAGAGTTCTTGGTAGGGTAAAATCAGATACTCCTGACTATGAAAATCTATCTGTTATCAGGATAGGCAATGCTAATCTGATATTGTAAGTGATGTAGTCAATTGTAGCGTAGACCGAAACCGAGGTCAGGCAATGAATGGTCGAAGTGGCGAGTCTTTGGTCTATTGAATTCGTATAATTTGGCGGTGTCACATACGGCTTCATCTATCGAACCAATCGTATATATGGTCAAGCTGGAGACCGGCGGTGCTACATAGCGCTACGGAAACTATTGATATATGGATATGAGGTGACGATGTAGTCCGAGCTGAATACCAGTATGTCGGTGAAGTGTTCTATACGGCTAGGTCTGTATGCGTTTTCGCGCCAAGACAATATTTACGTTGGCGGAATTGATTGGTGAGTAGGTCAGGTTCTGCAACCGCGCGCAACAGCAAAGCGGGAAGACTCTTTGTAAGGCGAGGCGGTGACTCTTTAAGGTTGTCACTGTCAGCTCATACAGCTATAGACGATGAGGAAAGTATTGCCGGTGTAACGGCCGCTCCCGTCCTCTTGGCAAAGTTTACTCGTTGTACGTACAGGACTCTATTAATGAACATTCCGAGAATTACTGATGATGTTTAAAGTGCTAGGATCTTGTCTCGGCGATTGACGTTTATTCATTGGGCGCATATAGAGAACAAGCATCTGATGGCTAGCAGGTACGGATTGGCTACAAGTATATGCGGCCACCGGAACAGTAGACGCAGCTTTCCATCTTCTTCAGGCTTCATATTAGGTCGGCGGCAGAAAAAGGTATGAATGTTATCAAAGAATTCGTTAGAAGTCGGCACAAAAAGGTAGCCGAGAACAAGGTTGGAACTTGGAAGTTATCCAATGGCGGTAGCATCCGGGATCTAGACCCAATCAGAAAAAGGAATTCCGACTACACACCCACGCCCGCCATTAGCGTGTTTCACGACCTAGCCAAGCTTAACGGAAATAAACTATAGGTAGGTACCAAGTGACTTCGTACCTAGACTTTTTATTATTATTAAAGGGGCAAAAGATCAGCTTCGACTTGTCATCAACCTAACAAAGGTGGCTCTGATGTTCTGGCCCGCATAGATCGACGACAAGGTCAGCGCCCGGACAATGGAAACAAAACGAAACTTTATCCCAGCTGCTCAGTCGATCGATCCTAGCCTCGCCCCGGCCCAATTGTTCCCTGCGCATAATTGACGGAAATGGGATGGGATGTTTCCAAGATATCATCTTTATGATACCTATAAACTTATAAACATATCTCTGATCACTTATCATCAGTTTCAACTACGCCAAATAGCTTATGATGACAGGACGAGTGCTTACCGCCAGTCTTACTCTCGCCGTGACAAAATATTTGCTATTGTGGTTTTCCTTTTCTTATTACAGGCTTGATAGGCGTTTGTTTCGGGCCTTGGAAGGTGAGGAGGCCAGGAAGGGCGCCATTCCCCTGCATAACGATTCGACGAATAGCTTCGCGCCAGCCTTTCTTCGACTAGCGTAGCATCAGAGTTGACCTATCACGCCTTACCCTCCGACCCAGCTCGCAGTTTTCCCCTTTTCCCCACCTCGACCTTCAACGCCTTCTTCGCTCCTTGCCACTCTATCTGCGAATTCCACCTGCATATCGGCCTTAACGATGTTTCTTTTTCTGGCCGGGTGGGCTGGCCAGTCACCAGTCACCAGTCGCACCATAAGGAGGTCCCGTAGCCTGAAGGGCCATGTCCCACTAATTAATATACGGGTTCCTCGGTACTCTTGGGATTTACATTCTCTCTTTCTCTCACCTCGCAACCTTCTCTCTGTTGTACGTGTCGGCTTTAGCCCTTCATTCTTTTCTTGTCACTTTCACTCTTTCACTGCTCCGCCGGCTGAGTCTCTCCTTCAATTTTACCACCAAACAAGTCTTTGTTTGTCCCTTCTTTATTCGACAGGTCATCTGTAACCCATACTCAAGGTCGAGATCTTGAGTCACTATACATTCACTACCTATCAGACAGTCTTTTTTAAAAAGAGCTTGCCCCGGTGTTAGCATTTTGAAAAGTTCCATTCTTTGAGACAAGGGCTCTAGAAACTACAATCCTTTTCTCACCATCCGGAATACGTACCTGAAGCGTACGAGACCGCCCCAAACGAAATAGACATGAGGTTCGCAACTATCGGTGCTCTGGCCTCTGTAGCCCCCATAGCCGCAGCAGTCAAGACGGAAATGACATTTGCCGTCCTGCACTTCACTCGCAATCAGTTCTTGACTGAAGGACCTATGGATCCCGTCGTCAACCCCGGAGGAGAAGCTACCCATTATCACAGTATCATGGGAGGAAGCAACTTTGGCATCAGTACCCGGGGTGACGACCTGTTAAGCTCCGAGTGCACTACGGCTACTGTCAAGAACGATAAGAGTAACTACTGGGTCCCTACTCTTTTCTTCCAGGATCCCAAGGATCCGAGCAGTTTCGAGAAGGTGCCCCTTTATTATATGAATGTATACTACTTGTAAGTTCTCCTTACATAAGACTCCGGCACAACCACCGTATGGCTAAATGCTTCTCAGTTTCGAACCCACCAACGGCACTATCGAGCCGTTCCCGGTTGGCTTGAAGATGCTTAGTGGTGACAGCATGACCAGATCTCCTCCAGCATTTGGCGGTGGCCAAAACCTTAACCCGAGCAATGGTCCCATCCAGCAGATCCAATGGACCTGTCCTCGGCAGAGTTACGATCCTCCATCATACCCTATGGACTCTGACGGAACCATGGCCGGCATTCAGGATCCCAATAACAAGGGAGCGGGCGCTGGCTTCCCCTTGTACGACTGCGACGGCACCTACTCACCCCTTCGACAGGACATTCATTTCCCTTCATGCTACAACCCCGAAGCGGGCATTGACGATTACAAACACAACATGGCGTGGCCAACAACCGTAGATGGCCTACAAACCTGCCCGGCCGGTTGGGTTCACGTTCCTCACATTTTCTACGAGGTGTACTGGGATACGCCCTCCTTCAAGGATCGGTGGACGCCCGACGGCAAGACACAGCCGTTCGTGCTGTCCAACGGCGATGCTACCGGCTACGCTTCGCACGGCGACTTCATCTCCGGCTGGGATCAGGATACGCTCGAGACCATCATCAACACCTGCAACGTCGGCACGAGCGGCATGGAGAACTGCCCCAACATTCCCGGCGGTGTGAACGACAACAAGGACTGCGAGATCGCGCCTGCGATCGGAACCATGGTGAAGGTCTCGGATGTGCTAAACGCGCTCCCGCTCAACAACCCCGTCACCGGCTGGGGCAAGGGCGATGTTTCCAGCGGCTCTGGTTCAGGTTCATCCGACTCGGCGTCGTCATCGGAGCCCGTGATCTCGACCGTGAGTAGCATCCGGAGTTATTTGTTCCCCTTTCTAGCGTGCCTTGGGAGCCTTTTCGTTTGTTGCGGGATTCCTATCTCCTGAAACCATCCAAGGTCCCCGAATAGTTGCCAGGTTATTTGGATATAGCACTTACTAACCCGGGATGCTGTAGTACTCTACGAGCACCGCTGCGGAAGAGCCGTCTCCTTCGCAGACCACTGGAGCGAGCGAGATTACTGAGGCAAGCGAGACTACCGAGTCTGTTGCGGTTCCCACCGGAAATGCCTTCCTTGAAATCTCCAACGATGCCGCCAGCTCGCCTATCGTATCGGAGAAGCCTGCTGCCACCGCTGCCGCCGCCGCCGTAGAAGCCCCTGCTGCAGAATCATCATCCGAGGCCGAAGACCCGTATGTCTCGACGGTCTGGGATGTTGTCACCGTCACATCCACAACTACCGTGCTCCCCGAGTCCACGCCCGCCCCTCTCCGCAGGCGTCGTGCTCCCCTCCACAGCCATGGCCACCTGCAGCGCCACCTTCACGGCGGATTCACCGGCCGCCAATGAGTAGAGAGGGGGGGTAGCCAACCAATTCAAAATTCTATTCTTTGCGTGTACAATACGTACACAACTTTCTAGGGAATGCGCGGCGTAGAGAGATTTAGGTTGGTCGCATGAAGGAAACTTCTAGGGGACATATTCTGAATATCTTGGATATTTTTGGACATTTTTGGATAAGCAAGCCAGGACAGCTTGCAAGATCAGTGATTTGTGATTATTTCGCTGTCGATACCTACATTCTTCATTTCGCGTGTTTCGAGGATAAGGCGCGCTCAAAACTTGGGGTGTGGTTACATGATTTTGGAGCGGCTTGTACCAACCCAATTTCTCTTCATGATGTACAATATTGGCATACAATTTACTGAACATGATGTTCAATTCTACCCGTCTGTATTGATGGGACATTCATCCTCATAACGTCGTCTCTGTTATCTGAATAGTGTGTATCTTCCCTTGATCTTCTGTGCGTGTCATCATTTCACTTCGCCTATTTCTATATCTACTCGGCACAGCGTAGTGACATTGTTCGATGCTAATTCAGTTTCATCGTTGAGAACGCAATATCGCCAAGAATGAGTTATAGTGTTATCCAAGCTTTTCCATCTACCATTTCCTTAGTGTCGACCTAGATAGTCGAACTGACCATCACGACAGCCGTTCCAAACCCCTTCCGCCGAACTTGAAATAGGCCAAAGTAAATGTGAAGGTAAGCCTACTATGTGTCCTTTTCTCATTTGCGATAGGAGATTTGGCACTAGATACTGATCCAAATTGAGTCAAACGATGTCCGGAATATGTCCTCCCAAGAGGGAAATTGTTGGGTATATATGCTGATATATCAAGACTTCAATCTGCGAATCCATTCCATTCACCTCCATCCGTATCGCTCTGATTGCTACTGCTACTCAAGTCGCTCTCATCTTCAGAGCTCACATCTTTGTCCTCTTCATCGACACCTATGATATCTTCCAGACTACGATCCTGCGTAGGTTGAGTACCGAGGTTGGTATCTATTGAGGGTTTATGTCCCGGCTTCAAAGTCGGCATACCAAAGTTGTCCCTAATAATACGGCCCTCGTCATCGCGAATATAGGGTCCGTCGTCCTCGAAGTCAGGTCGCACATCGCGAGTGAACCCCGCGACGAAGAAGCCCATGACGTCCCGGCCATCACCTTGATAGGACCGGATACACGCCTCAGCGATCTCGGAGTTCCCGTTACTCGCCTCGACTGATCCCCTGACTGGCCATTCACATAAGCCTCGAACCTGTTGGTCCCGTTGTAGTATGCGCCAGCCTCTCTCCTTGGCGATGTCGGATTGCAGGGCCTTTAGGACCACCTGCTCGTTTTCGTCGGCATGAATCGAGCAGGTGGAATAGGTAATCTTCCTGGCAGCAGGAAATTTGAAGGCATGAAGGAGCAGCGTCAGTTGAAACGACGATAATGCTTCCAAACGTGCTTTCAATTCCTTTTCGGAAGAGACTATAGTCTCCTTTCCGTCGTCATCGACTAATACTGGTTGCGACGTTTCCTTGACCACACCGGAATCTTCCCGCTTGCGCTTGCGACTTGAATCAGCCGGGAGCTTCTGGGATGCGCCTGGAACATCGGGGAGATGTATCGTAGGCATATCGTCTCTACCGACTATCCCGCTACCTGAGCAGCTGGGGTCGAGCAGCAAGCACCCGACATTCTTAAAAAGCTCGGAATTCGGATCGACCTTGAGAAAATCCTGACCAAAATTCATCCGCGTGATCTCCTTGGCGCCGGCAAGCTTGACCATCTTCTCTAGCGTACGCGAGCGCTTCGTGTCCTTCTCGAACGCATATACTATTTGCGTACGTTCTTCGTTCTCCGGGACCCGGGAATGTACGATGGCTGCTAGATGGGTGGTCTTGTTGCCAGGTGCTGAGCACGAGTCGATAACGTCCCCATCCTCGGACCGAGGATCTAGCAAATAGGCCGGGAAACAAGAAGCTTTATCCTGCAGTATTACGGCTCCGGAAGTATAGGCTTCCGTCTTGGTGATCTCGAAGCTCGGGGACAAAGCTAGGAGGTTTGGTATGTGGTCGTCGACGTACAGAAACCTTCCAGGAGCGGTAGTGACCTCTTTGACGCTAAGGACCCTAGTGAAGCCGGCAAATGTGGTGGTCAACTGGTCCTCGACAGTTGTCTTTAAGGTATTTACGCGCGCCCATCTGGGATAGCTGGCGGCATCACCCAAGAAGTCGGCAGTTACCTGTTGCCTCAAGACTTCGACGGAGCCGGCTTTCCTCCCCAGCCGTGCTCTGGTGAATTCGGCATTGAGCCGGGCCTTATGGCGGTCAATAGAAGCTCTGAGGCCATGAGTAGCGGGGAGCGCAATGCCTCTCTTAGAGAGTAGGAAGTCGTGGACAAGCAGCAAAGCTAGTAGCGGACTAAGCTGTCCATCGCTAAGTAATTAGCCAAAGCTCGCCAGGATATGCAGGTAGATGATTTCCGTGCGATTTCTCACCTTCCGCTCGAGCCGCAGGAGATCGGAGTTTTCGATAACTTCCTTGAGGATGGGACTCCATTTGCACGTCTCCAAGGCCAGGGCATAGACCTGCTGCTGCGGCGACTTGAGATGTTTGTTGCGGAAGATGAGAGTCTTCAGGTTTCCACCGGCGTTACATGATGTTGCCGACAACACATCAGCCGTCTCATGGTACAGAGACATGGTTGCGAGTGCATGATCAACGGCATGCTCCGGAGTACAAGACGTTATCCCGCATTAGAGGACCGGCGATTGTGATGTTGTAGACTCGGAGCTTGGGTACACAGAAAAAAAGAATTTAAGGTGGTAATCGATAATCTAACTCCGGAATCTCCACCAACGGAATAAGTCATAGGTCATAACCCAAGACGGATTAGCTCTAGTATATCCGATAAACACGGTCGCACCCGTTAGGGGCTCTGCGGCTTAACGCGACGACTCATTTACCAATATTCCCAACTCAATTTATAGGTACGTATCTCTACCTCTTTAGATACCTAGGTACATACATGTATAACTGCCCGTGACCGCAGTTCTTCATATCAAAGAAACCAGGAATACTATATTGGTTTCAATTTGATTAGTAATAGTTCCGATGATTCATTGTATTCTGCCTCTAGTACGTATCGAGTCTTGAAGGATCCGAACTTGACACTAATAACCAACGCAGCTGAAATGCGCCAATTGGCCTCCTAAGTCGGTAGCACATCTTCGCATTCCACTCCACTTGTATCTACCCATACCTAAGGTATATACGGCGCGATTTTAATATGCCCAAGTTAATTGACCGAGGCTTAGCATTGGCGATCGGTTGAACGCCAACAGTAAAACCATGACGTATGGGCCAGATGCGAGTATATTGCCTAGACAAAGTAATATATTGCGATCTTACATTTCTGGTGATGAGGCCTGAATAGTAGGCGCAAAGATACGCGACCATCCGTTACAAAGACACCGACCATGCGCTGAATACCTAGGTAATAAAGACGACGAGGTTCAACAAGAGGGTAAATATTAAACTCACCGGTGAGGATACCGAGGCAGCCGCTCGGCTGTTTATCAAGGATCCGAGAGGGCGGATGTGCTGTGTCTTGACAAATGTACATATGTAGGTTGATGTGGGTGATATGGACGTTGGTAGGTTAAGCTGGTTAACTAAGGCTGCCTTAATGCAATAGCCTTCCCATCAATCTCCAAATACGGTCATGTCCTCCGTCGGGCTCATATGCATACGGATATGTAAACGACGGGACGATCTAACCAATAGGATGACAAGCGGAGATCAGCGCTATAGGGAAAGATAAGATGGCGGACATGGAGGCTTAAGCCCGTATCCACCATCAGCTCTTATTGAACTGACCATGCTGCCATGGTCACTAGCTGTTGGTCTAATCCCGCTTGGATGTATCCGAAGACTGTCTCTTCTTTGTTTAACCATCTGGTCTAATAATTAGGCCGCAACGGTCAGTCGGTGCTTGATAACACCGACTTGGTGAGATTATTTCAAAGCCATCTCTTGAGCAAAGGAGAAAAAGGAGATTCTTCGTAAGCTTAGCCACGCGACTCGGACGGTTGACAATGACGCTCTCACGATTCTGACTTCGGCCCCGTCCATCCTACTATATCGGTCCGGTTGCGTCTAGTTTCCATATCATTCAGCTTACATAGCAGAGGATGGCACATACGTACAATAAACGAGATACATATGATACGAGTCTATGTATGGAAATGGGGTCCGCGCACTCAGCCTTATTATTCTCGTCATGCGAGAATGTAAGTCAGGTCTTCCGATCTCGACAACACGTGGATTAATCTTGGATAGTCTTACATACCTATAGTAGTATGCAGATTCGAATCCCGCCCTAAGCCACATCCGCCGCTTGAAGAAATAAAATACTTTTTCAGTCCTTAGAATATTTTATAAGCGATGGAGCTTAAGTGATACGACCCCCTTGCGCCATGTGTCTTCCCGGCGAGCTGCAGTCGTCAAGGTCCCTTACTGTATGATTCTTCAACATTATCCCACCTTTTAACCCGCAGAGAAAAAGAGAGAGAGCTCGGCCCGGGTTTGAGACGAATCCCGGCAAAGTTAGTTGTTCAATGGTTCCATGGCGAGGTTCCACTGCAAGGTCCCACTGGACCATCGGACTGGGACTTTTCGAACCTGTCGCTGCACTAACGCTAACAAACTTCCCTGCTAGTCACGAACCTTGACATCGTTAGACCCGACCATCCGATCACAGATAGATGTCATTTGGGATTTGAAATACAGATAATATGTAACCTTACGTAGTGACCAATACCTTATTTAGATACATGTAGGATGTACAGTATAATATCTACATACATACATCAATACTTTCTAGGGTTAGGTGTGTACCGGACTTAGACGGGCGCAATGGCTTAGCTCCCGCTGTATCATGCCGCATCATTGTACCTACTGCATAACCCTGCACAATGGAGGATCTCCCTCCTCATCCCTTCCGCCCTTCAACATACTCCAACACTTTATGAAGACAATGGGACCGTCTAGTGCCGGTGGTTAACTGTATAAATAAGTACATGCGTATACCCGCGCCCAGACAAAGAGCATTCAACGACCATACCTATTGTGTAAGAATCTCCGACCAGCAATATATATAATACCTGACAGCCCTCGTGGCTTGATCGTTTCATATTTATTATCATATATTTATACTAAGGTAGATAGCCTGTCCTAAGAAACTCATCTCGTTGCAAAGCCTCTCTGTAGGTATACGACACCCTGATTGAGACCGAGTATAATTACCCTAGGTCCCTTTCTACTGGTCTCGGTCATGCCGTCGCCAGAGTCTTCTTCAGAATCGTCCGTCACCATGACAGAGCCCGATCGAGATGTTGAATCGCAGAAGCCTCATAAGGAGTTATCTTACTTTCAACGCCAGTTCGACCTAGCCGGCGTCACACCAGCAGTCTTTGAGTGGAAATACAGAGGCAATGGAACCACAGACGACCCCTTCATAGTCGACTTCCTCCCCGACGACCCAAAAAACCCAATGAAGTTCTCCGAATGGAAGAAATGGGGCATTACAGCTCTGCAAGCATTCGCCGTCCTCGCCGTAGCTTTTGTCTCGACCGCCTATTCGGGAGGTGTAAGTGAAGTTATTCGAGAGTTCCACATTAGCAACGAGGTCGCCATTCTAGGTATCTCTCTCTTCGTTGTCGGATTTGCTTTGGGGTAAGAGGCCACCTCTCTCCTATCCGCTATATACATTCCATACTAACGTCTCGCAAGGCCGTTGATGTGGGCTCCGTTATCCGAAATGTATGGTAGAAAAATACTCTTCTTCATTACAGTAAGTCAGCACGCGAGATCCTTGTTTCAGTTCTCGGAATGCTCCTGGCACCATATACCCTGTCAGTCACATACGAACGTCTACTAATATTATATCTCTGAAGTATATGGCATTAACAGCATTCAACGCCGGCGCGGCAGGAGCTCCGAACATTCAAACGCTCATCATCCTTCGCTTCTTGGCCGGCACGTTTGGTAGCTCTCCCCTGACTAACTCTGGTGGTGTTATCGCCGACATGTTCTCGGCTAATGAGAGAGGTTTGGCCACTGCTATATTCGCTACCGTACGTACTTCTCCTATCTCAGAGCCGTCCCCGGCAATTTAGATTACATTCAAGGTGCGAATAACTAATTTCAAAACGCAGGCTCCTTTCCTAGGCCCATCCATCGGCCCCATCGTCGGTGGCTTTCTTGGTGTAGGGGGAGGATGGCGATGGGTACGTCTCCAATGATTGACCATTGTAGAAGAAACATCTACTGACACTATAAACAGGTTGAAGGCCTAATGGCTGCCTTCACCGGTGTTCTCTGGATCCTATGCTCCCTGCTCGTCCCTGAGACCTATGCACCCATCCTCCTCCGCAAACGAGCCGAGAAGCTATCCAAGATGACTGGCGAAGTCTACGTTTCTAAACTTGACGCCGGTCGGCCGAGGAAGACCGTGAGCCAGGAATTCAAAGTCGCCTTATCTCGACCGTGGATCCTTCTCTTCCGCGAACCGATTGTCGCCATGACTTCTCTTTACATGGCTATCGTATAGTATGTGGGCCTCTTCCTACCCATTTCAACCGTGCCTAGGAGCCATTGTCATGCTAACTCGTGCTGTTTTCAGTGGGACATTGTACATGATGTTTGCCGCATTCCCTATCGTGTTCCAGGTCCAACGTGGATGGTCACCCGGTATTGGCGGCCTAGCCTTCCTCGGTGTTGCGGTTGGCATGATGGCTGCGGTCTTTTATTCCATGTACGACAACACGAGATACGCGAAGACCGCAGCAGCTCACGGCGGGCATGCGCCGCCCGAGGCACGACTGCCACCCGCCCTAATCGGCTCTGTTCTACTCCCCATTGGGTTGTTCTGGTTCGCATGGACGAACGGTCCTGAAATCCACTGGATTGTACCTATCATCGCATCCGGTTTCTTCGCCGCCGGTCTGGTCCTAGTCTTCCTCAGTTTAATGAACTATCTAATCGATTCATGTAAGTCCGGGGTCGCTGCCCTTCCTATACACACATCTTTTCAGGGCCACAGCTAACTTATTGGGGTCAGATGTCATCTACGCGGCATCGGTACTAGCAGCCAACTCCGTCCTGCGATCGCTTTTCGGTGCTGCATTCCCGTTGTTCACCACGGCCATGTACACGAACTTGGGAATCCACTGGGCCAGCTCCATCCCCGCGTTCCTCGCCGTTGCGTGTCTGCCCTTCCCGTTCTTGTTCTACAAGTACGGCGCGACTATCCGAATGAAATGCAAGTTCGCCGCCGAGGCCGCCGAGGTCCTAGTGCGAATGCGGACGAGGACCGACGACAGCAGACCAGCTCCTGCCACCGAGACGAGGCAGGAGGAAGAGAAAGACTCGGAAGACGAGTAACAATAGATGGGTTTAACTGGGTAATAAAACTTACGACGTTAAATAGAGGGATCGGTATATATTTTGGTAGAGAGCATAGCGGTGTTTGGGCATATTGGCATACATGGATAGCAGTGGTTGGTTCATCGCGTGGCATTTCATTTGGATACGACATGGCATTCTCCCAAGGGATGATGAAGATTAGGATTGCATTGATACCAGAGATTACTCACAACTCTTAAGTATAACACTTATAATTCCCGCAGTGACAAATTACTATGTGAATTATTAAAAAGCGGGATTTTAATTCGATGCCAAAAACCCATTTTACTACCTAAGGTACCTATGTTAAAGCTCATCACGACCGGCCACCCTAATCTTGACGCCTGGTATATTTCTCATAGACACCTTTTGTGTCGCTTTAATACGCCCGCCTAGATCATCATACGTAGTCGTCACTCCAGGAGCCGTCCAGGGTTTGATACGTCCTTGCCACACGTCCAGTCCCCAGCTCTGGAGCTCGTTAGAGGTCCACCCTCTGCCTCGTGGGTAGGGGTAGATCCTATCTTTTGAGAGCTGATGCACTGCGCCGGCTGGGAGCGCGCCCGGATCGAGACCCAGCTTCGCAGGGAGATCGGGGAACTCGAGGTGGTCGACGGTGACCATGGTTAGGCTGTCATAGTAGCTACGAGCGACCTTATTCAACTCTTTACGTATATCTGCCCGCTCGCTTTCCGTAGCTGCGAAGACATAGACCATCGACCAACCGCGCTGAATTCCTCCCATGTATCTTCGTCAGTCGAGAACATAGAAGGGGGAGTGAGAAGACTGGCCAGTACTAAATTCCTGCTCTGAACTTACGTCGAGGAACCGCTGATGGTTATGCGGAAGAAGCTCTCCTATAACAGGTCGCGAGGCCTCTTTGACGAATTTCTCGAGAGCGCCATCGTCCGAGAAACTCGTGAATTCATTCGTGTCGCCGTCGAGGGGTCTATAACACTTAACGAGAGGTCTAGTCGCCTTTTCTAATGGGATAGCTGCATCGTCGCTCACTATGCCGAAGGTAAATTCTTCGTAGTAACGTCCTGCCACGTCAGCAAAGGCGGACTTTGAGGACTCGTCGCCAATTTTAAAGTAGGCGACGAAGACAGTCTCGTCCGCTTTCTTGAAGTCTTCCAACTCTGTAACGCCGACTTCTGAAACAATAGGACGCCGTACGCGGTTAGCCCAAGCGAGGAGACTTCAAATCGTCAGTTGAATAGTTCTCTAAATGGAGTGGACTCATCTCCCTAGAGATTCACGAACGCTGATGCCCTTCGAGGGCCATTATACGTTGATCTAGCTTCGCCCTGCTTAAACAGCTTCACAGTCGTGGACGAGGATACTCCGTGCGAAGCGCAGATGCCGGGGCTTATCGCGCAATCTATAGTTATGAACGGTATCTGCGCCTCGGGAGTCGCAAGCGACCATTCTATCTCTAGAGGTTCCGACTTCTTGCTTTACTCGTGTCTTTCAGTACCAGGCCTACGCCAGAGGGGCTTGAAGGTTACTGACTCCGAGGACTTCATCGCAAATCGACATTAGAGCCTGCTTAGCCTGAAAAGAGCGACTCTCTTAATAGCAACAATGTCAACCCCTTACAGTGAGACTTACATCCACAACTATGGGCTATTAGTATTCATTATACCATCACATGGACATGCGAAACTAGGCGGGAGTTCACTTACAAGCCACTACGACGGCTCCATCGTCCTTATTGAGCGCAGATTGGAAATCAGACTCGGAGAGATGCTCCCATGCTTGCGTGATAGCGAACAAGGTAAAGAGAGATAGCGCAACGCTCGTGAATCGAAACATAGTGGCCGAATTGCTTATGAAGCTTAAGGGGTTGTTACATATAGGTAGTTATTCATTTAGAAATGAAGCGATGAGTAGAGGAACCTATATCAAGCCGAAACAGGTAAGAATTGAACATCATCTTATCCATAGATTTCTTAGTTTCACCCTTAAGGAGATTAGTTCATTCAATGCTGTTTGGCGTTGTATTGACCGCGGGGTGTTTACTTGACAATCTTGACAATCTTGACGGGCGATTGACAACCGTCTGGCACTGTCACCCTCGAAGTATCTTGGCTGTTGTTATTCAGGGGTCTATAGGGTAACCCCTTAAACGTCATAACCACGCTTTCTCCTATTGCTATTTAAGTCTATATATACCAGGTAGGTATCCAATATCAATTACAACCCCATTCGCCTTGTTTAGCTTGTCACTTTCTCGCACCAGCACATTTCGCCGTCCCACTAAGTCATCGACAAATCTTTCACTTATTCCGAAGCATGATTCCGTTCTCTTCGCTGGCAGCGTCGGACATCTTTAACCCATTCTCGGATGATAGGAACACGTAACCGGGATGACCAATGCACAGAGCGAGGACGGCAACGACCATGAGGACGCCTTCGAGCCCAATGAAGAGAGGCTCGTTATGGAGTACATCGCCAGTGTACCCTTCGCTCAGTTCAGCAACTCTGTATGCGCATCGTACCAGGATAAGAACCATCGCGGCCACTAGGGAGATCAAGAAATGTCTCAGGCGCGCGTTGGCGAGTGCCTGGCCCCCGCTCTTGGAATATCGGATCACGTAGTCGGCAAGGAGGCCACAGAATACCGTCATGGAGCAAACTTGAAAGACGAGCCCGACGAGGCTCAGATCAACTGCCGCTTGGCTTTGTCCCGAACTTGATGTTGAGAGCCCGCTATTGGAAGACAATTGCGTGTTAGTAAGTGATCTAGGTGTACGTGATTGCCTCTAATGGGATACAGATGATAGGCAGTCCAAGGCCTATTTGAAGCGATTAAGGTAGATTAAGGACAGAAATATGTGTTACATACCCACCGACGCCTTGCAATGTAAGGGCGAAGACGTCAGAGATGATGAAGACGACGTAGTAAAGGTTTGGTTTAAGGCGGGACAGGGACGGGTCAAGACTCTGGACGATCTTTGCCATCGTCACATAGATCGCCGCAGTGAAGAAGACGGGGCCGCAGCCAACGCAAACTATTGACGAGATGGTTAGACATGAACCTGATATACTTCTGAATAGAGTAGGTGACGGAGGGCATACTAATCTGCAGCATGAAACCAGCAAAACTGAACGGGTTGTAGTAGAGCATCACGCGTCCTCCATAACCAAGTATTTCAGTCAGGCAGCCAACGGCCATACAACTCATAAACCACCAACTTCTCCATATTCCCCCGATAGCACTATGGATGAATAGCAAGGCGGTGAATATGCAGATGAAAGCGATATTGGCACCGAGCGATGGGCGATACTCGAGGACGGACATCTCGACCGGACATAGCTCCAGAGTGCAAGTGGCGTGCGGGCCAAACGGTATAAGCGGCAAACTGTCCATCGTTGGATCTAACCTGCTAGGAAATGTATGATAACGGTGTGATTATCAAGGCAATCTAGGTAGCCTGTAGTGTTAAGACTGAGATGCTGCTTGGTTTCACGCGAACCCGAATGGCAACAACAACTGCATTTACCCAAGGATGGTTTATACAGAAAGACGAACAGTTCCACGACATACAATAACACATGAATATACCTGGTATACATCCTCAGTAAGATTCCCATCGACTCTGCTGAGCAGGCTGTGCCAGAAACATGCGGACCCTAACAGGAGTACATTCGTCATCAGGCCGCCCCTAAGTCATGTTATAGCACAGCCAAGGCGGCCTGTTTTGATAAATACTTCCTATCTGCAGAGAACTGATATTGATTCTCAGGGACGACATCGCCGACGACACGTATACAAGGATGCGTAGTGAGCTGACTCGAGAGGACCTGACCAATTACATGATGATCTCGCACTCGCTTAGGGAAACCGACCATGCCCAGAAGTGCATCTCTGGGACGCCAAGGCCCGAGAAGCCTGCGGCCTATTATACACATGGAAACAGAGATAAGCGAAAGCGAGGGCCACGTCGGAAATCGAGACTAAAGTGTTGGAGGAGAATCGGATACTAGATATGCCGTCGAAGACATCAACCATTTTTGAGGCTGAGTCGACGCCGACTCTTTGATACCTTGACTATCTGAATCGAAGGGCTGGAACTGCCGCATTCCTAGTCTCTAACACATACGACTCAGCCACTATCAAGCAAATGGTCTAGGTACTTGGATCGATGAAGCTTCTGTTTACGACCACTACGAAGTGCCAAAAAACCTCTGAGGACATGGCGGATGACATGCACTTACAGGCCACTTCAATACATAGACTCCAAGTATTTACTATGGTGCTTATCACGAGGACAGGAACCACGAAAGCTAACATAGATGATTTCCATGCTTTCTCTTATTTACCTTCAATCGTGAAAAGCTGCACTGCGCTCCTGTCAAAATCATAACGAACATCCCGAACGGCGGTGTTAAAAATTTGCTCTATCGGAGCGGACTCATGCTGTACCGCTTGAATCGATAAGTATGACCAAAAGGTACCTACGTTCCATGTAGCGGATGATCATGTACTATATGTGTTATGAGTAGAGCGCCTAGTCTTCCAAGTGAAGGGTCATGATCTTGAAGCCTTTAAGTTCTGTTATTAGAAACGTGTCCATTTTGAGTGCTCGCCAAATCCGATCTACAGAGTACATGTGCGTACCAGGTATTTGACATAAAATATAGTCGGATTGTAAAAGACATTAATCTGCTAGATCTTCTGAAAATATTGGGCCATTGCCATCTTTCACCGTTGATATGCACTTATTAAATCAGCAGCGATACGCAACGGAAAGCGGAAGATGCGCATATGATTATAAAACATAGTGGAAGGGATGTGAGAGAATAATATATTGGAAATGTGAGGCATGGTGACAGGATTTGGAGTGAATATCATTGAATGACGAAAGACTGAAGCAGAACTCTGTTGGACACGTAAACAAGTAAACATATACTCATCGTGGTTGAAGACAACCTTGAGTGTAGCTGAGCCGACCATTTCGTTTCACCGGAGTACTCCCATTGATTATGGAGAAGTAGACGTAGGTAGAGTCTACTCGACGCCTGACAAAGCCTGACCAGCATTTACCTCGAGCATAACAAGTATGAAAAGATATCTTGGCTGCTTGGATACCTCATACCTGACATGTGAACCGCTGGAATTTCGAATTACATAACATTGAATGGCCTCACTTTAAACTAAACTACCTCCATGGCATACCGTCATGCCTGGGGCTACAGTAAGCTCGATTTGGATAGATATGAAGGAGTTGAACATGCAACTAATTTACCAAATATCGAATAGAGGAATGTACTTTGTACACATAGACTGCTTGAAAAGAACGTGACGCGTACGGCGTATAGATGAACCCAAAATTAACATCCAATCAATTTATTCAGATTCAGTACCAACGGATGAGAGTGTAGATTCATCTGGGCGTGTGACGTTACTTGCCCTTTCGAAGGCAGGACGCACGAGAACACAGCCGCAAAGGTAAGTTGACACCATAGTAACCAAGAGCTCAACTGCGAATCAAACTGAGCAATGTAGTATTCTAATTTCCCAGTAGGGTGCGGAGTTAAGCAGGCTTCACTATAATTGGATAAGCGCTGGCAATCCTCCGCAAGGATCGGAAATTAGAAGCCAGGGGTAAAGTGAAGATCAACATCTAAGGGACTTCACAACCAACCGATCAAATTCATACCTCAAGATGGAATTAGGCCTTCAAATCACTAATGAGCTTGCAAATATGATATTCGAATGAAGTTCTTGTCATAGGCATTCGAAGCCCGTAAATACAATTAATGATTAAGTACATATGCAACCGAACCGTTTAGTTCACGCCTCATATTGCCATTGCCGTCCCGGCTTCGAAATCATCAACAGAGAAACCAAGAGGATTCCACTGCTTAAGCAGCGAAGAGGAGAGCGGCAACACCGACAGCAGCGGCGAGGAGGCCAGAGCCAGCCATGGTGGAGGCACCGGCAGTCGGGATGGGGCTGCCAGTGGGGTAGGAAGAGGAGGGAGGGTTGCTAGACAGATATTAGTGCCGGCACAAGACGGGGTTTTCAGATCAGCGGGATCACTCACGAAGCAGAGTACGAGCCAGTGGGGTAGACGGCACCAGTGCCAGCGGGGGTGGAGGCGCTGGCAGTGACGGTCGAGTAGCTGACGATGGTGGTGGGCACGCAGGTGGTGTAGGTGATGGGGATCACGGAGGTCGGGTAGCTGGGCTGCTCAGGGACCTTGGTGCTCACGGTGGTAGGGTAGGGAGCGGTCTCAGAGGTAGCACCAGTAGGGTAGCCAGCGGGAGAAGACACGGAAGCAGACGACGTCGGGTACACGGGAACGGTGGCGTTGGTGTAGGCCGAAGTAGCCACGCTGCTGGAGACCGGGTAGACGGTGCTAGAGGTGACCGTAGAGGCGGCCGGGCAGTTGGTGACGGTAGGACCGCAAGACGTGATAGTAACGTAGTCGGTTGAGTAGATGGTGCTTCCGGCCATAGCGGCACCAGCGAAGAAGATAGCTCCAGAGAAACGCATCTTGACGGTGTTGATATTGAACGTTTGGGTTAAAAACGGACAGGGTAGTTTGTTTAGAAGTGAAAAGAATGTGATAAAGCTGAAAGCTTAGAGCGTTGTTGTTAAAGAGTGGACGACCGAAGGTCAAGTTTGAGTCAAATGACTAGAATTGTGGTATTGGCTGTTTGGCTGAAGAAGGGAAAAAAGAAGAAGACCAGAGATGATGGAGGCGGTCGAGTATTAATAGGTTGACAACCACAAAGGATTCCCTAATAGGGGACGATCCTCGCAGGCTGGGAAATTAACTGAATAGGAATCTCCATAGACCTTCCAACTAGTGTGGCCAGGGGGGATCCCTCACTTTCTCGACGAGAACATCGGCGGTGGAGGTTGTGGGTTAAGAGCCTTGAGAATCAACTGGGGTGTGCCGAACTGCAATGGAAATCGCTCCACTCAGCTTAACAACTAATTTGAGCAATATTCCTTGTTCATTCTCTAGCCTTTGAAGGTCTTTTGTGAGGGACAGCCTCTAAAGACTCTTTGGAAGCTTACGCCAGCTTACTGGCTCATTATTGACCTGGGCCGCCTGGCCGGTGGTTGGCCGGGCTCAGCGTGGCACAACGGCGCTGTACGACGGCATCGTTTCAGCGGCTGCAAGTCGCAGACTAACTACATTAAAGACGGATACTGGCTGGCTGATTCGTAGGTAGATGGTGGACGCGGGCAGGGGGTATACTCCGCAAAAACCGACAATCTTCGCCAGTTAGAAGCGCGACTGGGGTGTGAAATATGGGAGAGCTAAGTACCACCGAGAAAGCATTTTTAGGGAGGCAGATTGGCTCTTCCGGAAGTCCACCAACCAACATTGATGACATTTGATGAAAGGAGACTGTGTTGGGGCGCTAGAAGAGCGAAGAGTAAAAATAAACCTCGACAAGAACATCAGAGTACTAAGACATTCTATACCTAGGTACGTTCTAGGCCTGAAGATTGAGAAGTCTGTTACATAGACAATTACATAGACAGTTACATAACACTTCGTATAGTGCCTATTAGAAATTTCGCGTTGTCAGAAGGAGAAAAGATCTAAGATGTTGTCTAGCATTAAAAGAGACCCATGTGGGTTTCCCCGCGGCGCATCGCTGTCTGACTCGTTCGTCCAATGTTTGCTCTCCAGGGGTCTCCCCCTTTTAGGCCTTATTTCTTCAATCTTCGGTGGCGGCAGCTCTACGCCAATACAGTCCCCAGCGTTGCAAATGTGCACTAATGCAGGAACACATGTTCGTCCTCCCTACATACTGGAGTAGATTACTCTGTCCTAATTAGGCCTCCCGATCTTCATCTAATAGGAACTCCAAGAGCAGACACTGAAAGGTCAGCTAAACGCCCGCCTCGCTACCACCTAGTATTCGCCTTAAATGATGAACCCACCTGAGCTCGCCGACATCTTTCATTGGGGCGTTGGATCAAGGGGTCTAATGACTGCTTTAGGCAACTGGCTACACTGGGGGGGATGGCGCAGCAAAACAGTCCTCAAATCTTTCTCCCTGACGATCATACCCATGTGGACGTGTGGCTAAGAGCCTAGTGTGTGGTCCTGTTAGTCCTGCTACTACGTACCGTCAGCTAGTTCGCTGCGGTTTTACTACCGACGAAAAGAAGCCGAAATAGAAAACGGGTCAAGTGTTATGCCAAGGCCATAGATTTATTACTCTCCATTAATGTGTCTTCATCCTATTGGAAAGGTTTCAGAGGCTTGGTCTGCCGCGCAAAGACAGGTCGTCCATTATAGCATCTCGCATATTGAGTAACGAACGCCTCAACGCCTCTCCAATCTCGAGGAAACAACACGCGAGACTCATTATCTATCTGCTTATCTACCTAACCAGATAATTATCGTGTGTTCCCATCCACCCAAGTACAAGACTCTCTAAGACACCGAATATAATTGTTTGCGTAGAACTAGGGCCTGGTAGGTTTTCGGGCCTTCCAAGCACTACTTGGTATTCGTGCGACGGAAGAGATCAGAGATCAACATCAGGCTAGACTTCAAAGTGCCAATGACCATATTATGGTGAATTTCGTATTTGAGGTGTCGTCATTGAGGGCCATCTTCTCTGATCTGCGGCCATCTCATCCTTCGGTTAGCTCTAGCAAACTTTTGCCAGGCACTATAATACATGCTTGGTTTAATTACTACTAGAACGCGCCGCCCATCTTGACATGTGCTGTGTGAAAACGTGAGTACGCGGCACTATCTGGGACCCACCATCCCCGGTTCTTGGAAGAGCTTACTTTCCTTAGTCGTGGTCGGTGGACCATGAAGGAAAGGGGTGATCGGGATCTAATCAAACTGCTGATGATCAAATCTCGGACTGATTCCATCCTCATATTCTAATTTGGGTCTTCTCCCTGTCAGATAATCTGACTTGTTGTCAAAGCTTTCTTTCTCACGGGCCATTCATCCATTTATGCCCTGTGGTCCCCATCTCTTCAAGAATGCCAAGCTTCGTATTATGGAGACATGATCCATCTATTCTTTCGAAGAAGCTTTGATGAATTCGCGAGCCCTGCCGGATTACAATCGACTCGGTGCTCATGGTTTGAAGACTAAACCTCTGTTATCGTCTATGTCAGAGTCAAGGGCCTTGACAAGTCTAACGATGAACGCACAAAGAAAACCAAGACTCATCGAAGGGTTGTCAACTCAGCATCATGAAACAGAATAAACAAAGCGTTAATATACTAAGACGGGACTCCCTTCTAAAGCGTCGACCCTCGAACATGTTGGAGCTGCGGCGGCCCAACCATCATACTCTGGGTTGAGCCCCTATTTGTGTCGAAGTTATAATCTAGTGGCCTTGAGTATCGAGGCAACTTCTATACTAAGTACTGCCGTTGTCAAGGCCCCCTGGCCTGGAAAGGTCAATATGGTGGTTGCCATTTTGATGCTGACGATGAACTTCTAGTTCTACCGACTCACGAGCATTCACTCTCGGGATCTTGACTCTAATACCAAATTAGCTGCACAGTCTAGCTTATCGGACACCCCAATCCAATGAGACGCAATATCGCTATCCCGACATTGTTTCGCGCCGAACCAGTGGGAAGCCAGTTGGGAATTGCCGATGCAGAACTGAGTCTGTATATTCACCGGCAGTCGTCAATATGCCTCGATCAAGAGAACTACCCAGACACAAGCCGATCATTTGCATTCAATACCTGTTCATATGTCGATCGATTTGCTTCTGGATTCGATAGCATGTCTACGAGAACGGTATGGTGGCCGACCTCGGTGGATGGTGCGTCGAGAGAAGGCTTATTCAGTTTCACGGTAGATCATAGGCAACCTTCGACATGGCTTTCAGATAGGATTCCATTCTAGGGTCCGACTCATGCATTATGTCATATGTGGCCAGCAAATTTCCCACCGAGAGGAACGTCTTTGCTGGTGAAAGGAAAGTCTGACGATGTCAACTACTATTTCAAGTTACAATCAGCTGGTCTCCCAATCCTATTCGATAAACAGGACATTCGAGTCGAGTTATTTGAATATCTTTGGCCTAGAGCTTTCTAGCGAGGACGAGCTAGCGTGAGACGGCGGTTTCGGTGCTCCTATTCTAGCACTGACGCAAGTCGAACTTGTGGTTCCCCTTAGTGCCGGTAGTTGGGAGCACATTTCCCAGCAAGGCGGCTGAACGAGCTCATAAGCGGGATCCCATTGCGGGCGACAATGGCTTTATACATGTAGACCTATCCAGAGTCTGTATACAGCTTGTCACGAGGGTTCAAGGGGCTCACAACCCAAGAGGTGTTTAGTAGTGCCTAGCTAGGTCGGTTAAAGCCGCAAGACAACTGACTTGAGTGGGCCACTCCCGTAGGGCTGACAGGAATTCACGGCATTCTAGGGCTATGTTAGGGCTGGGCGTCATATTGATGACAAGCCGCATACAGTTCAGCAGCTCCGTCAAGCTTGACGAGGGTTGACGTATATATTTTTCCTTATAGAAAACTAGGTAGGTATTGTGAAATGAAGAGAAAGGTAGCAGATAGGTACCCAGGTAGATAGACGTGGAATATAGATGAAATTACAGTGATTTGAATATTACCGGTACGTACATTTATATGGGTACCTGGGTACATTGAGCTGATGTCATATCTGGTAGTTGCATATATGCTTTAAGACCACTGCGGGGAGCAACTAGGTCGCAACCTTGAACTGTCTCGATTCACCGCCTGCCCAATTGCGGCGAAAGTTGACAGTGTACAATAATTTTAACGCTAAATCGAGTAGGTGGGGAGATGGCGATGGGCAGGCAACGGGCAGCAGTTGCTCGAACACAACGAACGTTGTCTCTATTTATGACCGATTTCTAACCATAACCATAAACCACAACCACAACCAGCTATCTTCATACATCGCTCTCCGACAGGCACTCAAATAAAGATTAATATTATAGACGGACTGCAACGTTGAAACACTCTTCAATCATTTCTCTTTGTTCCTGTCACTCGCCACATCCCGCCTTTCCTCGTCTCGACAATGGTCAAGCAGCATGCTGCATGAATCTACTTCGATCACCCTAGCATCGTCGCACTTTGTTGATTCTTGATATCGGATAGCCTGGGCATAGTTGAAGGGCTTGGGTCCAGCATCTTAGCAATATGGAATCTCAGGTACGTACTTCTACGTCATGTTGTGTCGCGTCGTGTGCTAACTCGGGTCCTGCACAGATCGAGAGTGCCATTGAGATCGCATGGAATCCCGCCTCCAACCAAGCCCTGAAGAGTCAAGCCTTTGACTACTTGCACCAATTACGCTCCGACCCCCAAGCCTGGCAGGTCTGTGTGAATTTGTTCACCAGAACCCCGAGTACCTCCGAAGTCGTCCGGCTTGTTAGCCTCGAGATAGTCAACGGTGCCATCCATGCACAATCCTTAGACACACAGAGCCTGGTCAGCCTTAGAGATGTCCTCCTAGGCTACGTGCGATCTACCTACGGCGTCAACCAGTCGGGCCATACAGACTCGTCTAGCTTACAGAACAAGCTAACTCAAACCCTCACTTTGCTCTTCGTCTCTTTGTATAAGCAAGGTTGGGAAAGCTTCCTCGATGATTTTCTAGCCATTACCACCTTTCCCGGGAGTACCCGGCGCGATAATGTTGCCGGTGTCATCCTTTACCTTCGCATCCTGAGCTCCATCCACGACGAGATTGCCGATGTTCTGGTCGTGCGCCAGAACGGTCAGGCCCGTAGCCATACCAAGCTCAAGGATCTGATGCGGGCACGCGATGTTGGGAAGGTAGCTCAGTCCTGGCATGACCTTCTTGCCCAGTATGGAAACCAGAACGACGCCATCGTCGAGATGACCCTTAAAGTCATTGGTAAATGGGCCAGTTGGATCGATATATCTCTCATCATCAACGATGGGATGCTGAGCTGGATCCTCCCCTTGGTTGGCCGTTCCACCGACTCGGGCGGCGAAGATAAAGTTCGAGATGCTGCCGTCGACGCCTTTACCGAGATCGTCGGCAAGAAGATGCGCCCGGCTGACAAGATCGAGATGATATCATTCCTCAATCTGCAAGCTATCATAGCACAGCTCGTCGCCAGCCCTCCCCTCAACGAATTCAAAGGCACCCCTCGGTATGATACTGATCTAGGCGAAGCTGTTGCTAAACTGGTCAACACGGTCGTGGCCGATATTGTTCGAGTTTTAGAAGATCGATCTACCAATGAAACTACTAAAGCCGAATCGAATCAGCTACTCCACGATTTCATACCCCTCCTATTACGATTCTTCTCGGATGAATTCGACGAAATTTGTTCTACCGTTATACCTTCTCTTACCGACATCCTGGCCTATTTCCGTAAGCTACCAGAACTGCCGGGCTCTTTCTCTGAAACGCTACCGCCCATCTTGAATGCTATTATTATGAAAATGCGGTATGACGAGACGTCATCTTGGGGAAACGAAGACGAGCAGACAGACGAGGCCGAATTCCAGGAACTGAGGAAGCGGCTTCAGGTTCTTCAGAAAACCGTGGCAGTTGTAGACCAGAACCTCTACGTCGACGTCCTGACCAATCTCGTCGCGAATACCTTCCAGACACTCGACCAGCAAAGGTCCCAGGTGGACTGGAGAGATGTCGACTTAGCTCTGCATGAGATGTATCTGTTCGGCGAGCTTGCGATGCCCAATCAGGGACTGGGCACCAAGAATCAGCCGTCTCCAGTCGCATCGGAAAGACTCATGGCAATGATGACCAAGATGGTGCAGTCCGGTATGTTAATTTGAACACTTTAGCAAGCTTAGTATTCTAACAATCGATGGAGCAGGAATCGCAAATTTCCCACATCCCGCAATTATATTGCATTACATGGAGATCTGCGTGCGTTACTGTGCGTTCTTCGAGAGTCAGCCTGCGTTCATCGGTCAGGTTCTCGAGAACTTTGTACGTCTTGTGCACCACGATCACGCCAGAATCCGCACTCGTTCGTGGTACCTTTTTCATCGGTTCGTGAAACATCTCAGGGCACAGGTGGGCAATGTGGCCGAAACGGTCATCCAATCCATCGGGGATCTTCTTCCTATCAAGGCCGAAGTGCCAGGAGACGATGCCGACGACGATATGTCGTCTGACCAAACCGATAACTCTGCAGATGCTGTCTTTACCAGCCAACTCTACCTGTTCGAGGCAATTGGCTGTATCTCGTCTACCGCTTCGACTCCCGCCGAAAAGCAAGCGCTCTACGCTCGCTCAGTGATGGGGCCCCTATTCACCGACATGGAGCGACACCTGCCAAGAGCCAAGGTTGGCGACGCTCAAGCCATTCTCCAGATACATCACATCATCGTGGCCCTTGGTACGCTCGCGCACGGATTTTCAGACTGGACACCCGGGGCAAATTCATCGAGTCAACGGTCACCGCCAGCAAAGGCCCTATCTGACGAGTTTGCACGAGCTGCTGAGGCAATCCTAATCGCGCTCAGCGAACTCAACGCATCCTCCGAAATCCGCACTGCTTGCAGGTCAGCCTTTTCGCGCCTGCTCGGCGTGCTGGGATCTGCTGTGCTTCCGCAACTCCCTCAGTGGATTGATGGGTTCCTATCTAGGAGCTCGTCGAAGGACGAGATGGCAATGTTCCTCCGCCTCTTAGACCAAATTGTCTACGGCTTTAAAACTGAAATCTACGAGGTGCTGAATCAACTACTCACCCCTTTGCTGCAGAGAGTCTTCGGTGGTCTCTCGGAGCCGATCAGCGGCACCGATGATGAGATCCAGCTTGCCGAGCTCCGTCGCGAGTACTTGACGTTCATTGGGGTTATTCTCAATAACGACCTCGCGGGAGTCCTTATTTCAGAAGCCAACCAAGGCTTCTTCGAATCATTGATCAACTCGATCCTGACCTTGGCTAGGGATATCGGCCCCGGATCAGGTAATCTCTCGGCAAGTCGGCTATCGTTTGGCTTGCTTGCGAAGATGGCTGGTGTCTGGGGCGGCCCGGATGTAGCTAATATTTCAGCAAACCCGTCAGCCCCTACCGGGTCCCCATCCCCCGCCATCCCAGGTTTCGACCAATTCCTCATTGACCGGTTCCACTCCGTGTGCTGGGAGGTATTGCGCGATCCACAATTTAACCCGTCATCGGACGCCCAAGCCAAGCAAGTCCTCCACGAGATTGCTGGATTAGAGCAGGCAATATACCTCAAAACGGGAGGAGCATTCTTGCAGCATGTGCAGTCGACGCTCTTCCCGGGTCTTGGCATAGACGGAAACGATTTCCTACGGGCCATGACCACGGCGACAGACAAAAGATCCTTCTCGAAGTACCTGCAGGATCTGTTGAAAAATTCGAGATAACGTAAGCGACTAGTAATAGTAGCGATGGAATGACACCGACGGTGATCCTCTGTAATTGCATAAACAGGAGTTCGGCTCACTATACCAACCGCAGTTTCGTTGACTATAGATGAACATAGGAATTTGTTGCTAGCAATGGCGAGATGCCTTTAGCAGGTGAATGGAAAAAGAGAAACAAATACCCAACATGCCGTGTTCCTAATAGTCAAGTAAGATGTGCCTGAAGGTGAAACTTCGAATTTGTCTGTATACCGCTTGAAGCTTTGAATTGCTACCTATCTAAGCGTATATTATGCCTGGTAGGGATTACCAGTTTTCCAACCAGACGCCTGACTTTACCGATATCATCTATGTCCATCTAGTTCCTAGCCAATAAACAAATCCCCAATGCCGATGCATATATCCCCAGCAGTCTAGTAACTACTTCAATAGCCAAAACCCGGTTCCTCCCAATCCAGCGAACATGCTTCCTAGCGCAATTATCCCCTCCGTCCACGCAATACAACAAACAAAGAAATCGGATAGCCGCCTGAACCTGCTATCATAAACCGTTGCTGCTCCCGTCCCTGACCCTTTTTTTTTGTATTGTTTTTTTTTCCGGTTTTTTTTTTCCTTTTCAGATTTTTGTTTGTCCCTTTCCCCTCTTCGTCAAATTAAAGGTTAGGGTGATAGCGGTAGTGCTCCGAGCGGAAAAAAAGGGGGGGAGTATAACAGGTAATCCAAAGTACCTGGGTACCAACTATATTTGCGATAACACAGGGGCACACTGAACATTAATGCCTGATCCCTAACGCCTCTCGTAAGGCTAAAAGATAAAGAATAGAAGAGAGATGGCCCGGAAGGAAGAGGTAATACAGATTCAAAAGTCGGCCCGCCCCTTGAACCGAACGTGCGGGATGGCCCTCGAGGGTAAAACACAAAGAGATCGCCATGATGCTGAGCACCTATCATGATGATGCCAATGATAGAGATGATGAGAATGATGCTGACAATGAGAATGAGAATGGTGATGATGATGATGGTGGTGGTGATGATAATGGTGATGATAATGGTGGTGGTGATGATGGTGATGATGGTAGCCACGATGATGATGATGTTGGTGACGACAATACGGTAGGGTGTCCGGAGTTGCCTTCAGCAGCTTGCTCCTCCGTACTGTTGCACAGGAGCTGGGCCTTCGTGATGGTCTTGGCGACGTGCTCCGGGGTGAGATATGCGACCTCCGCCGTGGACCGGTCAGCCACGCCGCGGATTCTGCCGCTGCCGATTTCCTGTGTGCCGTTCAGGACAGCTAGATGCTCGTCGGTGCGTGCGCCGGCGAAGTAGCACGTGTGGAAGGCGCACAAGCGCGATACGCGCTGCAGGACCGGGGACTTCTGGCACAGTTTGCAGCTCGGGTTGGGGTCGTCGGCACGCGGCACCACGGCCAGGGGCGGACTGTGGTCCGGGTGCGTGATGTACGGCTCCATATCAGCGTCCGGCTCGTCGACTTCCACGCGCTGGCACCGCCGGTCACCCCCCGCCGGGTCCTCGCACGCTCGGTACGCGTACAGGCCGTCCACGAATGCGCTTCCTCTACCTCGAGGCACACCTGGCTGCACGGCCTGCAGCCATTCCCATTCCTGCGGCGTCAGGCCTAGCCTCACGCGGATATGGCCAGGCTGTAGAGGAGGGGGTGGGCCGGCGGACTTGAAAGGGTCTACTGGGGTTCCCATATTGAGGCCGAACGTATGCGGAGCCCACATGCGCCTAAGGGGGACTAGAGGGACGGCAAGAAAACGCGAGTCGTCGGAGTCGTCGTAGTCGTCGTCAAGCAGCGTGTTGAGCCAGTAGGGTACTGGCAGGGAGGGAGTCTGTGAAGGAAAAGGGGGAGAGGGAGAGCCGGTGGATAGCGGTGTATCAACAACGCAAAGCATGGAAGAAGGCCATGATGATGACCCGAGGACGTTCTTGCCGAATTCAATATTATCTGGCCAGGATTGCACCGCCAGTCGTTTGTATTTGGCCAATGGGAATTTTAGGAACTGCAACTCCTGTGTGGCTCCCTGTGTCGAGACCAGTTGGGTGTTCCAGGCCGTTGTCGTTGTTGACGGTAATTCCGGCGTTTCTCGAGGCGTTGGTGTTCCTGGCGGCTCCGGTGTTGCTGGCGCTTCTGGTGTCTCAGTCGCCACCCCCTTGCCCTTGCCCTTGCCCTTTTCCTCTATGGCCTCTTGGACTATGCGCTTTGTATCCTCTGAAAGGCAATCCATGGTTGCTACTTGCCAGTCTAAATAACTAGCACTTGTTTGCTGTTATTAAGTATGAGAGCTCAGAGTAGATAGAGAAAAGGGGACTTGGTGTGAAAGCCCAGGTGTTTCGATAGGATGTGTCTTAATTTAATGATGACAGAAGTTCGAGAGATTTGAAATATAGAAGGTTGTGACCTGGTGGACTAGAATCAAACCTTTCGATAAGACTTGACGGATGGATGCAGTAGAGTTATAGAGGACTTTTAACGCGGGATTGTTCTTGAGGAGAGAAGAGAGGAAGGGAAGGAGGAAAGAGAGAACGCGTTTATATCCCAGACCCTCTCGTTATCGGAGAAAGTTATATAAACAGAATATTAAAGAATTGAGACGGCGTCGTGTGTGGAAGCTTAACCAGCCGCCCATGAGCCGAGAACTACTTAGTCCAAAGCTACGAGGACCTCTGTTTATACCGGAGATAGGACAAGGGCTTGTTGGTAGCGAACACGGCCATCTTGCACGATGAATGCTCAAACAAGCGTTTCCAGTTGTCGAATCTAAAAAAAACTTCCCTCTTGATTAACCTTGTGTTGCATAGTAGCCACTCTCGTGCTAGAAATTCATTGTGACTGCTTATGTTACGATCCTTGTGTCCTATGGTATATAACAGTATGTTCACCCTACCATGTTTACAATGGTATGGATTAACCTAACTTTATCGTGGTTGCCGGGATACGGCCTAATCAACAAAGATTCTAGCTTCGAGGTCCGAGTAATGCGAGAGATAAGCATCTAATAGCTTAATCGCGTGGTCAACGTCGTAAGTCCCGCCCGTCTCGCGAATGCTGTGCATACTCAACTGCGGGTTCCCCAAGTCCAAAGTACGCACGCCTAATTTGGCAGAGAGCATAGGCCCGATCGTGCTACCGCAAGGCGAATCATTCCTGATTACGAATAACTGCAGAGGAACTCCCGCACGCCTTGCTATCTCCTGCAACAAGACAATGCCAGGGGAGTTGGTGGCGTAGCGTTGGTTCGCGTTGATCTTAATGACAGTTCCTTCGTAGCGCGTTAAGATTAGAGCTAAGACTAAAGCTTCTGAGAGGCTGAAACTTACCTTTGTTCATCTCCGGCTGATGACTCGACTCGTATTTGCCTACGTAGTTGGGATGGACTGAATGTGCCATATCGGCAGAGACAAGGAATGATGCCGCCATCGTCTGCTCAAAAGCTGTCGACAAGTCGATGTCAGGATCCGAACTGACATGTTCCCAGGATTTGTCGGACCCCGAGTCCCCATGGCGGCCACCAGCAAGAATAGATAGCCGGCGGACGACGGCGGGTAGAAGATCCGAGTTTGCGCCCTGGGCGGACGTCGAGCCGATCTCCTCGTGGTCGAAGCATGTGATCAAGCGGATGCTAGTCTCGTCGTCGAGGCTGGCGGACGAGATGGATCCTATGAGGCCCATAACGCTGCAGTAGGTCATGTTTAGATTATCGAGCCTAGCTGAGTAGATGAACTCCTCATTGAGGCCGCCAAGGCAGGATTTCTGGACATCGTAGAGGACCATCTCAAAGTCGACCACATCGGCGACTTGCACGCCCGCGTGTTCGGCAATTAGCTGGACGATGTACGGGTGGTGGCGCTCGGTCATTTCCTTGAGTGGCTGGAAAGTTTCCTCGAGACTCGTCTCCACACCTGACGTCTCAGACCCGTTGGTCCGGCCGGTCCTGTTCAGCTCGGCAGCCACCATGCCAGCGATTGGAAACAACTCTGTCTCCTTGTTGGGGTTAAACTCGGATGACCGGTCGAGATGTATGGCGAGGGTCGGGATTCGGATGATGGGACGGTCGACCTTGACAAGCTTTTGAGCAAAGTTACCCTTCCCATCCTTGACGAGCACGCGACCAGCAATGGACAAGTCTCTGTCGAACCAGCTATGCCAGATGCCGCCTCCGTACGTCTCGACTCCGACCTGCATAAATCCCACACCGTTCTTCTTGCTGACGGGTTTTACGCGGAGACAGGGAGAGTCCGTGTGGGCCCCGAGCATTGCAATCGGGTTCCCCGGCTTCCATTTGGCGCCTATGGCAAAGGCCACGATTGTCGAGGCGTTCCGGGTCATGTAATATTTACCACCGGGCCGGAGAGTGGATGACCAGTTATCTCGCTCCTTGATAGGCGAGAAACCGGCCTTCTCTAGCCGTTCGATGGAGGACTGAACGGCATGGTAAGCTAGAGACCAGTGGTGTTAGCCTTGTGCGCTGTATAGGGTAGGGAGGTATGCCATACGCGTGGGAGAGGCATTGACAAAGTCTAGAAAATCTAGGGCGGACTTGGGTGGTGCCATTCTGTAGGGGACAGAGCTGAAGAGGTGCTTGATCAAGGGTGAAGACGGTGAAGCAATTCTGGGCGAGAGGGGAAATCGAGCAGTGCGGAGGGGTTTCGGGTTAATGTATGAGAATAGTTTAGCATTCATTTACTACGCGGGAAGAGAAGTATGAGATGAGTCCACCAGTCCTCAGATCGAACGAGACATTGATTCTACCTGAGATGAGAGCAGAAACCATGTATGATGTTGTTCAGACTTGGATGTGCATTCAACATTGAAGCTACCAGACGTGCAAGGGTGAGGTGGAGTATGTACGTACCAGGTGCCGTACCAGGTGCCGTACCTTATCTATGATAGGTGACTAATGTTTGCGCTTACCTTATTTGGTATTAGTGTTCTTTGAAATGCGATTGACCAGGGCCTTCTCCACAGCCCACCTACTGCTTTGGGCCTATGGATCTCATCCTACCTACTCATCCTGTCGCTGTCAAACTTTAATCTTGGCCATTTAATCCTCCATCCCAAAAGTAAAGCCTCCACTCTTCCATTCGACTTGTCCCGTCATTCAAACTCATTATTGTCATCTTATAAAATCCACACAAGTGCATAACGATCTATACGAATAGGCAACGAGAGGAATATTCGGTTGGTTAGACAAACATTCGTATCATTTGCCTCGGGGACTTCTCCTTTTCCCGGCTTCTGGGACATGATCTTACAAAGGAGTGGACGTGCACGTAGCAAGTCATTGCGCGCATGTGCTTAGGCTGAGAGTGTATGTGTATGAGTGTGTCGCATATGTGGCTTCTCGCCGTTCTAGAATGGGAGAAGACAACAAGTGGAAGCCACCTTTTCCTTCCATTCCGGGACACCAACCACGGTCTTCCCTATGCGTGCTGAGTGTTACGCATACGCAAATGGGTAAACTGATGCAAACTGACACTTTGGGACGATTGGGCGCTCGCCACACCCAACGCCCGCATTCTGCAGGATGAGGTGGCGCTTGGGATTGCCGTCAAGGATATCTTTTCGCCTACGAGACTCTCAACAACCTACAGAGATGTTTTTGTTCTGCGCAACGACAACAACAACAACAACAACACCAGGTACCGGACAGATAGACAGGCCCGGCGGCCAGGGTTTCTAACTCCTGGCTCCTGGCTGCTCTTCCATTGGACCCGGTAAGCGAATCGCACTTGCGGAGTAAGAATTCTAAAGACTAAAATAAAATGAATCGCTGTCAGGGCAAGGGATTCCTAGTAGCCACTGCATAGTACCGGCACCATCTAGATGAGCTAATCTTACATTAGGTACCGTACCTACAAGGTGTCTCTCATTTAAAGATTGGCAAGATCTTAATGGTCCCGTCCTAAACTCTGATCTCTTCATCCACATCGTCGGGAAGCTCGAATGATTTGAAGCTATCTCATTCCCAAATATGGACAGGCCATCTCTCTTTTTATTATATCAGTCTTCTGATGACAGGCGACTACGACGGTGACGCGATCCAGGCGCATCTATCTGTCGCACGTAGCCCTGTCGGCCGCGGGGTCGTCGTCCGACTACATGTATTCTTTGCGGCGGGATTCGGGAGATATCTTCCAAGTTTTCGCTCCTCTCTGGGTTTCTGACCAGGCATCAAGGAATCTTACTACGGTACTCCGCCCACCTTTGTTTCCCCTTCCCTTTCCCTCGAGAGCAACATAGCCGGGCTGGCATTGGGACAGATGCTAACCAAATGCGCCATTCTATCTCTTAACCAGGATGTGATGGCTCCGAATAAAACGTAGAGTTATTTGGGCTCGTATTGATGCTTGCTATCAAATTCTTCATTCGAGGTTGTCAGGCTTAGGTACTTATATGAGAGGTATACCTTCAGATGGACGAGATGTGGTTCGTACATACATGTAGGCACGCTGGCAGTTCTGTAGGTAACTTTGTATACAGTATGAATATGATTCGGTCAACCAAGTCATGTAATGTACAAGCTGCGGTACTTAACATCGAAGATTCGGTACTTGTAGATACGTCGTGCTCATTCTTCCGAAAGGCGGCCAATCATGACCCGGAACGAGGTCACCTAGCACACCCTGGAAAATCAGGGGTCGCTTTTGAGGCAAGGGGGGTTGATTAGGTACATAGAGCAATCGCCTCGCTCAGTGTCGTGATGGTTTAGAGGAATAGTACCTAATGCCCAGTCGTCTAAGCCTTCTGCGAATTCGAAGTACACATACTCAATTCCTCTTCGACGTCCTCTATTGAGAGTCGACGTGCTGCGCGCATCGAAAGAGTGCGAACTTGAATATGGTGCGTGGCGCCAGCTTGATTGGCTTGCCGCGCTACGATATTAGCTCGCCATCGGCCAGATTCATACAGTAGTGGACGGCTACCTAATCCAGAGTTCAGACGTCGATGGCGTTTCGTTGATACAGTAGCCAGCCAGCCCGTGGGGGAGGCCGTCGATCACACAACGCCCCATCGTGCGAGAAGTAATCTGCCTTAAGTATTCGTACGTAGGAGCAGACGTCGTCCAATGCCCGATTTCCCTTCTATATATAATATGAGCTTTGCTAGTTTTCTCTCTGAGGCGATCTTGATATAATATTCTAGTAATAACCCGTCCGCAAATAAGGTGCTGGACTAAAATAGTGAAGATCTCTCTACATAGCTCCCGCTGATCTACAACTACAGCTACATAATGTGTGCCTTGATGACACGAACAATGTGGGTCCTGCAGACTATACCATTTCTAGGCCACTCGCTGCAAGGTCTTAAAAATCCACATAAGCTAAATGGAATTGCATGTGTGTGCATGTGTGTGCCTGTGTGTGCCATGCAACGCAGTGTATCTACGCGGTACCTATGATACTTGAACTCATGTAGGCATGTAAGTATCAACACCATCGGCAGTATCGCGAGATGGCCATGTTTTCTCCATGCCAGTTGCCAGTGCTTTGAAAGAGGCAAACTGACAGATAGGACTGGTATCGAAGTTGGCGATAGCGAGGAAGGGTCCGTCATTCTGAGTAAGACAAATAGAAGGAAGGCGAATCACCTTATCGTTAACCCTGCGATCCGATGAAGCCCAAAATCCTATCTTCCTATCTAGCTCGAGTATCAGGTAACCGGTTCCAAGCCAGGATTGATGAGTAACAGTCCGACGCTTGCATCTTGGGTACAGTCCACATGCAGACCATCGAAGATGTGCCACGAGACAATTTTGCAAGTCAATGACATATCTCGCAAATCGATCTAACTTATTACTTTTCCAAACCATCGTCACTCCTGGGACTTAAGGTCAGCTGGAGATCGCTGAATACTTAGTTACCTATCTATAAATCGCGAAGCCTGAGATGAGAACAGGCTTGAGCGTCGAATTGGAACGAGCCTACTTACTTACTAGCTGGTGATGATCACTCTGACACGTCCTGAAACAACGAGGGAGGCCAAGCAAGCCGAATCTATTTTCAACTTTGGTGCTCCCCGCCCCCGTTCCCCGTCCCTGAACCTGAACCCGAACCCGAACCCGCAGGTTTGGCAGCCCGTCAACCTTAAATAGAACACATGCAACAGTTTCGTCTCTTCTTTTGTCTGGTCGACGAAGCAATCCCGTTTCATGGAATCTTTCTTTACCCAACCTATACCCTCGAGGCCGCTGCTCGATATTGCATAGTTGTCTGGCTTCCAGTTCTATATAATCCTGGATGGTGGATTCTTGCCCAGCACCGAACACCAGCGATGGCTCCCCTCGCAGTAATCGGAAGCTTGGGGCGATGTAAATCGCATTCACATGGGCATGAATTTCACTACTCCTGCATGTTGTATATATTGGCACGGGCCGCTTCATCAATGTCGGCTGGCAGCATTAGAAACACCTACAGGTCATCATCTCCGTTCTGCTATAGCCCGTGGTGAACAACTATCTGAGTAGATCGGGAAAGGTTAAGGTGCGTAGAAGGTAGGCAGCCTTATGGTGATAGGCGTCGAATCCGGCCGAGCTGAGGGAAATATGAGGCTGACTCGACTCATTACGTATGTACCTCCTACCAACACGCCGTGCTTATCGCGTACCGCCCGTGATCGCCAAGATGCTTCGCCCTACATTACTCATGTCATGCGTGTACTCTCCCCACCGATGTCCTTACGTATTAAACATCCTATGAGTCCTCGCCGTATAGAGCCCGGCCATACTCGTGAGATACGCAAGTGGGCCACCGAGCCTCAGGGAGGGCTTCGAGAAAAATATCACGGTAGCGTAACTTCCGATTGATTGATCAAATTCGATGCGGGGGGTCGTCTGGAGTCTAGGTACCCGAGTTGTGAGTAATACGAAATCTACACGGCACGGTGGCCTCGACGCATGCCACGATATATACCTGTCTATCCAATGCCAGTCTAACAACCAAGAAGGAAATCTAAAGTATAAATACTGGTTAAGCCCCTAGTGCTCGAACGTAGCCTGGTTAGCGTTGGTGTTGGTGTTGGCGTTGGCGTTGGTGCAGCTTGATATGGCTGTGGGAGAGGGTTGAATATATTTGACCAGCACCGTGTTCATTGGTGGCTATCCTGACCTTGGCCGAGATGCTGATGTGACACAATACAAGGTCATGCTACCACTAGATATTTCATTATCACGGGGTAGACATGTACTCGTCATACCCTCCGTCGCATAGACATGCACATAGACACATACATGTACAGTATGTAGGATCTTAGTAGAGTGACCTGCTGCTGTTTGCTCATGAAGAACGTGTCGACCGCCGAGGAACAATATAGATACCGAACGTAGCAGATAGTCATCTCTGATAGGTTAGATATCTCCGAAGTACCCTCAGTATTAGTGACAGCAGATATCCTACTAAATGGCAACAATGGCGACTCTACGGAGCAGCGAGGTATTGATTGTGTAATTGAACAGCGCTCGTAAGTAGATTCAGCTCTGATGCTTCTCGGGAACTTTTTAGATACGGTGGTGAAGCGTTTGGGGGCCGCGATAGTTCTGTTCAGTGATCGGGTCTAACTTGAAAGCAAGGATGACCGTAGGGATGCCTGCTTATCATTACACTAAAACATGGGGCGATATTGAACTTCAGGTTCCCGGTTGGTATGATGATATCTGGTGCACTCCCAGCATGAGGGCTTAGAAGTGCTGTCGCCTTGCAGATCGAATAGTCATATTCTGCTTCGCTCTCTCGACTTGCTAGGACGTACTTTGCGTTCCTGGACAATGTTGCATACCTACACATACATATATGTGCATAGATACTCATGCTGGCTGACGTGTGGTATTCCTACATTGGTAAGATAGACGGTGTATCTACATCGACGTATGGATCATGGAGAAGTATCGCCTGGGCTGACAAGGCAAAGCAAGGAAAAAGAAAATTGCATAGATAAAGCGCAAGATACGGCATCCAGTTCTCCACACTGAGTTTTGAACATTCTGAGAGACGTGGGAGAATGAAGATGGAATGTATGAAGAAGGATGAAGGTGGGGGGCGGGGAGAGAAGAGAGGAAACATGATTGTCCTCAAATTGGGGGACTTCTGGTTTGCATCAATTGTTAAGGTTAGGTACCTAGGTTGTAGTTATGTAGCCAATGCTTTTTCTTATTCGTACGTTTTAGAGTGGGTACTATATGATACATCGGTACTTGTGCTAATCAACTAAGGCCACCTAGTGGCTGGTGCTGGCAGCCTAGTGGCCGCCTGGTGCCGTACCTATTTAACTCATCTTAGTGACAGCAGCCCCAACCCAGCAAGCCTTCATTGAAACTTTGAGGTTTAGTTCTTAACTCTACGCCAACTTCCCACCCCCTGCACAGCAAATCCACCTCTCATTTCGTCAGATTGATGAAGAGCTCAACTCCCTCACCCATTACTGTTGTGGCCGTCTCGACAATAGAACTTCCAAGAGCTCTGGACGCAAAGTGACAAGAGCTTGTGGCATCGACTTTGACGATTTAAGGCTTAAGGCTCTAAACTTAAGGCTTAACCAGGGTCCTGACCGTACTACCCGATGCACAGGTACCTACATACACCCACTTAGTGGCCAACATTGAAAGCAAAGCAAAACAAAGCCAACCCCAAACAGGCATTCTTCTTCTTCCCTCTTCTCCATTTCGGTGACCGCTCCACGATAACAGACCTTACCTAGGTACCTTACCCTCGCATATATACGCACCAACTCTACAATCTCTAATATCTTCCAACACTCTTCCAACTTCACCTACCCTTCCTTCCTTCATACATCGTTCGCCTGCCAAGCATCCACGACGCAGACAACGCCGCCCGAAGGACTGGTCCGTTGGAAACTTCCCGATAACCCTCCCATAGGCTTCCCGTCGTCTCTGCCTGTTGAAGAATTCTACGGCGAGACAACCTTCAGTAAGTCCATGTTCCTTTTTTTACTCAGCTACCTGCCAACCTACCTATCTACCTTGTCTATTGAAACACATGATTGCGGGCGCAGTACACGCATACCCATTAGTTTGGGCGTGGGCAGTACTCTCGTCAGGCTGCTTGGTATCTTACTCTCGGTATCGCAGTACGAGAGTCATGTACGTTGGATGTAGGTGATGTACCTAGGTATCCTTATGATGAGCAATACTGAGCTTGCTGTCGCTTTTCGTACCGTGCGGTAGGGTGGTACATCTATTTACGTGCTCAGTGCTGCTACGAGTATGAACATGTACCTGGATGGTCTGCGTAGGTACATATGTACTTGCTGCTGGAGGGCTGGGATTGCATCCCGGCATGCACCAATCACAAGGCGCCATACAGTACAGTACCATACAGTGCTTCCCAGGTACCCACAAGTGTACAGTACCTAAAGCGCTGTTAGTCAGTGGGAGATCCCCCAGCAACCCACTTTTCCCAATATTTGACTTCCCACTATTGGTGATCGATCATTCACCACTTGCACGCGGCAACCTTGCTTGGATTAGTAGTCCCAGCCAGGTTCCTACTGCCCTTCTCCCACTGCCGCCTTTCTTCTTCCCTACCACCATCACCACAACTACAACCTCAACCTTAACCTCAACCTCATTCCGACCTTCGTCACTTTCTCTTGTCCTCCCTTCCCTCAGATCTGACGAGATTGTCTTTCGCGTCATAGTCACTGCAATTTTCTCTGCGCCTTGTTCATCTGCAAGGCTACTAATTTCGCATTTCCGTTGTTCACCTCGATACCCGGTCTACCGACGCTAACATTAGTCCTCTAAGGCCTCTCACATCGTTCAACCTCGTCTCACCCAACGACCCTTAGTCTACCGTCGTCGCTTAGGTCCCTGACTTTTACCCGGCTACACGACTTCTTCTACAACTGGAAATACCAGTTTTATCATCGTCCTCATCTACTAACTCGAGCACGGTACTTATACCGGTTTATCGCGCGATCTTCCGTGACGAGGACCACGAACCTCGCCACGATTTACCCTCGCAGCCTACCCATAAATTCCCCTTCAATCCGCAACATATTTACCTCAGCCATCGGTCCGTGCATGAATTGCCAAACTAATATTTCCATTCCGACCGAATATTCTGATTCAGATCGATGAATACGGCGACATACAGGCTTGATTCAACACTACAGTCGTCACACCGGAAATGAGGTTACCGTGAGGGAACTATTAGAGACACCGATTTAAACACCATTCTGGTGTCCGCGATAGGACAAGACCTAGGAAGAAACTCGAGGACAGAGTTCTCTTTCTAACAGCTTGCCTAGATTTCCGCTATTGTCTCGATTTACAAGGCATATCAAGACTGGTAGCCATTCTCGACTTGACTAACACTACCCTCTCCTGCGGCCATGGCCGCCAATATGCCACAGATGGGCGGTGGCGGCTCTGTGAGGGCGCGACCACCCCACCAGCAGCTGTCGCAGCTGGTCTACACACAGATGATGACACAATCGGGTCAGAACAACAATGGCTGGCAGGATCAAGTGCAGGCTAACCTGCGCGTGAGCAATGCTATGAACTTGTAAGTTGTTTTGATTCGAATCTATCTAATTACTTATCACGCGCAAACAATACGCTAACTCTCTCTTAGGATCTCAAACTCGTTCCTTGCTATGCCAGCTGTTGATTCTCAGCAGCTCGTAACCACCGGCTTAGTCTTCGAACGAGAGGCCTTCCTGAGTTCGCCAGACAAGGTGAGTCTCTTATAGAACTTCTAAGTGAGCAGAGCTGATGTTTGCCTAGGGAACTTACGACCAGAAGATAGGCGGCCGCGTTCAAGAGCTATTTAAGAGGCGACAAGCGAACGAGCAGACCCTCCAGAACACCCTGAACGCTCAAGCCGCGGCCCAAGCTCAGGCCCAGATGCTGATGAACCAGAATATGATGTCGAGGGGAATGAGCCAGCCACAACAGCAGGGCTTCCAGCACCTCCAACAGCAAATGCAGGCATCCCCTATCCCACAACAGCCCCATCAACCCGGTATGGGCATGGCAGGTCCAGGAGGGCTGTCCATGAACCCGAACCAGCAGGCCATGCAGATGGGTGCGCCGCAGATGCGTCCGCAAATACCTATGCATGCTACGCTAGCCAACCTGTCAGCCCAAGACAGAACAAAGGTCACTCAATTAGCTGTTGCGAAACTGAACCAGACTCCCGAGGCTCAACGGAACCATATCCGGATGATGCTGCAGCAGAAGCTTAGCCCCCAGCAGATGGCACAGCTACAGGCGGAAAATATGGATCCGGTTCTCTACTTTTTCCAGAACCAAATTTTGCAAGCTTCGAAGGGACAGGCCGGTGCTAACGTCGCTGGTAACCAAGCGGCGCTGCAAATGCAACAGCGACAGATGAGCCAGACTGGACAGCAGTTAAACGGGGTTCCGACCAACGAATATGGCGGCCCGTTTTCGAACGTAGAGATCATGAACCAGCAGAAGGCTGGCTTGCTCGCCCAGGAAGCTGGTCAGATGGTAGTGCCGGCTAGTAGTGGACCCGGTCGAAATGCTACTCCTCAGCCTATGGGCGGGGTGCAGGGCCCCAATCCCGGTAACCACCCAGGCCCCAATCAGCCCGGTATGCATAGTCAAATGCAAGGACAGTTCAGTCTGCCGCAGGCTCAACAACTGAAGATGGACCAAAGGGCCGCCCAGTCACAGGCGCAGATCAGGGCACAAGCCCAGGCTAAGCAGATTCAAGGTCAGCCTGGTGGATTGAACGGGGCTGGCGGGATGTCGCAAAGTCCTGGTATGAATACCTTGAACACGCCAGTTCGACGAACACCTGTCAGTATGGGCCAAGTCGAGGGACAACCACAGATGGGCCAACCCAACGGGCCATTCGGACAAGGATTGGACCCGCGCTTTAATCAGGGCAACCAGCGACCTCCGATGGGAGGAAACCCAGTCAACACCCAGATAGTCAGTGCTCTCCTTGCTCAGATGCCACCCGAATCGCGCGGCCCATTCATGGCTCTTCCCCCGGAGAAGAAAAACGAGATGATCATGAAATGGCACAATAGTCAAGCCAGGGCAACCGGCCAGATGTCTGGGCGCGGTCAGCCTCAGCCTGGGCAGTTCGGCCAGGGCAATGCTATGGTTCCGTTCGGTCCGGGAAATAACGCTGGGCAACAGCCTAACCCCGGCATGGCAATGAATCCTCAGAATCAAATGCTTCTGCAACAACAGCTCAATAGGATGCGGAACAATATGCACGGCCAGAATCGCCCCCAAATGCCTGCGGACACGAATGCGTTCATGGACTCTATGGACGTGCCCCTAAGGATACTAGAGCAGTTGAGACAGGCCCATCCGGTTCCACAAGAGATCAAGAAGTGGTTCCAGCTTAAGCAGTGGCTGGCTGGGAAGAACGCTGGAGCGAACCTACAGAGCCAGCTTCTCACTTACCAGAATGCCCAGTTCCAGAATTTATTAAAGCAAAGAGCTGCAGGTGGTAACCAAATGCCTCAGCCGAACATGCCACAACAGGGTCCACAGCCTCCGAATCCGCAGATGCCCGCACAGCCTGCTGCCAACAACAATCCCTTCCCGGGCCTCACTATATCGCCCCAGGAATTACAGCACGCTAAGAGCAATGACAGGTTCAAGGGACTACCGGACGACAAACTCCGGGCGGCTTTGCTGCAGATGAAGATGAATTCCCTGAGGGCAAAAGCGAACGGGCAAGCACCAAATGCACAGATGCAGGCACCTCAAACCTCCCAACCAAATCCCAATATTGCCACACCCGCCCAAATGAATACTCCTAACACACTGCAGCAACGGCCACAAAACACAGGGCCTGAAACTAATACAGCAGCTTCTACAGCCCCTACGAGGAACAATAGACAACCTCAGAACAGCCGCACCCCACAAGCTGCTCCTCCAGCTGCTCCCCAAAAGAATAGCCTAAAACGTGCAAGCACAGACGACGTGGTAGAAGTACCAAATCCCTCGAACGCACTAGTTCAGCGTTCTCAGTCTCAGCAGACCCAGGCCCCTGGGCCTGTATCCCATTTCCATCAACTAAGCGCAACGCAGGTTGCTCAGCTTTCGCCGGATCAAAGAAGTAAATACGAGGCTGTAATAAAGGGTCGGCCGGTAGCAGCTAACTCGTCAGAAGAGATACAACGACTCAAGGCTATCGGGCAGGAGGAGCATACCTACGCATTGTCTGAGCCGTACCAGGAAATTCCGATGAGCCCCGAACAATACCAAGACATGGCCCGCAAGATCCAATCCATGGTCGGTGAAATGACCAAGATAAGCAAAATTCTGGGTCGTTGGTACGCTCTGACGAAGGATGATAACCGCGCTAGAATGTTCTTCAAGATGGTGAGTTTTATATAAACAGGTATCCCTAGTAATGTAGATGGCTAACATCACTCCAGCGGCTCCGTCTGGTTAAACAATTTGCGGATGGCGAGAAGATGTCGACCCTAAAGAAGGCATTCTCCCTGAGGCAGAAGGACCTAGAAGGTGTGAGAGGGATGTTAGAAGGCATGGCTCGGGACGTGGCGGCGCAATACCCCCAGGTCTTGAAAAGACCTCACAACCAGCAGCAGATTGCTCCGGATCCGGTACCTCAGCAAGCCGCTATCGAGAACACGGCAACACCTCCAGCAGGCCAGCCAACCCCGCTGAACGCGGCCAACCTCGAGAGACAAACACAGGCTCTCAACAAAATGCATCAGAGGACCGGCAGTAAGAATGGCCAACCCCCCGCTGCGCCGACGACGGCACAACCTCCATTCCCCTTTGGCGCACAGTCGCCAAATGGCCAGCCGACGTACATTGGGAAACCTGCTATCACGGCGACAGACCTACATCTGCCTGCTCGGAAGAAGGTTAAGACTGGACCTCAATCTGGTCTTGGGTCGGGTGGTCCCAGCGCGAACACATCTCCTCGAGTCCAAAAGGCGCCTTCCCCAGAGATGGTAAGGCGATCGGCACCTACGGATATGAAGGCGGCCAAGTTACAGTTCCAGTGTCCGGAGCTTGGCTGTGAGGCGCATGGTATTGGGTTTGCTACCGAGGAAGCGCAGCGTCACCACATCGAGGAGGAGCACGTTAAACCTTACCAAAACCCCCTCCAGTTCGCTACGGAGAACCTAGCTGCTGCGCTCGGATTAGACCCAAGCGGCAAGCCCAAGGTACCGACAGATGCTTCGACCACAGCTCCAGGTGTGCTGCAGTTGTCAGCTCCTCCCATGACAAACCACCTCTCCAAGCAAGGTCAGACGCCTACAAGCAGAGCTGAAGCGACCCCAATGTCCCGAGAGCCCTCGATGAAGAGACAGGGTAGTGCCGCAGGGTCTAAGCCTGCCGAGCTAACCAAGACGGTTGCCGGGAAGATGGGTACACCGAAAGTCGACTCGGGTATCAAGGGTGGAGATGGCGCTACGGGGCAGGCTAAAGCAGAGGACGGGAGATCGCACCCATTCGACAGTGCCTGGCAAGCGGCAACTATTGACCCGCAAGATCTGTTCCAGAAGTTGGGAGGTGTCGAGGGCGGCGGCGGAGGTGCTATTTCCGACATGAACGTGTACCGGGCCATCACGCCAAACGACACACCAGAGTCCAGCAAGGACAGCGCGGGTTCGGAGCCAAACAGCGATATATCGGAGGGCGTCACGCTGAACCTCAACGTGGACATAGATATGGGGTTCAACGTGTGGCAACCATTCGGTGGTGGCCCATACGTCGATCTCGATTCTACGGAGATGGACCTGAGCGATATTGACCTGGCTGGTACGGAAGGCCCTTTGATGCCGGCTTTCTCGTGGGATGACGTGAACCCGGACTACTCAAAGCCATTCGCGTTAGACACCAGCCAGTACTTAATGGACACGACGTGATGCGGCGGCTAGAGCAGGGGGGATTGAGTTCACGAAAGCGACGCGGCCTGGGCATAATAGGATCGGGGTTTGGGTGTTTTTCATTACTCGCAAAGGGATAACGAGGCATCGGCAGGGATAGGCAAAGCCGCATAAGCGAGGCCATGGGGTCGCGCAAGAATCGTCTGGTCATCCGGTGAAGGGACTTGGACGTCGGCGTTGCGGAACTTTGTGTGTTTTCTCCTTGACGTTCTGGCCTATTCGCGGACACTATCATGCAGGATGGCCCGGGACAAGGCGGGATGGAAAACTATTCTTATATTACGACGCGTGGAATTGTAGGGCGGGCGTCATCATATGAGGACCTCCAGGAAGCAGCTATATAGGGCTGGTCAGCGTCAATCGATACCCATTCTAAAAAGAGATAAGTTAGGTGAACAGGGAATTATAGCAGTGATGAATGACATTTTCAACTTCAACCAGCCGTCTGAGTAGCAAACTGTAGATGCTCACGTACAATGGGCGGCGGGGTAGGCTAGCAGGGATCCCTTGGCAGGCAAGGGTTACATTAACGGCCCACCTCATCTCAGATGTCTATGCCAAGCCGCGGGTACCTGGAAGTTATGCTACTTATCCAAGCCGAAAGAGGCAATAAGTAAATACCACACGATGCACAAAGTAGATCATAAAAAGTGTGTGCTATGTAAGTCTCGTCGCATCTAACGACGCGGTACGCGCGAATCAACGGACCCTCCCCGCTCTTTACCAACCTGCCGGGGATATTTACCTAAGTATATATATCTACACCAGGTCACGGTCTTTATATTAAACATCGTGCCTACAACTATTATACTACCCTTTACATATATCGTAGTTATCGTCTTAGAAAGATTCAATTCTTCTTTTTCCTTTGCCTTCCCCGGTAGTAGATCTAGTATCTCGGTCTAGAGTATAAAGCGACAGGATGGATATTGCTTCTTCGCCTAGCAAACGACGCGTCTTAGCTCCCGTCGATGTCAATTCCAGGTCTCCGGCAGCCTTTTCAAAGCTCGAGACAGGAAAGAAACCCATGTCGCCAATTGCTCGCAGTCCCGCGAAGAGGCCACTCGACCACGAGCCAGTTCAACATCAGCAACGTCCGTCGGCGCAACCGATCAAGAAGCAGCGCGTCTCGGCCGGCGAAGACTTTCAGCCTTTGGCGGTAGACGAGGAGCTCGGTGCTAGAGAGGTGTGTTTGCCGTGCGCTTTATCCTTGTTGGACGTTTTTAACTAACATGGCGGACGCGTTAGGACTCGCGCGATGGTGATTGCGATGCCGAACGTCAACGCTCAGACTCACCCGACGAGGAGTCATCTATCTTCGACAACTCTGTCATCGATACGTCTCAGGACACCACGATAACAGAACCTGACGCAGAGGTGGTGGCGCGCACTCCGCCGGCGCCGCCTCGACGGCAACTGACGCGCGAGGAAGCCCGGCAGGTAAGTCGAATCAAAGATTGGAAAGCGGTTCAAGAACGTAACTAATATCGGGCGCAGAAAGCCGAGACACTGCGTCTGAGACTAGGCCTCGCTAGCTATAAAGTTAGGACGGGGCAGACAGACGTGCCTCTCGACCAACTCAAGGTCAAGCCGTTATTACTAGGCGGTGATAGTAGATACAGACAGCTGGAACTTACTCTACCTCCTTTGGCACGACCCATACGCGAAGTGGTGGAGGGCGTAAGAGATGAAAACGGGAACGAGGACGAGGACGAGGACGAGGACAGGGACTCGATGCAGGCTAGACTAGCGATAGTAGCGCGGAGGGCATTGCCGACGGCGCCACCCCCGAGTCGGGGAGATAATCTTGGTCTTGTGCGTCCATAGGCGGAAAGGAGGCCATCTCCAGAGTTGCTAGTCTCCTCGTCGAATCCGTCCCGACGACCACTTGAAGAGCAGGACGATTGCTCTCGTGGGTAGCGGTCCTAGGGGTGGTGCTGTCAAGGGACTGTTGAGAGTTTGTCTCAAGGCTGATATCATGGTTTCCTTCTCCTTTCTATCACTGAATACAACAGCATTCTGCGGCGTTGTGCATTTCGATCGGTTCTACTCGCATTGATGGACTCTGGAACTCGGGTTGGTTGAAGATGTGGTTCGGGGATAGGAATAAGGAGAGATAGGGGGGGGGGGAAGGCGGGTGGGCAAAGGAGGTAAAAGGCGGAGACGATATGTTGAATTCGGGCAGCAAGAGCCGGGAACTGAAAACCGGAGACGTTGGATTGAGACTTCCCACGGCTGAGATATGAAATACCTAGAGAGGGTAACTACTCGTTTCACGCCGACCATAATCGAGATGGAGACACCAATGATTAACTTTCCATTTGTTCCCACAACTGTCCCTCTCTTCTCGTACCTCTCGTACCTCTTGTTCCTCGTCTCCCTCTCGTACCTACCCACCTTCTATCTACCTTTTATTTACCTTCTTCCCACCTCGTCCCTCCACCTTCTTCACCTCAACCACCACATACCACTCACTGTCTTTCATCTTCCACACAACATCATCAATCTCACCATATTACTATTATTAGTAGCGATATCATCACTTCACAAATCATCAACCGCCTACAATCAATAGCCTACAGCAACAGACACGCCACCATGTGCACCACCGTCCGCTTCGTCTACAGCTGCGGCTGCACCGAGAACACCATCTTCGAATGTCCCGGCACCACCCGTAATGGCAACCGTCGCCGTCGATGCTCCGGACCTGGTGAAGTCATGAGCACCGTACTCGACGAAGAGTGCCATGACTGCTCTCGCAAGCGCTTCGCTGCGACACTAATGGGACGTTTCGCCATGTTCAGGGCCGAGCTCCCTAACATCTTGGGAGAACGTGATCCCAACTTACCCACAAATCGCTCACCGACTCCGGCATCAGAGGACTCGGATACCGAAACCGATACCAACACGGACACAGACACCGGTTTACAAGATCAACAGCAGAACAGAGAATAAATGCCTTGATGTCTTCTGGCTTACGGTAAGTGGACTCCATGTTCAGAATTGGTAGTGGGCTGGTCAAGGTCTCCTTGTGTTCACTTGGGAAAGACGTGGGACTAACATTCTCTCAGATGCCAAGTCAAATCTTGCAAAAAGGGACCATGTAAAGGGTGGAAAGACAACACGGGAGACAAGCAACTATGTCAGTGAGATTGCTATGTGTGAAGGCCACTCGCATCGACATGTCCAAGGGAGATGTTGCTCTATGTCGCGGATGAAAACTTGGAAAAACATAGCAAACAGGTACATACCTCCTTTCCACATTAATCATACTGCTTCTGGACGGAGAGGGCTGACATGTTTGTTAAAGTAATTAGGTATTGTTAAGAGATATATTCTCTGAGGGGTTGTAATACGAGAGTCAGTTTAGGCGGTCATTATTGCGTGCACATTTGCTGCCCCTTTCAAGTTTCCCCCAGTGCAAGTCATATAATCGCAAACCCTGGCTTAATACCTCATTCATATGACTCATGCTTCCTAGCTGGCTACCTAGGTAGATACCTAGTAGGTGGGTAGTCAAAATCGCCTGTGTCTCCGTGATATCCAGGAGGTGGGCAAATTTGGTCACTGATAAATAAATATTATTAGGACCCTGTCGAACCAAATAATTAAGACCTATCCTAGAACTGCTGCCGTGAACTGGAATAGAATCAAACACAAATGAATCTCCATTACTTGCTGCGGAGTACTCATCCTTCTAGCTATGATATTCGATGTATTCCATACATATACTAAGCTCCCATACCTGCTATTACAAGCCTGGATGGGATGGCACGTATGGCGGAAAGCCATGTGATTCGCCTACACATACATCGAATCTCGGGCTTATCCAACTCCAACATATTTTCTTAGCCCCCAAAGTCCATCTTCAACGCGATGCTTGGCTGGCCTGTGGTATTAGATCCTTTCTGTGGCCCGCCGGTCTGCCGACCAGACCGAATGACTTCTTCCATGAAGGCCTTCTGTCCTTCGCTCATTGCTGCTACGACGCCCCTGAAGCCCGCCTGGTCCGCCGAAGCCAACTCTAGCAGCCTGGCGCTTGTTTCGTGATACACCTCAACACCCTCGTTCGTGGCGCGGGAGAGAAGAGCCGGCACCACGACAGACATGGCAATCTGCGTGTGGCCACTACCGAGCGTGGCTACGTACTGTGCTAGAGTGTGCGCAACTAGCTTACGCGCACTCTCCGGGTCCTCCGGTTCCGTATCTACTACAAAAGCGACCAGGCGAGGAAGGAGATAGCGAGCAATGGATTGATCCGCAGGCGTGGGGGACGGTTGTAAGAGGAGAGACCGGACACAGTTCGCTGCGATCTTCGCCGTCTACACCGTGGTCAGCATTGTCATGGAAAATAGAGAATGTCAGGGGTACCAACCATGCGATCTGTTAGACAATCCACCACTTCGTCTAGATATTTCGAGACGAGTCGATCGCTGGCCCCAAGCCGATTACTCCCGCCGGTGAAGAGGATTGTGATTGCAAGAAGACAATTCTTGACGCACTGCAAAGAAGTGGGAGCCTCTCGTTTTTGCCCGTTTAGATAGATGGATAGGTATCGGCGTAGGCAGCCTTGTACCTGCATATCGGTCGCAGATCTCCCCTCTGGCAAGCTACGAGAACTAGACATAGTCGCCATGAACCTCTTGAATATCGGTAGAGCTTGAGGGACGATTACATCCTGGCAGGAAGGCGTCGCAAGTATAGTGGCGAAAATATGGATGATACAGGCATGCAGATCCGTCTTGATGATAGCTGGGAACACCTCGGCAGCGTCAACGATGGCGTTGAGCCCTATTCGTACGAGAAGAACAGCTTCCTCGGTCAGGTGATGGCGCACCTGCTGATGCGCCTCAGTTAAATTAGGCAATAGCCCGGAGAGCACTAGAACGATGATCCTAGTGAGCTCGAATAACTGCTCGATGTCTTCCGTCAAGTCACCGTCTTCGGGCTGCTCCCGTTTCCTCGCCGAAGGGTGAGCAACGCAGAGGGCGCGGGCAATCTCGACGATGACTCCCTGGACATCAAGACCTTCCGTCAAGACGAGGCGATCCAACAAATCCATCGTCTCGGAGAAAATAGCCTCTCGGTAGATAGCATGACCCGAAACGCTCGGGTGTAAGATCTTCTTAAGAGCCTGCAGTATCTCGAGTGTCTGTTCTTGCGTAGCTAAGGAGTCGGTTTGGCCGGACCTCGTGGCAAGCGCCTCGAAAGCAATGCCAGAGAGGACGAAGAAGAAAGCGACGGGCTCGTCACGGTAGTTGATATCAGCGGTTTTAGAATGTCCGTTAGTACCTGATGCATCGGTTTCCTTCCCGTCCAAAGCATCAAAAACAAATTCGCTGTCTTGCTCGATGAGGCTCGCAATAGCGTCGACGAGCTTCAGCCAGGAATCCTGATAGAATTTAAGGAGGGTCTCCCGGTTGAGGGCCGCGTAGATAGTATCTAAGCTACCCGACATAGACGGCGGGCCTAACGTCATCGAGATGTCCGGTTCGAACCTCAGCCGAGCGAACTCACGCAAAGAAGCGAGCCACAACGGCGTCAGGGTGCCGATATGAGGTTTCAACACATCGAGCAGGTACTTTTGCTCTGAACTAGCTACCTGAAGATCTGCCCAGGCCGAATAGACGGACATCTTGACCATCACTTGAGCGTTGGAACTGAGACCTTTGAGGTCGCCAATTCCAGCATTCTCCGTCTCCGACGAGAAGTTTTCAAGGGCAGTGACGAGCGTCTTTAGGATACGGCCCATGCGGTCGACGTCCGTCACGATGCCGGTCGAGATAAACGCGGCGCATACATTAACAGCCTCCGAGGCAAGCTCGGGAGACGAGTCCGCTGCAAAGGCGGGAGTCAAGGCCGAGCTGATTTGCGCTTGGTATTGTTCTAGGAGCATCGCCTCTTCGAAGTCGGGATCTGGTGCTTTGCCAAACACTCTCAGAACGGCGCCAATAATCTTCAGCCCCCATATTCTCAATTCCAAGACGCTGGATGTCGAAGCCGAGAAGGCCATCCGGATGACATCGGCAATCCTAGCCTGGAGGGCAGATTGTGCAGGCGACTCGCCATTTGTAGCAACGTCTTTCCCGATTAATATGAATATATCGTTGAGACAATCCATCGCGAATGTGCTGACCTGCCATCGTAGAGGTTCCATTTCGGAGTTCGAGGCCAAGTCTTTGTCGTCTTTGGCAGTTCCGGCGGCCGCAGCGAAGCCAGCAACTTCTTCATCCTGCAGGTCGATGGTAACAGTTGGTCTTTTGGCGTCGCTGCGCGCGTCTTCTTCGGTAGCTTTTGGCCGTGTCATCTTCAGTGCGTTTTGTAAGCGGAGAAGCCAAGATGCAGTTTCTGTCAGCGAGGTCTGGCGCAACCAGTTCCGGATAACATTGCGAATTCCATCATGACTAGGCGATTTGTCTAAGACGAGCCACAGTTGATCCTCGAAGCCCGGGTCTGCTGCTTCTAGTACATCGAGGGAATTCCTCTTCATTAGGTTATATAGACCATCTACCGCGACGTCGCGAAGGCTAGGGATTGAGGAGTTGAGGTACTTCTGTAGGGTTTTGACATAATCGCCGAATGCCACATATCCCGGAGCGTATAGAGATAAATGCTCTAGGCACCCTAAGCTTTCGCGCTGTACGAGGATATCTTCCTCGCTCTGAAGCTGACCAACAAGAGTGAGAATTAGTTCGCGCGACTTGGTAGAGTCTTGCAGATCCGGCCCAACAACGTTAATCAGAGAGTCGATGCAGCGTGTAATGGCGGCAATAGTCGATAGCTCTATCTCGAGGCTCATGGAGATGGCGGAGGACACTTCAGAATGGTGAGTGTCAGAGAGATAGAGTTGCGACACCATTCCCAAGGTGCCAGAGACGTATGGTGAAAATCCAAGGCCCGCGGAATCGGCAGCATCAGCCAGTGCCTCAAGAGCCCAGTAATGCACGGTGGGATGCGGATCGTTACATAGCGACATCAAAATGCCAGTGATGGTTTTAAGATGGTACCCTGCTCCCATGCCACCCACCTTCGCCTGGATAGAGCCCAAGGCCATAGCGCATCCCGCACGAGCACTGGGCTCCCGATTGCTCACGATGGTATCCACCAAGTGCTTAATCTCATGATTAGTGAACGCATTACCGCACGCATTGCAGAGACGGGCAACAGCGCCATAGCCTAGACTCCGGATATACTGGTCTGGATCGATGACAAACCCCCTAGTCATTTCTTGGAGGAGCCTTTCCACCGCTAGGTTAGTGACATTGCCAGGTGAAGATTGCGTCTCCTTGACTGCCACCTTTAAGGTCAGGAATAGAGCGCTAGCGACGTTGACATTAATCGCCGCCTTACGGCCGGGGTCGCGCTGCAAAGAACCGGCCGAGACATAAGTGGTGATCTGTTCGAGAACGCTCTCCTGCACTTTGGCTGGTGTAAGAGGGAAGACAAAAGCAAACAGCCGGATTGCCATGTTCACCACCTCGGTAGCCGGTGGATCTGGGAGGTTCATGGAGGGATCTGACTCACCCACGTAGAGCACAGCGGCGTCATGCTCCAGCGACGAGCAGATTGGCGACAGAAGGAGGTCGTCGATCATTTCATCTGGGTCAGCCTCGTCGGTCTGCGGGCCGTCGGTCGAATCATCCTTCTGCCCAGGGAGTTTCTTGACTTTGAAGCCACGAACCAGGCTGTTCACCCCAAAGCCAGAATTGTCGCCGACGTCCCAGATCGTCTCAAAAGTCCCCGCAGCGTTAGCGATAGACGCGCTGAGAGAGCTGGCTGCATAATTCTCCGGATCAGCGAACAGAGATATGACCAGAGTAAGAAGATTAGATTGTAGGAGCGCCTCGCTGCCCCCAGCTGGGCTCTGGTTTACCAACATGGTGTAGCATTGGAGAACTCGGCGCTGCACCATCATGTCCAGGTCCTGCAGTTGCAAAGCAGGAGTCAACCTTTGAGAAATATCATCAGTTGTCTTCTTCGTGGGAAGCATCCTGAGAAATACGCTAGTGTTTTGAAGCATGGTGGCAATGCGCTTCGAGACATCAACTGTCAGTAAGCGACTGTTGAACTGAAGGAACGAGAGGATAGAGCCTAATGCGCATTCTTTAACGTGGGTCAGGTAAGAGACTTCAAGGATATTGCGATGAGCAAAGTTATCTTTGGCCAATGGTTTTGGTAGAGCATTCTTCCAAAGAACGAGCAGTTGAGAGAGATGGATTTTGACAAAGTTGGGTCCTAACGACATGAGCCCTCCTAGAAGGATCCAAGCAACCTGGACCTGCGTACTCGAAACGCGAAGCTCGGACTGACCACTGGACTTGAGTAGATTCGTGGCCATGGAATAGACCCGGTTGTTGATGTCGAGGGAGCCGTGTAAAGGGCGATCTGGGCTGGCGCTGAGAGTTGCAGCTAATCCGTGGGCGAACCCGACACATCTTCTCGGGGAGTTTCGCCCGCCTCCAAGCAGAGACAGCTCTCTACTAAGGCTGTTCATACAAACAGACAAGCAGGGCAAGAGTTGCTGCGGACACGCAAGGACAAAAGCTTTCATGCAGTAGGAAGCAGATACCTGAACACTATAGCTGGGATGCTGCAGCACCTGGAGCAGTCCATCTCGGCAGGACTCGGCGAAGTTGTTCGCAGCAGATCCAAGGGACCTGATGAGCGAGGCGACTGCACCAAGTGCTGCAATCAAGGTGTGCTTTGTCGGCTCGGGCCGCTCTTTTAGTGCCTGTGGGTAATTTTTAAATATATCGTTGATGAGCACTTTGGCAGCGGTCATTTGACCCGATTCGCCCAGGATCTTACGGCCAATTACGACCTGAAGAACGGCGTCGACGATACGGCGCGAGATGAGGAGCCTATATCGATTGTTGATGATGTTCTGATGGCCAAGTAGGTCGACGGTCAAGTTCTCGACGATTTTTAGATAGTTGATTTCGACGAACTTCTCTCCTAACCGCTTCAGAACCCTTCCGTAGCAGACGCCGATGGCAGCTCTTGCTCTGTTAGTGGTGGATAGTCGAACATACTGCATAGTCAGAGTCTTGAACATGTCATTTAGAGATAGCACAAGATCATGGCTTCTTTTTCCCGGCGCTGGGCTGCCAGGTCGTGAGGGGATATCTTCGTCTTCGTCGAGCCCAACGCCCGGTTGGGTAGAAACTCTCTTACTAGCCTTGGACTTAGGTCTCTTGATCTTGGGTATCGAGCTGTGGGAGAGCGCAAGCTCGGAATGATTTTTTACCATTGCCTCGGCCAAACAGTCAGCGGCAGCATGTCTCACATGTGGAGAGCTAGAATCGATAGCTTTGAATATGGTAGACTTGAGGTTGTCGAAATCGCTCGAGTTCTCAAAGAATGGGGTATGTCTAGCCAACGACCTTAGACAGCGGCAAGCGGATATGATGATCAAGGACCCCTTATCACCGGACGTGGCATTCCGAGCCTGCTTCCAGATGTCCCTGGCGACGTTCTCATCTATACTGCCCTGGACCATGCCTACTATCTTGGCCAGAGCAACGAGCACGGCGGCACGCAAACCGGCATGGCTCTGAGACGACTTGAGTAGCTTGACGAGGGCACCGCAGGCCAATTGGTGCAAGCCAATGGCGCTATCACCAGCAGCCGCGTAGACATCGCCCAAGCAACTAACAGCAGCATGTCTGGTCCGAACTTCAGTCTCTGTCTTGGACTTTCCACTGGATATCGTAGACACCAGTTCGTTTATGGTATCAAAAAGCAACTTCCTATCTCCATTCCCAAAGACGTGGGCAAGTACCTTGCCAAGATTAATCCTGATGACCCGACTCGGGGAGGGTGCAGAAAGGTTGATGATCTGGAAGACCTCTTTCTTGAGATAGAACTGCTGGGCAGTACAGTCGTCGGCGGACAAGCCGTGGGCATGGTTGCTCAGGGCGGAGACGAAGTTCAGCAGGAAAAGGTCCTGCTGCTCGGCGGGAAGCGACTGGAGTTTCTGAAGGTCGAGTTCGGGATTGGACGTGGAGGTAGACGTAGGCGTGAAGGAAGCGCGCCGAGGGGCTGCATCTTGAGCAGCCCCGTAAGACTCTCGAGGAGAACTTGGCGCTGACATGGAAAATCATGGATATACGGGAGATCCGAGACCAAGCGCTAGGGAGAGAGAGAGAGTATTGAGGCTATCGCTTTGACGGCGATAGAAAATAGACAAGGATCGAAGTGTACATGTGTGTAGGTAATGATGAAAGTCGAAGTTTATAGGGTAGCGGAATATGTAGATGGCAACGATCTTGGAGGTACTTGAATGGAGGTACTTGATTTAGAGGGTCAGTAACCAATCACATCCAATCATTTTGTCTCTTCTAGCTCAGGTACCCTAGACTAAGCTTTAGGTAAATTTCTCTAACTAGCTTAGCTTCTAAACGAATACCTACACTTTAAAGCTTTATGACATGGGTAGGTCGCATACTTCACCTTAATCCGCGAGTAGCTCTTAATAAACTTCTCTTTTCATGCCCTAACACATAAAGATGCGCAACTCTGTCCGTTGTTTTGATATGTCAAAACTATTTTATTAGTATATACCTACGCAACATGTCCTCCCTATTCCCGTTTTATAGCCGAACTTTTGCTTCGCGGTCTATATGCGCTCAGTGTCGTCGATCCTTCGCTTCGAGCTCGGTGCTCCGTAGCGGCCACAACCGCTGGTCCAAAATCAGACATGAGAAGGGCGCGGCAGATGCGAAGAAGAATGTCCAGCGGAGCATCTTCGCCAAGAACTTGACACTCTATTCGAAACGTCCGTACCTTGCGTGAAAGCCACTCATCCTGAAGCGAGCGCTGATGGAATTTGAGATAGTCTATGGTCCGGACCCTAACCTGAACTCGCAACTGGCCACAGTAATCGCCGCCGCCAAAAGAGGTATTTGATGTCAGCACGGAAGGAGAAGGAGAACAAATATCTGACAGGAATTATCATGATAGCTGGTATGCCTAAGGCTAGCATCGACGTGGCTGTCGCGCGAGGTCAGGGCAAATCTTCCTCGGGCGCCGGACTTGAGAGCGTCACTCTCGAATTCATGATGCCGCCGTCTGTAGCCTTGATCGTCGAAGTCGAGACGGAGAACAAACAGCGCGCCTTACAGGAGCTCAGGAATCTAGTCAAGAGACACAAGGGCGTCATGACCTCGACATCCTTCCTATTTACAAGACTAGGCCGCACCACTCTAAAAAGCAAAGGGGACGACGACTTTGACGAGGTTCTGATGCAAGCGCTCGATGCTGGCGCCGATGACGTGGAACAGGACAAAAACGGCGACGTCGTGCTCTGGACGCAACCCAATACGACCCATCAAGTAGCCCAGAACTTGAGCAAGGTGCTCTCCACGGAGATTCTAAGCTCCGAAATTATATGGTCGCCGACAGCAGACAAGGTCAAGCTCGACGATGCGGAAGCGACAACTGCTATAGGCAACTTTCTGACGGCGCTACAAGAATATCCAGACGTCCAAGGGGTCTAGTGAGTATAATCTTCGTGGAGACAATCTGTGGTCCAAGCCCTTCTACAAGAACGAATTACTGACAACTGGATGTTATAGTTCAAATGCAGAAAGAGGAGCTATACCCGAAGAGATTTGGAGGGCAGTAGACGATAACCTCGACACATAATATGTAACATTTGTCGTACAATAAAACTAGACATAGACAGTTGTACAGATATAGCCATATTATACATATCGTAGAACATTTACGTCGATACGTCCCGCCTCTATGCAGAGCGGAGAGGGATAGCATAAGCCTGTGGCTCAATACTCGATCGAGCCAAGCTTAGGTCAAGAAATGCTTTGTAGGTCGACCTGCCCAGGTCGTGTAATCTCGCTTCAGTCCCTTTCGTACCCCCGAAACGCCACCGAAGTCAATGCACGTTATCATCACCGTTTTGCCAGTGCCTATGTAGAGTGAAAAATTGGTTTGGGGCCAGTGCATCCAGCCAATCCCAACTCGCCGTCAGGACCTGTCGCCGTGTTCGTCTTCGCCAGAAGGAGTCGGAGGCGGCCGGCGAGCCTCATCCTCGAGCCTCCTATCTCTAAGATGCAACCGTCGCGCGCGCAACCGCTGCAGCTCGGCGTGGATCTCGTCCCGGTCGAGGGGCACCTTGTTCGCCTGCTCGGGCTTGGGCCAGAAATCGGGGACGGAGAAGCGCTCATCGAGGTTGGTACCGAAATAGTACATGATGCCGATCGGGAACATGACGTACATGCCAAACTGTCTACGGTGAGTACCTATATTACGAAGAGTAGGGCGAAGAAGGGGGGGGGGGGGCCTACTCACCTTGAAGACTTCTAGGTTTAGGCCGCCCATTGTGACATGCGCATAGGTTTGAATAAGACAGGACAGCTTGGACACTCGTAGCGAGGTCTGAGGGACGAGATATGATGATCACATATATGACCAAGACCAAGTTGTAGGTGGGTTGTAGAAGTTGACAGTTCAAGGTTGCCAATGGAACTTGAAGCTTTGAATTTCTATCTAAGATAATTATAATTATAAAGTTATCTACTTGTAATTTGATTGGTTCATATTAAGAGCTTACCTACTTAGGTAATAGGTGGTCCCAGTCGAGTTCCCGAGTTCCCGTCTCCAGCTCTCGGCGGATCCATTCTATGCCCCCCCCCCCTTAATTACCCCTATTGATCTGATACAAGACGTACGAAGTAATTCGAAACTATGCATTGTAAATGTTGAACTCTTACCTATATCTTTCATTGAATCGAAGGGGAAAATAGGAAAATCACTTGACAGGTTTCGGGATCGATATCATTATTAGACTGGTATTCAGGGTGAAAATATTATATTTATAACTTCTCTCATCGTCTCGTAGGACGCCCGCAGCTCTTGGTAACTCTCCAAGCTGCTAGTCCTCGCCTACCGATAACCCTCTTCAAAGTAGGCCAAAACCCGTCCTCCGCCCAATCCAGGTCATCCAGATTCAAATGCTTGCTATGTCTCCAAACTTCCCGAAACCTGAGCCCGTCTAGGCCCTTATTATCTAGATAAGGATCCAGCCACGTCGTCGAGAGCGGCGCGATCAAATACGTCCCGTTCGACTCCTTGAGGTATTCGAAGTTCCTCCGATCGGCCGGCGTGTCGCAGGTCGCTATCCTCTCCAACTCCTCTAGCAATCTACTTCCTTCCATACCCGCCACATCTTGAGTGCGCAGGACTGCGTTCTTGCCATTGAGAAGCCATATGGGTGGCATATAGGTTTTCCACCATATAGCCTGCGTTGCATCTGGCTGGTTGCTCATGAACACTTGGGCCGGTACAATACCGCCCTGGTGATACACCCCCATGAGCAAGCCGAGCATCCCGTTGAAGCACACCCACGCGCCAACCCAAATTTTCATGTACGTGGTGTTCTTGGGTAGCTGAACGGACGAGAGTAAGAGAGGTATAGTGGGGAGCAAGAATCGGGCCTCTTGGTGTTGAAATATAGATAGGACGAAAACTCCTGATATTGCTGAATAGAGTCGGAGAGACAGATGCGGTTGCGTGAATAAAAGGGCAACAGCAGGTCCTATAAGCAACGGGAGGTTGACTAGGATATGCTGATACCAGGGGTGCAATCCGTGCTCTGCCAGATTGGAGGGCGAGAGGTTGTACTGTAGGTTATTTAAAGGCGTGATGACCGGATGACGGTAGAGATCCGACCAGGAAATGGAGTGTGATGTGTAAAATGATGTGTCGAGGGAGATGGCAATTAAGACTGTTAAGAGTCCAGACGCTGCCATCACGATGAAGGACAAAGGTCTTAGAAAGCAACAGTTAACAACGTGACACCCAAGGGAGAGGAAGGTCACACATACCTATTTATAAAATGGGGTATCAATCGAAGTCCAGGAATAAGCAAGAATGCAGGGAAAGTTATCCTATTGAAAACGCCAAAGACAGCTACAATTCCGAGCACTGTCGAAGCTGCAAGTGAAGAAGTCTGCTACGCTTACTGGTTAGTCTACAGATCCAGACAACGGGGAAGCCTTAGGTGTATAACCTACCGAGCTCTCGAGAATGCGCTCAATAAGCACCAGGCACCATGCGACAACAAGAGTCTCGATCGAGTTGGAGAAAGTATGCGTCTGAAATGTCCAGGTCACGTACGAAGACGCTACTAACAGGACGGCAACGCGGCGATGACGCGGCGACTGGACGAGCTCATGAATCGCCCAGTCCTCCAACACAAAACTAACGACGAACATCAGAACGCGCAACGTCCAGAACACCGCGATCGGCGGTATCTCCCCATCATTCCCATTACCGATCCACAGCCACCTCAACAAGAGCATAGGTAGCCCGTAAACCGGCCATAGCGGAAAGACGCTGCGTATAGGATGGTCGCTCGTAAATTCCCAGGTAAGTCGGACAGGATAGCTGAAGATCTGACCTGCAAGTACACACACATCGGTCAGTCCGTACGTCTCTGCGGGTGGGAGGTGCGTCCATAACTTACCAGCAATAACCTCGGGACCCTGGAAGTTCTCGTCCGGGTGAAGATAGCTCGGCGAGAGGGCAAACCACAGCCGTACCAAGACCAGAAGCAGATAGGTACGCCGCCACATGATTCTACCTAAGCGGATACATCTAAGAAGTCGTATGCGATGGAGATCGTCGCAGGTGAGGTACAGTTAACAGTGGCAGATTGTGGGTTGCGGGCGCGTTCGCGATCGCGTCGCAGGGTCACGTTCGTAGGCGCAGTCTCGGTGGCGCAATCGCAAGTTGTCAGGTCGTAGTCGCGAGAAATTAGTTTGATAAGGGCAACTAGTCAGTCAAGTCTTAGGTATTCACGCAAGTTCTCCATAGAATCGGTCAGGATTTGACATGGTAACAATAGGACAGAACAGACAATGGCAAGCATTGGAGTAGCAACGACAAAAAGAGGGATAAAGAGAATAACAAGTTAGATTGTGTTGCGGCGTCGATAAAGAGCGAAGAATGAAAATGTCAAAGGCCGAATATAGCAATAACAACAATAGTATAAATTACAAAGCTACCCAACAAGGTAGGGGCGCGAGGTAAGATGACACGGGTCACGAAATAAGATCACGGCACATGGTCAGCGTTTTCCCAGCCTGTCGGGCTTTCCTCATGCGTGATCTCTTAACCCTGATAGGGCTCTTATCGTAGGCGTGCATGGTTACTAGCTTCGTACGGAGGAACCTAATCCTAATAGTGTGCAGGGATCCTAGTTACCGTTTAAAGACAGGAATTACGCGCATGGATGGGAAAGGGACTATCAAATCTTATTAACTGGGTCAATCTATCGATATTACCCACAATAAGGCTGATAGGTACTATGAAGCTCGAGAGTTACACCACACTCACTAACATCTTTATAGTACCCAGATATATGATATACTATAGCACTTAGACGTATTAACCTACCTATCTAACACAGAAGGCACTTTATAAATTCTACATTCTCGAATCTTAGAATGTAGGACAGGTATGGAGATATCCAGAGAAATCAGCATCAAGAATGGATGCCCCTCGACAAGCTCACCTCTAACCACTTACACCATGAAGGTATAATGCATTATGTGTACTATCTATTCGTAACTTACAACCCCGGGCCGGAATTCTAAGTAGAGAAGACTTATCAAATTGTGTCACCAATCTGGTTCCGGGACTTGATAGCTCTTATTGTGGAAGTCGAGAACTCGTAATTCAAGCCGTCCATCTTCCAATATAGGACAAATCCCCATCATCCACAACCGATCCAGTAAAGCAGACCGCCAAACGCCAGGTTGATGACAAGATGCTGACCCAAACTCCAAGCCATAGTATATAGATATTTTGGTGAGAACACCGTCCAGATGAACAGGTGCGTCCTCAGGGCCGTACAAGCAACCATCACAAATCCTAAAGTGACCGTCACAAACACCGTCAATATTGACGCGTGTTGCTTATACGCACTGCCGTGCATGTGGGTATTCGAGCGCCTACTCTTGAGTAGTAGCAAATTCGAAGCCGACGTCCACCACACCGGAGCAGCCCAGTTACTTAGGAACGTTAGGACTCCCACGGCAACGATGTTAAACCCACTGACACCGTTGTACGCGTTTGAGAGGTCTACGCCTGAAATCGCATTGGAACCCCCCATTGCGAAGAAAGAAGAAAACTGAAGGAGTAGCGAGGATATCGTGACCTCGGCTGCCCCCAAATCAAGCCTGCTCAAGCACCAGAAAATGGCTTGGAACAGCAAGAAGAGTGGCACGTTGGTCACTCGGGATTGCGTCAATGCAAAGAGGGTATACAAATGATGCAGAGTTCGCATGGCTACGCAGACGTCAGCAAGCACTACCCGTTCGCTCATATAACATAATACTCACCGTCCCCTATAGAAGCCCTCGCCCCTGGTATTACTAGGTTGTACAAGGGGTATATCGAGGTAAGCCCGAGGCCCAGGAAGACAGCTCGTGCCCGATTGACGAGAGACGGCCCGTCAAACACATCCACAAGTGTCTTTGCGAATCCAACAATCAGCTCGGGGGCATCTTCATTGGTGAAAGCGAGCTTGAAAGATACCGCAGATGTCACGAGCCCCGCAATCAGGGAGCCCGAGATAGCAGTCGGAATACTTCGGAGGCAATTAAACAGCTGTAGGAAAACCATCGAATATGTCGCAATGACCAGACACCAGAGTAACGGTGGGTTCGATGCCACAAAAGTAGTGACAATGTCGGGCTCACCCGCGAACTTCTGCCCAGTCTGGTTCCATCCTCGAATCAGCCTCATAGCGCCAAGCGCAATCAACCCCCTGATGAAGGATCTGTGTCTCGCCTTCGGAATCCTGCTCTCAGGTCAGTTCTGTAATGCGACTGCAGGAATCGCTATCCCTTACGATCTAATAGCAAGGTAAAGGAGCCATGCAGAAGTAGCCCAGTACCAAAAGTGCTGTTCTTCCTCGACATAGCTACTAGCGAACATCATTATACCGTAGAGCACAGTGATCAGCGCGAATGGTACCAAGCTGGCAGCCCCCATGGCAGTTGAGATCGCTACGGCGTATACTGCCGCGACTGAGGCCACTGTCGCAGCCAGTTCACCGTAGGCTAGCATAGGCATATCGTAATTGCTAGCCATGCTGCTCATTAAGGTCTGCGTCTTAGACAACCACTGGTATGCGTCAGTACATCTTTTCCACTCGCCAGACAAAGCCTTCATCTCGCACCTTTGACACGTCCATAATCCAGCCGTCATCCAGATCTCCTCCCGACGACTTTCCAGCCATATCACCAATTCCTTGCCATTCACAGGTCAATTCTTCGGCCAGCGAACCAGGGCGAGAGCAGTCTATGCTATGCTGTTTGCCTACCGACGACGAGGCGCTGTATGTTGCAGCGACAATATCGAGAATCTGTCTTGCATTGCGCATAAGAATTTGGAGCTTGTCGTGTTCTTATAAGAGTTAGCAGGCATCTCGCTAATTACGAAAAGATTCACTTGCTCTCTGGCCAAAAGGGTAGAAACTCCAACATGAAGGACCCCAGACTATTCTTGGGTATCGGAAACCCAAGTAAGGCGGCAAGGGTCGGGGCAAGGTCTGATTGCTCTACGACGCCATAGTACTGGAAGTCCTCGGCAAAGTCTGCCGGGACTTTGACGGGCTTGGAGATGGACTTCAGCTTAGGCGACACGAATGCCAGAGCAGGCGAAGTCTCTCCGGGAGAGGAGGCCCCATGGTTACCAGCGTCGTTCATACCATGGTCCCCGCAGAACACTAGCAAGGTCGACTGGAGATGCGGCTGCGTTTCCATTGCCTCATAAATGATGCGAACAATGCCATCCATCTCGCGCTGCTTCGGAACCATGTTTGGGCCTCGAGGGCCAGTCTTGTGACCGATATGGTCGAGACCGAGGTAATGGAGGACCATCGTATTCCAGTCATCATTGCGTAGCTCGTCGGAGATGTGCCTCGTCACGTTGTTGTCGACTTCTGTGAAGTCGGAGACGAAGAAGCTGGAAGTGCCATCCGCTCGGTCAAATACCCCAGGAAATAACTTCAGCCATGTGTCGTCGCCGTACATTACCAGCTTTCCGGCCTTCTTCGCCTTCATCTGAGCAAGCCAAGTGTCCTGAACAGCAAGGGTAGACGACGTGTCGGCTTCGTCGAAGTTCAAGATGGCGTCAAGGAAAGAAGGAGTTGAACCAGTAGTGATGGCCTTGATTCGAGGCATCGTGATGGTGGGCGAAGTGGCATGGGCGGTAAAGGGGACGGCAACGCCGTCAGCAATCAGCCTAGATGCTCGGTGTCAGCGAAGCAAGAGTCCGCGTCTCGTTTTACAATCTCCTAACCTTTGCGTGAATTCGAAGCCCGAGCCATCTAGATATACGAAATCGCTAAGGCAGGCTGGTCAGTCGGATGGGCGCACAGCGTCGGATGCTAGTTTGCGCTTAGGAGACGAACCTGCGCAGAGCGTCGATAACCATAAAGATCAGGCGATCAAAGGGCGCTTCAGGTGGCGGCCCATATTGGAGAGGTTGGTACTCAGCTAGACCAGGCAGGAAAGGTTTATAGGGGAAAAAACCGAGGGCAAAGACGACGATGGCGACGGGTATAAGCAGGTTAGCTGCGACAAGAAGGACAGTCGAGACGGGGAAGACATGGCGACGGTGCATGTCCAAAGGTTAGTTTGAGAGACGATATCAATTACGGTCGGGAGGGAATTCTAATATCCTTTCACTATGTTCCATTGTCTAAGATAAAAGCAATAATCGCGTGAAGATGTTAATTCTGTATGAGTCCAAGCGTGTTTCGCGATATAGTTGAAATTAGCGGCCCACAGTAGAACTTTCCAAGCTGACGGGCGAGCGATGGCACCTAAGCAAGTGGGTCTTCAGGGGTCAAGGTATACTACCCCTACACCAGGTATCCATGTATGTACATATGTAGTAGGGGGTGGAGCCGATCAGCCCCGCGTTCCCGTCGATTATATCCGATCGTATCTTCAACCTTCCATCATCGCATCTTGTTGAACGTACCTAGATAAAACATCGTAAATATAACATCACAATCTCTGACCTAACGGTGTCATGGCAACTGGCGACTCGTCCGATTCTAATAATATTTTCGTCCGGTTCAAGAATCGTGTCGACAATAATATTCAACGTTTCCAGACTGTCTGGGGATCGCTATTGACCATTGGGACGCAAGACAAGAAGGAGTTGCCAGTCAGCAACACTGATCCAGATTTCGGTGCTTCTGTATATGAATTCAAACCGACGGTCCTATTTTTGAAACGCCCCAATCCGGAGAAAGGGACCGTCAGTGCAGAGGATGTCCTTACCTGGGCCATTTACAACCCGTATTCTCCTTCAAATCTTCAATATATACGGCAACCCTACCCTAATGATGCTCCCCGTGACTACCCAGACTGCTTTACATTCCGAGACGCATTCGAGGATCTCCTGGCAGTAAACTCCGGGCAGCAGCTCTCTGACCTGCGGAAACTCATCTTCGCGAAACACTTCGAACACGTACGACACTTCCCCTGGGGCTTGACCGTCGAAGACTGGGTCATTAATCTTGGACGACGAGACCTCTGGAGTGCCTTCTTCCCCCTCTCCTCGTCCACCAAACAAAAATTATCCTACCGTCTACACATACCCCTGAATATAGGGGGCCATATCGATTTCGCGACATTCCGTCGACCGCAGGGGTTGCTAAACCCAAGTGATCCCTTCTGGAATTATAGTCGGAGTCGGGACTTCCATCTTGAGAGACACTCCTTGTGGAGACGACGCAATGAAGAGTCATCGGATTCCACCACCGGGACTACTGATCGGGAAGCCCTCTCCGATGCCGACTTATACGCGGCCACCCAGTCCGACTTTTCTACACCTTTCCGGGCAAGAATAGACGCTGCTCGTGGGGAACTAAATGCCAAAACTGAATCAACTCGGAATACTGGTTCCCCCGGTTCCGAAGACGCGTCAGTTTCCCAGACGGTTGAAAGTCCAGATGGGGGCAAGATCCTAATAACAGTCCGACAACGCACCCTCGGCGGCGGGACCGAAGCCACAACTACGACACGGCGACTTAATGACCAGGGCTACTTAGTAGCTTATAGAGAAGAGACCACGAGAACATGGGTTGGGAGACTCTATAATAACGACGGAGAGGGGACAGCCTCAGATGACGAAGCAGATACGAAGTCAACTGCGCCGAGGGATGGGAAATCTAGTGGTTGGTTTTGGACAAGATGATGTAAATAAACTGTGCTGGGTTGTCATTCACTTTTGTTCTAAGCAGTCCATATACTGGGGTATTCTCATGCAAGTTCTTCAAGCAACACGGCACGCACACTATACGCGTACTCTCAGCCCATCAGCAATGAAAACAATCATTGGAAACCATACCAGGGATAAAATTATCTATCAGTTCTGTAATTCCTAAGAAACGCCCTCTGTTCTTGTACCGTACACCGAAGTCATGGTAATTATTTGATAAGTATACTTCGACGGGTTTGGGCCTTCTTCTTCCTCATCATCCTTTTCCTCCCGATTATCGTCTGTTGTAGAGCATCCCGAGACGAACCTCCTTGGCCCTCGGTAGTGTCGGTAGTTTCGCCGCCTGCCTTTTCTTTCTCCCGCTTCTGCCGTTTACCTTTTGATACGGAGAAGTCCTTGCCTTTCGTCCCGTAACTAGATTCCTTCCCGCTCGCAGTATCTACCACTGAACTCGTTGCGCCCTGACCGTCGGGGCGTTGACCACCTCGCATTCGCTGTTTCGTCTGCAAGTCCTTGCGCCTCGCTACCACCTGCGCGTTTTCGATAGCAAATTCAACGATTAGCCGCTGCGTCTTACCAGTCGCGCTCTTCAGCGCGTGCCCATTCAGCCATCGAAGGCCCATGAGTGCCCATCGGTGCGAAGAATACTCAATGAACCCATAGCCTCGGCTCTTGCCGGCGCCGTCCGCTTCAGGCACCTTCGATCCCTCCGTGTTCTCAAATACGATCTTGGCCTGTTTGACTATACCCTTCCCCTTCTCTCTGCGCCGCCGTTCGGCCTCCCGATCCTCTTCACCGCCTCGAGCGTTCTCCTCTTTGGAAAGCGGCTGTCTTCGCCCTTCCTTGACATCCTTAGCGAAGCCAACGACGGCTTCGCGGGCCAAAGCCTTGAGCCCCTTCGAATCCGTGTCGCGGGGAATATTGCGAATTGCCAAGCGAGTAAGGCTCAGGTGCAGGCTAGGGTTGCTTTGAATGAGCTTTTTCCGTTGAGCGGCACTCTGCTCGCGAATCTTAACGTCGGACGGGGCTAGCAGGGCGTATAGGGGAGAATCCCTAGCAATAGTACCTTCAGGTAGCAAATACAATCGACGTTTATCCTGAACCTTGCCTTGCCGTGCGGTGGCCCCAGTCTCCGCGAGACGGGTCGCCTCGTCTTTGCTTACTGCCTGTGAGATCTGGAGGATGCGGCCGTCGATGGTAAACTTTCCACTCTCGTCCGCCATCTCGTTTTGCAGGATGGATTTCTTATTCATCGCCGCAGATTGCTGAGCTCGGGGCGCACCTCTTAGACACGCTCTGGAATCGTCCTCGCTGACAAAGCAGACGAAACCCGTACCAGCCGGTCGATCAGTCGCTCTATCCATCACTATACGGGCGTATCGTACTCGTCCAAATTGCTCGAAGTGAGACTTAAGTTCCGCATCTGTGGTCGTAAATGGTAGGTTGCGAATGAAAAGAGTTGATTTGTTATCTGTCATAACAGGCTTCTTCGAGGGGGGTTCGCTGTCTAACGCAGCGTCGTCGTCCGCCTCCTCCTCTCCCTCTTGCGATCCGATCTCATCCGGGCCGGCATCGCTATCTTCCTCCTCGAGATTATCCATATGATTTTTCATAAAGTTTCTCAAATCTTCGTCTGCATCCTCGTCCTCCTCATTCTCTTCGTCTTCTTTCTCGCGGTTATCCTCATGCACTTCGCTCGGATTCGCTTCGTCGTCTTCGGACATCCCGCGCTTTTCTGCAGGCTCAGAATCGTCACTCGCAACGCCATCCTTTGGTTGGCGCTGCTTCTGATGTTCCCATGTCTGCTTGTCAACAGCCCAGTCGACAGCAAGAGTTCTGCCGTCGACCGTCTTCCCGTTGACAGCGTCCATAGCTCGGTCGGCATTCTTACGGCCACGCATGGTGATAAAGCCAAATCCAGACAGTTTGCCTTTGGAATTTGGAAGGTCGGCATATTTAACCTTGCCAAAACTTTGGAACAAGGCTGCTAGCTGCTCGGGCTTCTTGATACTCCAGGGCAAGTTCCGCACGATCAATTTAGGTGCTTTGCGAGCCTCGGTCAGCATTGCCTGCCTCTCGGCTTTCCTCACAGCAACGTCGGCAGACTCGGAAGCTGATTGGCGATGTCTAGGCTCTGCGACCTCTATTACCAGCGGGCGGCCATCGAGCTTCTGCTTATCAAGCTTTTTCTTGGCCTCCTTAGCATCGTCGGCATCGGTGAAAGTAACAAAGCCATAGCCGCGAGACTGCTTGGTCTGAGGATCAAGAATGACCGTGGCGTGTTTCACTGGGAAGTGCTGGGAAAAGAATTCGGTCAAGGTCTCGGCGGTAGCTGAGGGAGCAAGCGATCGTATAAAGAGTGACCTGCTCTCTTCGACTCGAGCTTTCTTGGCGGGCGGCTCGATGGTGGACTCGATATCTTTCGAGGGCGCATTGGAGTCCACGCTCTGCACCCTAGCTCTTTTTAGATCACTCCTCTTACCCATTTTGCCTAGAAGACCCAAAACTGGCTAGGTCTAGTCAATACACACTTGGGATCTCGGTGAGGTTGATGCTGGTGTGAATGTGGTAAAGGAAAGAAAAGTGACACTAAAGTTCAGGGAAGGGGAAAAAAAAGGTACAGATAAGACCATTATCGATAAGTGCAAGGTTATCGTTATCGATATATTACAACGTGGAAGGACATGGGGCAAAGGCGCGGGGCGTGAGGCGTGGGGCGTGCAGCTGTTGTCCTAGCAGCCGATTCGGTTTATTGATTTAGCTACCCCTTTTAGGAAACAACACGAACCAAGTCGCGGCGCAAACCCAAACATCAAATCCTGGCGGGTGACATTACATACCACCACACCACCGATACCTACTTGATAGAAGCTTGTCCTCTCGCATTTATTTGCTTGTCTTGATCGAGTATATACCGGGCGCATATTGCTCAAGACGCTACAAGAAGTAGTTAATCAGAAACAAGAATATCCTATCCAATATGCCTGCTCGAGTATCTACGAGGTCGACGCGTACCTCTGCCGCTGTATCCCATAAAGCGTCCAGCGCAACCCTCAACTCACGCGCCTCTGCTGCATCCCGTGTGTCGTCGTCCAATATCGACATCCCCGAAGAAGCGCCAGATAATCAACTGCGGACACAGATATGCGCCATCTTTCGCGATGCGCAGAAGACCACCGCCACCCATCGGAAATTGGTCGTCAACCTCCGCAAGATCCACGAAGCTTGCTGTTACGAACCCGCGCGTCCCAACAAGACTACTACCACAGAGTTCCATGAATCCGACTTCAACAACGAGTTTTCTCGATGCGTTCTCCGCGTCATGCCCGTGAAGAAGAGTGAGGGCGCCGGAGAGAAGATCATCCGCTTCGTTGGCTTGTTCCTGCGCCACGCCAACGATAAAGACAACGAGCTGCTAGGCGAGGAAGATGTCGATGCTAGTACCATGCCCGAGACTCCGAGCACTCGTCTGACTACCCAAGTCATGGAGGCCATCTTGCCCTTGCTCACCGCTAAGGACAAGTTCGTCAGATACAGAGCAACGCAGCTGATATCTCACGTCATCAACTCCTTAGATGCAATCGATGATGACTTATTCCAGAAGCTGCGTCACGGCCTCCTGAAGAGGATACGCGACAAAGAGGCCATGGTCCGTTCACAAGCCGTGCTCGGCCTCGGCAGATTAGCCGGGAACCAGGTCGAGGGAATGGTCAATTCGGATGACAGTGATGACGATGCCGAGACAGGTCTGCTCGAGAAGCTCCTCGATGTTCTGCAGAACGACCCGAGCGCTGACGTGCGCCGTTCGCTTCTCGTCAATCTGCCTATCCTGCCAAACACTCTTCCGTACCTCTTGGAAAGGGCAAGAGATCAGGATCCAGGCACCCGCCGCGCGGTCTACTCCAGACTGCTACCCGCGCTCGGTGACTTTCGACATCTCTCCCTTTCGATGCGAGAGAAGTTGCTTCGATGGGGGCTGCGGGATAGGGATGATAATGTCCGAAAGGCTGCTGGCCGCTTGTTCCGCGAGCGGTGGATCGAGGACTGCGCCGGCATCAACCAGCCCGAAGATGGCGAAAACCCGGCTGCACCAGCTCCTCCAAGCATGGATGGGCTCCTGGAGCTCCTTGAGCGTATAGACATTGTCAACTCCGGCGTCGAAAATGGCGTTGCGCTAGAAGCCATGAAGGGCTTCTGGGAAGGGAGGCCAGATTATAGAGACGCTGTAGCGTTTGACGACAGTTTTTGGGAGACGCTCAGCGCCGAGTCGGTCTTCATTGCACGGAGCTTCAACCACTTCTGTCGAACCGAAGGGAACGGGAAATACGAATCCCTAGTCGAGGAGAAGCTACCCGAAGTCACCAAGTTGGCGTTCTTCCTCGAGCGTTACCTGAACGTGCTCATCGAGGCTATTAGAAGAGTTAACCGCCGGGACAACGTGGACGAGGACGAGGAAGAGGATACGGTGGAGCAGGAGTTTATCGTTGAGCAACTGCTGCATATCATCCTCACTTTGGACTACTCGGACGAAGTTGGCCGCCGTAAGATGTTCGCGCTGCTGCGGCAGTCATTGTCCATCCCAGAGCTACCCGATGAGGTTACCAAGCTAACCATCGAGGTGCTCCGGGATATATGCGCCCCTGACACGGCCGGCGAGAAGGAGTTCTGCAGCGTCGTCCTCGAAGCCGTGGCGGATGTCCACGACACCATCGTCGATGAGTCCGTAGTTGGCGACGGCGAAGAGAGCTTCCACTCAGCTCGGTCCGAAGTCAGTGGCGACAGCACTCCCACGAAGAGCGGGAAGCACGGCGCGGACGATAGCTTGAGTGAGGAGGAAGCTCGAGAGAAAGCAATTAAGGAGATCATGATCAACATGAAATGCCTGCACATCGTCCAATGCATGCTCTCCAACGTTGAGGGGACGCTGCAACAAAATGATCACCTGGTATCGATGCTGAACAACCTTGTTGTTCCCGCGGTCCGTAGCCACGAAGCCCCCGTTCGGGAACGGGGTTTAGTCTGCTTGGGACTTTGCTCGCTGCTCGACCGACCGCTTGCCGAAGAGAATCTCACCCTCTTCATGCATTTCTTCAGCAAAGGTCACTCGGCCCTGCAAATCACCGCTCTCCAGATTCTCACCGATATTCTAAACGTCCACGGGGCGCAACTCCTCTCGGCAAACCCGGCACTGGTGAAAGTGTACATTCGGGCACTCCGATCCGGTTCCAAGAACCCAGAAGTTCAAGGCGCGGCGACTGTGGCAGTCTGCAAGTTGCTACTAGGCCGTGTGGTTACTGACCACGATACCTCAGCAGAGTTGCTTAAGACGCTCATAGTTGCCTATTTCGATCCTTCGACCGCGGGGAACCAGAGTGTCAGGCAGGCTCTCAACTACTTCCTGCCAGTGTTCTGCTTCTCGAGAGCGGAGAATCAGGAACTCATGGGGGCTGTGGCAATCGACGCCCTACATTCTCTCTACAATGTCAGGGAGGGCCTTGATGACGATGATGTGGACGTCGACGACGAGATGGCCAGCCTCGGCACTATCGGCGCTTGTCTAATCGACTGGACGGATCCTCGAAAGTGCTACACACCCGGTATTCCTATGGACGCAGACAAGAAGAACGTGAACGGAGACGTCCACCTAGACCTGGCGAGGGATATTCTTGACAAGCTGAGCAGTAATTTTAGTAGTAAGTTCTCTATCGTGATTTTATACCACCAACCTTGTTAACAATAGCACAGAGGAAGAGAAGAAGGTCATCGCGCCTCTCCTTGGAAAACTGTACGTCTCCCCGGCCTCTTCCGAGGACAAGATCCGCAGCCTATATGAAGACGTATCTGCGGCGGTCGAAGAGAACCTCCTGTCGGACGCTACAAGTAGGAACTCCCTATACAAGATCCACGTGAGCTTGGGCAAAATCGTGAACCAGCTCGGGGAGCAGGATAAGATGTCCAGACGGAGCGTCAGCAGAGCTGTTTCTCTTGCTTTAGACGATAAGACGATCACGGAAGATGCTACTGTCATACCAGAGCCACAGATTAAGGAGGAGCCAGAGGATGTCGCTGAAGACGACGTTGACAACTCCGGTACGATCCGTCAGAGTGAGGGCGATTCACTAGTGGATGACTTGTTGACGGATAATGAGGCGTGATGGGCATGACTTGGGATACCTCGGAGTTCTGATTCGGATTTGTAATAAGCGGACGTCACATTTTCCTTGATTCACTAGTAGTCACTCGGCATGATTTCCTATAGCATTGAAATGCCAATGGCTAGTAAGGGCAGAGAACATGGCCTAGTCTCTACAACTCAGATACTCACCCTCAGTCGAGACACTGAGATAGGCACTAGACCCTATGCCAATTCGCGGCTCACGGTTGAAGAAACACACTAACGGTCTTGTATGAAGTTCGTGAATTCATTCCGCATCGGTATATTCTCAATTCAGTCACAACGAAGTGTATCGGAGCCCTAAAGGCTCGACGCACACCTACCCATGACCCTCTCATCCCCCCCTTTTCCCGTTCTAAACAGTCAATCATTAATTGGGGAGGTCATCCAGTCTCGCGCAATACTAAAACCTGCGGTCGGGTATCGTAATCCACCAAGCATTTACTGCCATACGCTTAGCATGGTGAATATCAAGATGTTATGTTGTACGAAATGAATTCGGTGACTTGATCGAGCGCGAAGAGGTCAATACTCCGCTTTGAAGTACTAGGCGCAGTCGAGATAGTGAGATTGCCGATATCGCACCAGTTGTTTACGGGCTATAGACATGTGAGCAGAGCGGCAAGACGAAAACAGGGTCCAAAAATACTTACCAGGCAACTGAGATATTTACACCAGCTGCAGTTGTTCTGGTTGGCGTAGAAGTTCTTAAGCAGGACGATGAAGACGACAATGACGAGGATGAGGAATCCGGCACGGACAAGCCACCATGCCCACCACAGAGGCTTGCGGCCCTTGAAGAAGCCGACGGGGTTTCTGTAGAAAGAAGGGAATGCCACGCTCGTGATGCCACCGTTCACGCTAGAATACGAAGGCCCGCCAAAATGATCCTCGCCGATCCTACGGCGCAGAGCATTTGGCGAATGGAGAACGCAGATTCCGAGGCACAAGCCGACGATAAAGCCGCCGATGTGGGAGAAATTGTCAAGACCGGGTAGGAGACCGAGGGCGAACGATATCACGATCTCGATGATGATGAAAATCAGCTCCCTGCCGGGATTGCGTCTCTCGCCCCACGAGTAGAGAAGATCGAGGAGGGTTAGAGCAATGATTCCGAACAAGGATCCCGAGGCTCCAGTAGACGAGATTCCAGGGGCGGCATAGTTACCTCCCATGACGAAACCAAAGATACCGGCGCTCATGTAGACGAGGAAGAATCGAGTTGATCCGATAGCTCTTTCAATCTCCTTCCCCATAGTGAGCTGCAGCAGCAGGTTGAAGCCGATGTGGATGATACCGGCATGCATAAAGATGGGAATTATGAAGCGGAACCACTGATTGGGTTCCGGACTCTGGTTAAGCCCGTTCACGGGATCCCACTCGGGGTTGGGGACGCCACTAAAACCGCACAGCTCCGAGAGGGAACACTTATTCGAGTCGCTATTCGGGTCAAGCGTAGTGGTGTTGGGACAGGGCCATCCGAAGCCCGGCTCGGCACCGGCAAGGGCTTGGTAGTTCTGCACGCCGTCGACATTCTTCATGCACGGAACAAACCTCGAGCCCATGTTGATGAGTACCTGTTGAGAAGGACCTATCATGGGGTTGAACTGGGGCTGGGTCTGGATGGGGCTGCCGGTGAGCTGAGCGGCCTTGACCAGCTCGCCAATGAAGACGCCGATCTGGATGAGGGAAAATAGATAGACCACGATGGGTATCCTCCTCTTCTCGGACCCTAGCATGCCCAGCTCTCCAAAGCGCAGTAGGCCGCGCTTGGCCGGGCCTTGCTGGGGTCCAGCCTCCGGGTCGGCCGTGTCGTAGACGTGGTCGTTCGAATCGGCAGCAAAGCCAAGCGGCTTCGTATTCTGCTGGCGCAGAGGGATATCATCGGTTCCTATCGGCGAGACATCGCCAGGTGCGGCACCGTGATACCGGGTGTCGTAGGCAAAGCTCTGCTGGCTGGTATTCATGGAGGAATCGGGGGTTGGTTGGGAGTGCGAGTTAGTAGGATAGACGTGGTCGTCGAAGACGGTCTCGAACGGAGATGCGGTGGAAGCGCCAGGGCGGTCTTGGTGTTGTGGCTGCGAGGTGTAGGAGGGCGGGTATGTGGAAGTCAAGGATGGCTCGTAGGTGTGGTGAGGTCGCGACGAGTCGTTGTAGTATTCGTTGGCAGCCATGGTTACTCTCTTCTAGGGGGCCGTATTGTGTACTCGCGTACGATGAGAGGATAGAAAAGACGTGGCCAGCACTAGTATCGTTCTTCTCTTGTCTCTGTTCCCTTGTTTTCCCCCTCCTGCTGATATCCGATACCAACCCTTTCCTTTGCCCTATTCCAGAGCCGAACACCCTCGATTAACAATGACAAACAATCTAATGCAGCGAATCGGACGGAGAATTCGGCAAACGATCGAAACGAATGTGGGCGAGACAAGGCCAATCGACGTAACGAATGCTATTGAGAGGGTTTGCCGTCTGGTCGGGTTGATATTGATGATGTTGTTTTTTAATCTTTTCGATAAGAAAGAAGGAAAAGATCAAAGTAAAAGAGGAAAAAGGAAACGACGAGATTGTTTTGCTTTTGGCAGATCCTTTTTGGCGGCGGCTTCGTGTTTTGTTTGATTTATTAGGTAATGAGGCAGGACACACACAGCCAGACTTCCCCCAGTGAGACTGCCAGATGCAAGCGCTGTCGTCACGTATGCAAGTTCAAACCATAAGCCCAGATGAGCTGTACAGCGCATGTACCTCGGTGGAGAGCAAGCAACCAGTGCGGGCATCGGAAGGTACATGTAGAGTACCCACTAGATTGCGTGTCTATGACCCACATGTGCTGTTGGTAGCTGCCACAAGGGGCTGTGCTGTATTTTAGGGGTATCCGTTTAGCGCCTTTCGCCTTCCTAGGGACTCACTTGCACGAGGCTTGTTATGTGGGCCTATGCCTAAGGTTTGACCATGCTAATTTTGGAATCTTCAACGCCTTCAATGCCACACCAACTTACGTATATAATCAGGGTTTCTACCTATTTCTAGTTGTTTTACCTTTGGTTCAATAGCTTCTAATACAACAACAACCTTTACCCCCATAATATTACTACACCACATATACCCGAATGCAGTAGGTACCTACCTCGGCATTCACCTACACTAGGGATATACCCAAGGATATCTTACACAATATACGCAGAACATTTACATAAACGTAGGTATCGACTAGGTAAAACAATTTGGCATCGAGCTTGGGTGGTTGGTATCCAATCTTTAGCCTCAAAACTTCTACTACGCGGTTGCGCCCTTCAACATAGCATGTCTAAGCAACATACCTTGGCTACTACTCTCCTTTCCTCTTCGGCCAAATTTCAGGGCACACTGCAACGGCAAACAGTTATAGATACAGTCACGTAGATATACTGTATTTAATAATGCTTACCAAGTACACTTTACCCTAAGTGCGTTAGCAGTATCATATCACTGTATCAACTTACATAAACACCTGGAAAGATGGTAGAGGGGGATTATCAGCTAGCTTGAAATGCGCAGCGAGGCGTTATTAGCTTTTTGCTATGACTAAATATCCCCGGTTCTCTCTATCACATACCGTAGACGGTCTGGCTGTCGGGTGCCCTCAAAAACAACCTGGCACGTTTTTGAGAGGAAAGGGACGAAGGAACATTCGTCCCCAGGCGTAGAGGCATGCTGCGTCGCGCATCTAATATCGGTAGCGAGTAGAGTAGTCTTTGGGGCTGACGACCAGACCACGACCTTTCTTTGCGCCCTTATAAACAGTTTCGATGATGTCGATCAGCTCCTGCTTGTCTTCCAGGACGAAGTTGAGCTTGTTGTTGTTGCCTGTGCCGCAATCACATAGCATGTGCTTGTTCCGGTAGAAGAACATTATGGTGCACGGATCGTACAACTCTATAAAACATCGTGTGGTTAGCCCCTAGCTCGGTGGAGGATATCTCAGCAGGGAGGTGGCTTAGCACTACTTACCGTACATCTGGTTGAAGTCGGGAACCTGGTCGATGTCGCAGACGTAGATTACGCAGAAGTTCTTAACTTTATCTGCGATCCGGTATAGGACTTCGTCTTGTCGCATACAATCTGGGTCGTGATCGCGGCCGAACCGGATCGCTACGGAAGAACCATAGTTAGCGTCTTCGTTCTACTACTGCTATGCGATCTAACCATTAGACATGTTTCACTTACCGACAACACGCTCCGTTTCCGAAAGGATGGCTTGGTCGACGTGCCAGCCGGTGTTCAGATGTGGCAGAACGATAGATCCCATTCTGGCGAGGCTAAGGGAGGTTCTAGAAGCAAAGGACCGCGGATGGTGATCGCAGAGGTAGTGATGGACTTGTAGGTTTGTCCGGATCAAAGAGCGTGAACTCAAGCAATAAAGGTATGTTTAGTAGCCTCAAGGGCATGAGTTGTTGTGAGGTTTATGAAATTACCTATGTTGCGAGATACGTACAATGACATCAGATAAAATCGTTGTCGGGAGATTTGCGGCTAAACACTGGCAAGTTGCAGAGTTCGTAACCCAGCATATGCCTGCTAAGTGAATAGTGTCAATTCAACAATTTCATATTGCAGTTCATTCGATAAGATACCTAGAAGGTACTAAGGTCCAGGGGTTACAGTTAGAAAGTACCTTAGGTACCTAGACATGTACATAGGAGTTAAGAACTCAAAATCGGACAACCTCGCAAGTTCAAATGGTCTTCAACACCAAGATGGATTTGAGATTGGCTCTAGGCTTTAAAGAGGGTTTGATCTACTACTATTATATGGCCATGGCTATATTATGAGATATGCCAGGCATAACTAGGTAGGGAATCGTGAATCAGAACGGCTTTCCCTGTCAAAAGAATAGCTTCCCGCCTGCAATCTTGACCAGCTCGGGGAAGATCTAAAACGCGGGTCAGTCTGTGTTCACATCTAGAAAAGACGAGGAAAGGATAGTTGCTCACCGGGGTTCCAAGTCCGGTAACGGGATCCCATCCCTCAACCGCCGGGAAACCGTCGACGCCACACCCGACAGCGCTGCCGCTCGTGATATCAGTCAGCCCCTTATAGCCCCGCGAGTATAGCCACGGGTTCAGGAAGCCCAGCGGTGGCTTGCCCGTCGAGATGAGCGCGTCGTTCACCAGCGAAATAATACCACCTGTCAGCGGGCAGCTGGCGCTCGTTCCACTAATGGTCCCTTCTGTGCCGTTCCAGAAATACGCAAAGTAAAGTCCCTGCGCAGAGATGTCGGGGTAGCCGCGGCCCTTCTTGTTGTATAGCCCGTCATATTTCCCTTTGAGGCTCTTGACGTAGCTGCCAGCCTCCTTGGCCTGGTACGGCGGCGCCGTGAAGTAGTCGCTGAAACCGCCTCCGCTCGTGTAGTTACCGTGTGAGACGCCATCGGGTCCGACAAACGCTGGTCGATAAGCCACCACCTCGGGCTCGAAGTTCTTGGTGGCACCGACCGCCGTGACGTACGGGCAGCTAGGCGGAAACTCGGGGAGAAACTTGGTCGTGTTCTTCCCGTCGTTGCTAAGGCACTCCCCGTAGGGACCTACGCCGCTGTCACCGCTAGAAAAGAGCAGCGATGTACCGCGAGCGCCTACTTGGGCAAATTGTTGGCACACACGCTGCGCGTAAGACTTAGGGACTGTCTGCTCGTCATCGGCATACGAAGTTGCTGCGGCGTGTTAGCTAACTTGCCCAAAGACCCGAAACTCTCCTGCTCCTTGCCAACTGAAGAATCACGTAGGATGGAATGTGACATACTGCAAACACGTTAGTCTTGGTTCAGCATAGACACTAATCAAGGGGTCTAGGAGCAAGAAAAGGGGGGGTTCAGTGCAACCCGTTTCGCACGTACCTAATGACTTGAGGGAAAGACTTCTGATCGAGGAGATAGTTCACCCAGACCAGATACGGCTCATTGCTATTGTCAGGCGTACTGGGGGATGGGGTGAAAGGCGGGCTGCCTCCAGTCGAGTAGCTGATGATTGGGGCTATCACACACACGCATTAGTAAGAGATTTCTTTCCGAGGACGCTCAATTTCCCAGATACGTACTCTTCCAGCTGATGCCTGCGATGGCCTGAACATCCAAGTTCGCTTCCTTGGACGTGCTTGACTCGAGCTCCTCGGGAGTCAAGGCGTAGTCGCCAGGGCCATTCGCGATGGTGATCTGCGGGAAGTCTTTTGCGCTGGAGACGGCTTCCGGGCGATACTTGGCGAGGAATAGTTCCGCGTCCGTCCGGATAGGATGCTCTCCGAGGAAGTTGTTGAACCCGACCTTGTTCTTACCGCAAGCATGGGTCTTGTAGCCCTTTGTCGAATAGAGAGTCTGGAAGCATTCTGGCGTGACGGAGCTGACGTTGCACACCGCGTTCAAGGCTTCGTCAGTGGGGGGCTTGTACTGGGGGTCAATGTACACGGGCGCTTCGATGTGGTCAAACTTCTGAGCGCGAGCGCGGAAGAATGAGTTGGTGGGCTGGATCGTGTCGATGCGATCGTGCAGATGAAGCGGGAGAGACCACTTCGGGGCCCGAGCAACGAGGCCGCCGTCCTTGTGCTCATATACATGGTACTCTGTGTCCAGGAGACGTTCAATCGAGCTCACCGGTAGAGACACCATGATCCAGTCTTTAGCTGAGCTGTATGCCGATGGGGTGATGTCATTGGCATCCAGCCACTCGTGGACGAGATCGAGCGTCTCGTCCGTTGGCTTGACCAGCTCCTTCACCTCATCGGCAGAAAGGTGGTGCCCATATCGGTGGTGATCCGGATCCGAAACTGAATGCTGTGGTCAGCTATCCGCTTTGCTTCTCTTTTGACCGTAGCACGCAGTGTAAGGCGTCACCATCTCATCATACCTTCATACAGATGTCTTTCCAGTTCTGCGAAATTGCTCTGTTTCACACCAATCTGCAGATCAATAACGTGGTCGGCAGGCGCCCGACGAACCCGCTTCCAGCCCCGAGGGACGTGGTGCGCGTCCTTGACGCGATACGGCGTGCGAGACCGCACGGGGTTCGCGAGGGAAGCCTGGGCGGCGAGCAGCGCCGAAAAGGCAACAACGAAGCCGACCATGACTCTTGGTTTACCGGAATTAGCGAGAGGCCAAGGGATGAGCAAAAGCGAGTGAAAAAGGGGCCAGGACAGCTAGGACCCGGATGCCAGGGGGGAACGGGCTACTCGCACACCAATGCGCGTAGGCAGCGTCTTATATGTGTAATTGTTGCAAGCATGTCACGCAGCACGCAGCACGCTATCTCGGCCGTACACAATGTGAGTTGACGGAGCAAGGATCGACAGACCGGGGCAAACCAGAGTCCTGGTCGGCCGCGTTACAATACCCAATGAGGGTGTCACTGACGGCATGCCGGAAATTGCATTAATTGGGGTTGTAATATAGGATACAGCTGCGCAACCAAGGTTGTATAGATGGCGTTCAGGTCAGCTCCTGTTTGCCTCGTTTCGCCCGTCACGCCATTTTCTGACCTTGACGTTTCCGGAAGGTCGCTTGCTATCTCGCACCCAGGCTTGCGGGTCTAGATCGTGCCCTGATTCTTTAGACATCTCATCTCTATCAATATTGATTACATACCTTAGGTACATAGGTTGACAAGGGATAGATAGACATCGCATTGATCGATGAGAATAGCTAGCAGCGCACGTTCCTCTACCGGCTACTCCAGAAATTACTTTAAATTCCAATTGAAGTATGCGATTGGCCACTCGTTCGTAGGATCTATCAGACTACGTCACGTGTGTATATACGAGCTGAGCGTTGCCGAAGTCTTCCTAGAGTCCTTGACTACCTGCCTTTTCTGTGGTAGTGGTAAACAGGTAAATTTCAGCATCCTAAGAAGATTAAGGAGACATACCTTTAACCTAGAGTCTCAATATCTCCATGTCTTTGAAGCAGCCCACATAGATGTTCTTGTTTCTGCGAACGGTCAACTACTTGTACTTCCATATATTTCTATCGCCATTTTACTTTAGGAAAGTAAGAATAAAGAGTGAAAAGTGTATAGCTATAATCGTCAATGATCATAGAACCCTATGATGATCGATCGCAAAAAGACGATTAAGAATGAAGACACGTTAAAAAGAAACATGAAGGAATAGGCTAATCGGATAAATCCGACTTTAACCACAATTGACCCCGACCCGATTTGCTAGGCTTATGTTAGCATATTTACTAATAGTGGATATGTTTAGATATGGAACTTACAACGGATAACCTTTCGATCTGGAGTCGAACGCGCTACCGTTGCGCCACGAGGCCTTGTGTTCGGTGATAACACTCGCCGAAATAATGCAATATATAATATACTATTCTTTTTTTATACTAATGGATATCGCCATATTTTCCCCGAAAACCTTATAACGATATATATAATTATTAATGATATATTTTAGGTATATTACTTAAATAATTATTATAATTTTTTTATAATAAATATATAATTAAATATATAATAAAAATATTTATAATAACTTTTACGATATTTATATAAAAATAAATCGTTTTAATATTTATATTATTTTTATTTTTAATTCGTAAATAAATATATTAATATTATAATATATAAAAAATAATATTTATTTATTTTTATTATTAAAAATACGTTATATTTAATAAAAAAATTAAACTTTTACGATATATTTAAAGTTTTTATATTAACCGAAATAAATATTTAGAAATAATATAAAATATATATAATTTATTTTAAATATCGTTTTCGAACTTTTTAATATACGATATAATATATTATTTTAATATAATATAATATAATGTTTAATTAATTATTATATAAATATTTATAAAATAACGAAAAAAATTATAAATTAAAATTAAAAGGTTATAAATTATAGCCTTTTTATTATTAAATAAAATAAGTTATTTTTTTTATATTATTTATTTTCCTTTTTTTTAAAAATTAAAACGTTTATATTTTTAAAACTTTTAAAAATTATAATAATTTGTTTATTTAATATTTATTTTTAAGATAATTTATATTATTTTAATTAAATTATATAATAATATTTAAAACGTTATTATTTTTTTTAATAATAATTTATTAATATACGATATACGTATTATTTTAATATAATATAATATGGTATTTAATTAAGTAAATGGTTAGTTAAGTATTATATAAAAGCTTATTTTCTATAAATATTTATAAAATAACGAAAAGAATTATATATTAAAGTTAAAAGGTTATAAGTCGTGGTTTCTTTAATTATAAGCCGTTTTTATTATATTATTTATCTTTTTTTTTTTAGGAAATTAAAACGTTTATATTTTTAAGGGTTTAAAAAGTTATAATAATTTATTTATTTAGTATTTATATTTTAATGTTTATTTTTAGAATAGTTCGTATTATTTTAATTAGGTTATTTAGCGATATTTAAGGCATTATCGTTTCTTTTTTTTTTCTTTTTTAGTTTTTTTAACGATAATTTATTTTTTTAATTAAAGGTTTAAATAAGTTTTAATACGTTTTATATTAATATTTTTCGCGGGTATTATTAATTATATATAACCTTATAATCTTTTTATTTTATTAGATATTTTAATAATAATTTATCGTTTATTTTAGAAATTTAATGTTAGAAAAGTTTCTCGATTTTAAAAGATTTCTATTCTTTATTATTTCTATTTATTTAAATTTAGTTAAGTTATAGTTTCTTTTTTAAGAATATATTTTTATTAAATAATATTGATTTTAAGTATATTATTAATATTATTTTATAGATTTTATAATATTATAAAAAGTTTAATTTATAAGTTAGGTTTTTTATTTTAGAAATTATTATTATTAGGTTTATTTTTTAATTAAAGTATTTATATAATAATTAGTTCGATAAATAATATCTTTTATAAAGTTTTAAATAAATCTTTTCGTTAACGTTAAATTCTTTTAGTATATATTTTTTATTATATTTAATTTTATTTATTATTATTATAAAGTCGATTATCGTTTCGGTTTTTTATTAATATATTTTTTAATATTTCGAAGTTTATTATATTATATAATATTTATAATATAAAAAGGAATATTATAAGTTTAAAACCTAAAATTATTTTATTTAGTAATTTCTTTAAGATTATTAATAATATATTATTTATATTATATTATAATAACGATAAAATTATTATTTATAATTTATTTAATATCGAAATATAAAAACGTATATTTATTTTTATATTTTAATTCCGTTATTTATTTTATTTATTTAATTATAGGTATTATATTATTAAATAATTTAACGTTATATTAGAATATATAAATAGTATTTATTAGAATTTAAATATAAATTTATTATCTTTATTAAATATTATATATTTAAGTATATTTTAATTATAAAATATTAAATATTATAAATAGATTTTAGTTTATTTTAATGTTTTATATTTTATATTTTTAGGTATAAGTATTGTTTTTTTAGAAAACTTATACGTATATATTATTAATAAGTTATAATAATTATATCCGAATATTTTTTAAAATGTGTTTTTCGATTTAATTCGTAATAAATTAATGATAAAGTTTATAACGATAATATAATATAATATAAAGTTATTTACGATTAATTTTAATTCGTTAAGTTACTTTTTTCGATTTATACGATTTACGATATATTCGGAATAATAGTCGAAATAATTATATAATTTCTTTATAAGTTTATTTATAATAAAGTTTTATATTTTTATTATTATTAATTAATAATATAATATAATAAGTTATTCGTTAATTTAAATTAATGATTCTTTTTATTTGGTTTTTTTTATAAATTTTCCAGGATTTTTCCGTATTTTTAGTCGATTTTATAATCGTTAATTAAAGTGGATTTAAAGTTTTCGTTTAACTTTATTATCGTTATTATATAAACGAAAAAATCTATTAAATCGTTTAATTCGTTTTTAATTCTTTTATTTCGTTCGATTTAATTTTTATCGTTATTCGTAATAAATAAACGTAATAATATATTCGATATTAGATTTAAACGTTCGAAAATATATTTAACGTTTAATTTATATTAATTTAAATATATTAATATTAAAATTAAACGCGAATTATTTTTTATAATATTTATTATCGTTAGGTTTTTTTATTTTATGATATTTTCGATTATAACGTAATTTATAAAAATAACTATATTTTATTTATTAAATTAAATTTATAGATATAAATAACGATATATTTATATTAAATAAGATATTTCTAATTTTATTATTTAATATTTCTTTTCCGCTTTTATTAATATTTTATTTTAGAATTAAATAAATTAAATAATATTAAAATAAATATTCGTTTTATTTTAATTTCTTTCGATATAAAATATTATAATTTTATATTTATATTTCTTTATAATATTTAATTTAATAAAAATTATATAATTCGGGTTTTAATACGTAAAATATATCTTAATAATAAGGTTATATTATACGAATTAAAATAATTTAACTTCTTTCTTTATCGATATAAATTTACGTTTAAAAGTTTATATTTTTTTCGTCGTTTTATTTCTAAACGATAATTTTCTAATGATTTTTTTTTTCGTTAATATTAATATTTTTTATTCTTATAAAAATAAAATCTTTTATTAATATTATAATATATATTTTCTTAATTATATAATAAATCTAATATATATTTCCAAATCTTTTAGATATTATAAGAATTTAATTTTCTTTATTATTTCTACGCGATTTTCCGTAATTAACGTTCCGAAATTATTAATTAAAAAGCCTAATAATCTAATCGAATTATACGTCGCGAATAATTTCTTTAACGTTAAAATAATTCCGATTTTCTAAAAAAGATTTAAGATTATATCTAAATATTAGAAATATTCCTTTAAAAAATCGCTAAAAATAACTATATCGTTTATATAAACCTTATAAAAATATTTATATAATTTTAAATATTAATTTATAAATTTTTATATATATAATAAACTATTTTTAAATTTTATTAATATTATATTAAATATTTTTAATCTTTTAAATAAAATAATAAATATTTTATTTTTATAAAAGCTATATAATAATAATTAATAAAAGAAACTTTTCTTATTAATAAGTATAATTATAATTTTTCTTTTAATATTAACGATAATATTTTCTTATATTAATAAAGGATATATATCCAGAATTATTATATTATTTAATATTTATAAATCTATTATTATTTTTCCTTTCTATATTTTATTTATTATTTTTTATACGATAAAAATTAGGTTCTTAAATAAGATTAATCTTTTTATTTAATTTATTTTTTCGTATTTATATATTTCGGTAAATATTTTATTTAAAAATGTTTTATTTTCTATTTTTAACTTATATATCTAAATATAAAATTTACGTTATTATTAATTATTTATTAGGTTTATTTATATTTTATTTTCTTTTAATATTTAGATAATTTTATGGCTTTTTTATATATTAAACTTTTTTAAGATATATTTTATTTTTTTTACGTATAAATAATCGATATTTTATACGTATATTTTATCTTTTATCCGAACGTATAATATATTTTATAATTATAATAATTTTATATTTATATTTTCGAAAAAAGTTTACGATAGCTTTAGATTTGGTTAAAACTTTAACGATATTATAATTTTTTTTTATAATTTAATCCTTTTCGATTCCGGCGATATATTTAAAAATATATAGTATATATCGTTCGAAAAATCAAATTCGATAAATAAATCGGTTAATATTATAAAAACGTTTTCGATATCGATTTAGAAATACCCGTTATCGTTTATATTTTAAATCTTTCCGATCCTTTAATTTCGCTAGAATTTTATTATATTTTCGATATTATTTATTATTAATATTATTTTCGATATTATTATTAAAATTAAGATATTTATAATATCCGAGATATTAATAAAGAAAAAATAATTTCTTAAGTTTTTATAATTATTTTATTTTAGGATCTTTTTATATTTAATTTATAAATAGCTTTTTAAATTTAGTTAAATCATTAAATTCTAATTTATTATTATCCTTTTATTAATGGTTTTAATTTAACGTAAAATTTAAATCGAAATTATGATATTTTCGTACGTTTCGAAATTTATGATTTTATTAGAATAATTAATTATTGTTTCGTATAAAACGAATTAATTATTTCTTAAAAATATCTTTAGTTTTAAAATATTATAAACCTAAACTTTTATTTTAATTAATAACTTAATGTTTTTTTTGTTTATATATATAGATATTATTATATAAAATTCCGTTTAATCTTTTAAAGTTATAAATCTTATAATTCCTTTAATTTTATAGGTTTTTTTAGATTTTAATATCTCGTAATTATCGTAATAAAATATTAATTAATTTTTATTAATTATTATATCGGATATTTTCGTATTAATATATATTAAATGAATTTCTTTATATTTATAAAATCTTATTAGGAAATATAAATAAATATATCGATATTTATTTTGGATTTTTGTTTTATTCGATTATGTTTAAATTATTCGTAACCTTTTTATATATAATGGATTTATAAGACATTTTTTATCGTTTTTAGTAAATGTTTTATTATATTTATTTATTAAATATATATAGTTTATTAGGGTTTCGTATAATTTCTTTTTATTCGTATATTATTCGTAAATATTTATATAATACGTTTTTTTTAATATTTATTCTTTAAGAATTAAACTTAAAATGATTATTATTTCTTTTATAAAGGTTATTTTCTTTTTATTCTTTTTTATAAGTTAATAATTATTTATTATAATATAAATTATTAATTTATTTTTAGAGGAGAAGTTTTTATCGTATTTATGATATTTCGTTTTAAATCTATTAATTTCGGTATTAACGAAATTAATAATATATATAAAACTATTATTATTATTTATTTATTCTTTTATATTATAATTATTATCCTTATTATTTAAAATATATTTAAATAAAAAATAATTATCGTTTTAAAAATATTATTTTTTTTATATTTTCTCTTTATCGTTTTTTATTATTAATATTTTATTATAAAATTATAAAATATTTCCTTTTATTTTTATTTTAGCCTATTTATTCCATTATTATTTATCGTAAAAGTTATAGAAATTTTCACGATTTTTATTATAATTTTCGTCGTAATTATCGAAATGATTAAAGTTTCCGTAATTTCCGTTACGATAACTTTTATTAAAATTTCCGTTATAATAATATCTATAATAACCGTTATTAAAATTACCGTTACGATTATTATAACTATTATAATAACCGTTATTATAACCGTTATTATAATTACTTTTATAATTATTATAATTGCTATTCGTTAATATAAAGTTTCCACGTTAATATTATTTATTAAAATAAATTACCTTTTTAAATAAAGTTTAACTTATTTTATTAGTATTATATAAGATTCCTAATACGAATAACGTTAATTTTTACGAAATTAACGATAGGATTTAAAATAATATTAACGTTATAATTAACATTTAATAATTTATTAATATCTAATTAATTAATAACGTTAAATAACTTAGCTAATTTATAACGTTATATATCTTTAACGTATTTTTATAAATTTTTTTTTAAATAATTTAACTAATCTTTTAAACGTAAGAAAAGAATATTATTCGATCGTATTATTAGCTATTATAAGGGAAAGTATATTAAATTATATATTTCTAATATTTATTATATCGTTATATTTTTTCCTATTATTCTATATAATTTAATCGTTTATTTTACTTATATTTGGATTATTTTAACCTAAATACGTTCCGAACTAAATATTAGGCTTAAATTTTTAAAAGCTTTTAATATTTCCGTTATTAATATCTTAAATTGTTTAATTATTATCTTTAAGATAATATCTAAATTATTATTAAAATAACGTTATATATTCGGAAATAATTTAAATCTTTATTAACTTTATATCGTTTTTTATAATAATTATAAAAGATCCATTTATATAATTTCTTTTTAAGAAATATTAAACGAATATTCGGTTATATTATTTATAAAAAAATATATGTTTCGTTAATATATATCTTATTTAATTTATACGAAATTATCTTCGTTATAAATTATATTCGTTTTCGAATTTATATAATCGATTTAAATAAGTTTCTATTTTCGAATCGTTAATTAATTTTATTATAATTTTTATTAGGTTTAAAAAGCCGATAAAATATTATTTAATAAATTATATAATAATTTAATATTTAATAAACTTTCTTATAAATTTATAATAAGCGGATTTCCATTATTACCATTATTATTACTAATATTATCGTCGTTATTATCATTAATATTATTGTTATTAACGTTGCTAATATTGTCGTTATTTTTATTATTTCCGTTTATTATTTATATACCTTTATTTTAATTAAAATATAAGATTCGAAAAATAGTTTAATTCGATATTTTAATATTAATTTAAATAAATCCATTAGTTTAAATAGATACGATCTAAATAGATACAATTTAAATGGATATAATCTAATTAAATCGTATTTAATTAGATACGATCTAATTAAATAATAAGAAAGACTTTTTTTCTAACGGGAAAG